>OZ005649.1:274837300-275437300 GCA_963930645.1 Salticus scenicus | reverse complement strand
TACAATAACTCCGGCGCTATACCCCTATGGGATCGAGCAGAAATAATTTCAACTCCACAAAATATATCTGAACTCTTAATTTCAGAAGCTGTAAATATTGTAAAATATCTTAATGTTATTAATTCTAAAGATTCAGCCTTCCTACCTAAAATATGGAATTATATTATAAAACCAGATCTTTAACTTGCATTTATATTTTTCCAGCTCAATATGTAAGCTTATCAATTTCAAGTTTCATTTAAGTTTCTATGGACGCTGCTGCATCCTTCTCCAACGATAGCGACCGCCACTCCAAGTTTCACGTTCCCATCCACAGTTTGTCTTCAATGTTTGATATCTTTCTACTACAAGTTTTCGTACAAGTTTCTTCTAACAGTTGTTAACGCCAGTCCAGTGTTTCAGCTTCCATCCACTGACTCCTCCAACAGAATGACTTGCATTCACTACCACTGCTCGACATTTTTTCTTCACCTTGATGTTATCACCGAGCCTTTCCGATAGCCATCCAAAATTGACTTTTTCCAACGCATGTTGCAGTAATCAAGTGTTGCCTCACTGTCAATGTAGAATGGCTCAAACCAATGAACTAATTTTTTTTTTGTATTAAAGTAGGGAAGTAACTGTAGCTTTAACCTGATTTATGGTATATATATTTGTAACACAGCTGCACACTGTGCAAAACCATGTAGACTTAATGATGATGCCCTGCTTTACAGGGCGAAAAGCTTAGAAATATGTAGTTTTTAATTAAATATATTAAACATTTATACGTGTTTTAAAGTGTTTTATTTATTAATTTAAAACGTTACACGTGTTTTTTAAAAGTGTTTCTAAATGGGAGATAATTTTTCAGTATATTGAATTGTTTCTTTTACAGTCTAATAATGAAAAATTTATATTCAACTTCAATTTCAAATTTCGTAAAATCATTTAAAATATACAAAACAGTATGGTCAATAGGCAGTATTCTATATATTAATGTACTATTATGTGTAATATCATGAGATAAATTGGTGTGAGGAAAAAAAATATATATACACATATATAATTATGTGTTACCACAATTAGAGTAAAAAGAAATAGGCTAAAATATATTTCTCTATTCATTTTTCTTAAATGTCGGATACGGAATTTCATTACTATCATACAGTCATCTATTTATTACTTTTAAAATGTAATAAGTTTTATATTACATAATATTTAAGCAAAAAGTTATACCTTTCTTACGTTTTTCATTTATTCTGTAAAAGTGGCAAACAATTTTAAATACAGTTTTAAATATTTTTGTTTATAATATATACTTTATTTGATGCAAATATTAGGTTAATACTACAATTCTAAATACTTATTTTAAATGTTATTAAAATCGTTAAGCAAATCCTGAGTGGATTGCAATTATGTTGTAAAATAACTTTAAACAACAAACTTGTTACAAAATAATTCGAATATTCTTCAGTTAACAAATATTCTGAATTTGCATAGTTCGCAACTTTGAACTCATACAATCTTCACCATAATTAAATTAGTAAAGGAAAATTTTGACTTCATGGAATATTATATGTTTCGTTTTCAGAAAATATGCTGAATAGAAGTTTTTTAATCAAAGATTTTTTATAAAAAACGCAAGGAGTTATAAGTACAAAACATTGAAAATACACTATAAAATTCAAGAAACTCGCAACAGTTGTTTATGGTCGAAAAAAACACAAGACCCTTGACGAAAAATCGTGAGTTTCTTTCGACCCGAAATAATTATTGCGAGTTTGTTAATGCGTTGCCGCTTTGATTGCTGCATTACTGCCTACATTGTTCGCCTGAGGAAGGGTCGTGTGTTTTTCCACCAGGAAAAACGTTACGAGTTTATTGCATTTTATGATGTTTATTCAATGTTTTGTAATTATTACTTTAAAACGTCAGTTCTGTAATGCTTTATTATTACCGTAGTGACTAATTTAGCATTTACAACACATGTTTCAAATATTGCATATGCAGGAATTTACTAAATGATATTTAAATGCAATTTCTGAAATTTTCCCAATATTCAATAAAGAATTTAAGAAAAAAAAACATGTATATAGTTATTTTTATCATGTATCCTAACCATAAACTATTTTTTATTGGCGTTTTACTAGTATATTTGTTAAAGACATACTTATGAAAATTGATAATATTTTGATGATTATTTTAAAGAAAGAGTAGAAGAAAGAATTTTCGTTACTTAATAATTCTCAGTTTGAATTTAATAAATCCCATTTTAGTTCTATAACGTGATAGAATAGTAATTATATAAATTTTATGTGTACATAATAAACAAACGAAGTAAGTAAATATTATGCAGTTTACTTCCGCATATCACTTATAAATATGGTTGAATACTTTGCAGTACATATATGTAAACACAAAAGTTGTTGAACAAGAAACGTGATAGAAATATCTGAAACGGAATAGATTCTAATAATTCACTTTTATGATCAATGCACAAATTGTGATAAAATATTTTTTATAGTACATATTTAGAGAAATAGGGAAATTGTCCGGACACTTCTGTGATTTCTTTTAACACAAAAAATACTAGAGAGATGTTATTAAAGATGCATAGAAAATGAAGGTTGCAATATTCCATGAAATTATCTTAAATAATTAAACAATTTGGCATTACATTTCTAAAAAATAGATTTTAGAATTCCAAACAAAGATATACTATTTTTTACTAAAAATCTTATATATGATGATAATTATTATCAAAGATTTAATTCAAGAAAACTTATATTTACTCTGAAAATATTCTTAAGATTTCTCCTGCTAATTATATATTTAGTAATCTGTATTCAGTATCATATAAAGTAAAATGAGGTTCTATTTCTTTCCTGACTCTTATGCTTCAACATTTTATGACATGAAATATTCTTCAAAACCTTCTCTTAAGAATGCTTGTTTAGTAAAATTTTTAACCTTAAAAAAAAAAAAAATCTACGCAATTTAGTATATTTAAAAAAAGCTTAAAATATATTTTATCACAATTCATTATTTGAATGAAATATTCCACATTCAAAGTAAACATAAACATGTATGTAGAGTTAAAAAACCAAGCTTATCGAAAATATGAAAATATGAAATGTGAACGATCCTATTTTAATGAGAGCACGTATTAGAAATAGAAGATGTAAATAGAAAAATAAAACAAAATACTGGCGAGTTAGTAGAAGAAACGTGCGGCTATGACAGTAACAGTAATTTAATTTTAGTACGAAAAATAGCGAAAACTCTAAAAAGTAACTCTCACACAATAGCTTTTATGATTCATACTTTAGAGTTTATATAAAATATTACCTTTAGAGTGCATATAAAATTACACAGTTCCGCGAATTCGTAATTTTAATTTTTTTTTTCTTTCTGCACTGCGTTGGGTGTTTCAAATGTGTTTTGATATGCTGAATTCAGAAATTCTGGTGTTTCTTTCCTATTACTTAAGGGTTTTTTACAAAGTAAGTATGAGGATCGGAAGAATCCACACACATTCTATAACAAATTAGAAATATTTTTATGAATAAAATGCATTTTAATAGGATATTATTTAGTCATTATCATATAATGTGTTTCTTTACATAGAAGCTCCATTCAGAGCTTTTTTCTCTTATGCACGGCTTGAGGTGGGAATTCTCTAAGCAGCACCAAAAAATAATCTTCTAAATGTTAACACTCCATCATCCCTGATACCTCATCTACATTTTTATGCTGTCTTAATGAAACATTTCTCCTTGTTCTTCACTCACATGACCGATAATTTCCGGGAAATAATTTAGATGGGAGTTGAAAAAATGGAACTTTAAGGTAAAAAAATCTCATTCTTTGTTAAAATTTTGATGTATTGCTAAAATTATTTTGGTAAAATTATTTTGATAAAAATTTGTATTTATTTGCTTATTTAATTTATCCTCAGAAAATATAGTAAGGGCATGTTTTTATCTAATAACTATATAAACATGAAATTCATTTTACTTTTTAACCCGTTAGTAGTCGCTATAGACAGCGCCACCTATTACAGATTGCGCACTTTTTATTTAACAAAACATAAAGATTTGTAATAATTTTCCTCTAAATGTGTTTAAATATTTATCATATATACTTTCTTTAGCTGTAAAACCTTTTCATATTTGTTTTCTGAATGTAAAGAATTTTAAATCAAAGCAAAATTAACGATTATGTCACTTAAATCATAGCATTAACTTCATGAAACTATTTTATCTTCCCTACTTAAGCTAGTTATTGAAAAGCTAGTGATGAAAGAACGTATATTTTACATTCTAAGGGCCATGTAATTACTGTTACTAGATTTAATCTTCTGTCAAGTAAGTACTATTTATGAGAAGCAGAAAAGTCTTCATATAACTGATGATAAAACGATTCATTATGTCTAATATTCTAGTACTTAATTCTAAGAAAATTCCAGACATGCTAAAAGTTTCAAAATGCAAATTATGATTTTAAATTACATACAAAGGAAAATATGCTCGGTTAAACATGTTAATCGAGTTTTCGGAAAAACTGCGAATTTCTTGGATGTAGCGTAAATTTATGAGATTTTATAACTCTGGAATTCGTCATTAGTTTTAAATGTGTAAATAGTTAATTTAGCTCCAGTTACTGTTTTGAGAATGTTTGCATTTCAGACATGAGTCTGTGGTATGATATTTATATTATAGCATGTAATCTTAATTATCTTTGTGGAAAATATATTCCTTTAAAAGAAGGTTTTCATACTGTTGTAATATTTAAATTGTGTAGTTTTAGGGAATATTGTAAGGTGAAAATATGTAATGTAGGTGTAAAATGTTAAATGAAAAAAAACAAAATTTGAAAATCTAAAATATCTGAACAGTTTTTTTTTTCTTTGTAAAAAGTAAATTGGGCTTTAATAATCATTTATTTATAACCTATGTTGTACATAAATAGGATTTATTTATTAACATAAAAAAATGAAGATATTACTTATAATCAGAATTAATTTTATTAAAAACGATAACTCTTCATATATTTTGTGCAATCAAACGTGTTACTAATGAAATAAATGACATTTAAACGTAGAAGCTATAAAAAAAAAATAATATTTAAAGGAAATACATGCAGTTCTTAAATTTTTAGTAGGTTATTTCATAGAAATTACATTAAAGTAAATAATGTTGTATATATCATTAAATATTTCTCTTATCGTACTTTTTTTAAAATAGTAAATTGATAAATTTCAAAATAAATGTATTTCAATTTACGTTTGCGAAAAATAAAAAAAGAATTTTAAGAAAGCTATAACACTATATATAATAAATAACACAGTGCAGAGTCAAATTCTTTTTTTTTTTTTTTTTTTTTTTTTTTTTTTAATTTTTCGGAGAAAATTTATCATTTATGTGCCTGAAATATATACGTTTTATACTTATTAATTAACCTTTCTCCTCTTTGTACTTTAATGGATATCAGAAAATGTACACTGAATTTCTTTATATTCCTTGCACTCCATTTACATGTAACAAAATGATTACAATTCGCAGTAATTTATATTTTTCGATTGCTTGAGTTTTATTTATTTATTTATTTTTTTTTTACAAGTTTTGTTCATTTCTTATAATATTTTACGTAATCTAAATGAATGAATTCGATTATAATTCAGAATTTAAAAATGAATATTCAATGATTTGTAATAGATGTATATTATATTTAGGTTACAAAATACTTTATTCAGTTTAAATTAAAAGGAGGCCAACAGAGTATAAATTCCAAACTACACCATACTGTGCTACACACATATATATACATAAGTTAATTTGGGGGAAGACGCATATTTGTTCCTAGCACTTTTATATGTCAACAGACGCTAATACTAAACTACACGAGTGAGGAGTCTTGTCTCATTATATACATGAATTGTAACCTTATCTTAATTTATCACCTTTACTTGCCGTTATTTTGGATCTAGAGAGTATTTAACTTTGAGAAAAAAGGGTTTATAAAAGTCGAAGAATCACAATTAAAGTTCATAAAACGATATTTACATTAAAAAAAAAAATTAAGTAACTTCACTCGATTTTCCTAAAATGGAGTATTTAACGGTTGTATAAATAAAACAAAGTAAGAGAAATCGTTAAATAAACAAAAGTTAAAATTATAATAAGGTGTATGCGTAATATATATATATATATATATATATATATATATATATTTCATATACTATGTTGTTTAATTTAACGCTATCGCCCTTTAAGTAATTTGATCTCATAGATCATATTGATAAATTTTCGTTGTGTCCCTGTAAAAATCTGTAAGTGTTAGACTCACCAAAATCTATAAGTTTTCGCGCGATGGTTACCTGTAATATGCATATAAATTTTAGGATAAATCGGATGAGGCATTTAGATTTAGACGCTGTCGCATTATAAATAATTTGAGCCCATAAGTCACAATGATAAATTATTTTCCTTTGTTTCCCTATATAAAAAATAAATAAATAAACACATAAAGAACTATAAGTTTTGGATTTAACAAAATTTTTATGTTTTGTGCGACTGTGACCTGTAACGTATATATGAAATTTCAGTTCATTCAAAAAGGAATTTAGACGCAATTGCTCTAAAAATAATTTGAGCCCATAGGGTATAATGATAATGGATTTCTTTTGTTGTCCCTGTAAATAACTATAAGTGCTAGATTCACCAGAATCTTTATGTTTCAAGCGACTGTGGCCTACAGTACGTATATAAATTTGCAGCTCAATCAGATAAGACATTTAGTCGCTAATGACCATATTTATAAAGATTTTTTTTTTCTGTGCCCCTGTAAAAAAACTACAAGTAATAGATTTCCCAAGAGCTATACAATTGGAGAAACAGTGCCCTTTAACACGTATATACATTTTCAGCTCAATCTGATAAGGCATACAGACGCTATCACACTTCGAATAATTTCAGCCCGTAAACCATAATGATAAAGAATCTTTCGTTGTGTCCTAGTTAAAGAAAAAAAAAATCCTCTACGTGCTTGATTTACTAAAATTTATGCTCTTTGATGAATGATGATATGTGCATAAATTTTCAGCTCAATTGAATTAGATGTTTAGATGCTATCGCAGTTTAAAACGTTTTGCCTCATATAGACCATAACGGTAAAGAATATTTCTTTGTGTCCCTGCAAAAACATTATAAACGCTAAATTCACAAAAATCGATACAGTTACTATGACGGTGACTCATAACACGTGTATAAATTTTCAGCTCAGTCAAAAAAGGCATGTAGACGCTATCGCACTTTAAATAATTTGGGCCCGTAAAATATAATGATAAAGAATTATTCTTTGTGTTCCTGTAAAATAACTAAAAGTGCTAGATTCACCAAAATCAATAAGGTTTGCGATATGGTGACGTATAACATACGTACCAACTTTCAGCTCATACGAACCAAGCGTTTAGGCGCTATCGTGTTCACTCTCACGCATGCATACATCACCGTAAAAATAATACATGTGAATTCAGAGGACGACTTCAAAACGTGTAAAAAAACAAAATCTCAAACCTAGATTTTTGACATGATTACAATACTTTCATCACAATAGTTTTTGGAAAGTTAAAAGGTATTATAAACAAAAGTATTCCTTATTCTATCACATATACATGGCAAGCAGAAGCGAAAAACGAAACAGGTAGCAAAAAAAAAATAAGCGTGCGTAGCATCTTTACTCTACACTTGGTTAAAGACCTATCATGGTTCAGAAATAAATTAAATGACCTTTAAATTTTATGTTTTACTTTATATGCCGTATAATATAGTGTAAAACATAAATGGATTAAATAATTATAATTTCACTATTATAATGATTACAATTTTTATAATATTATTTTAATACATTTTCACGACTTCAGTTAGGATCTCTTCTGAATATAGCTTGGAACAAGGAAAACACATTAGGAATTGGAACTTCTGATTTTTCCGCTACTGGGATTTATCTTTATAACCTATAAGCACTCCCAAATCCTTCGTTTGTTAACTCTCATGATTCCAGCAATAATACAACAGTTGCTTCTGCAAGCGACGCATGTGACAATAAGACTACACAAGCAGTTGCTTCCACCAACAGATCATGTGGATCTACACCAACAGTTGCTACCTCCACCAAAGCTAGAGTCAGTGCATTGTCACCAGCAGTAGCCTCAACTGACGCAGAGAACGGTACGTATGGAAGCAAACAGCTCAGTAATCCTAGACCAGCCGGGCGTAAGAAAACAACTGCATTGTCTTGACTTATGGTGACCAGATTAGAGTATCTTTAGAAATTAAAAGCGTTAATAATTATTGCAGTTCCCTGATTAGGAGTATAATTTTATATTCTTTGTAAATGGGAACCAAAATGCTAAAAACCTTGATGCATAATTTTCCTATAAATTTGTATATATAAACTTAGAAAAACGGCTTACAAAACTAGATTGAGCTCAAAAAATGAGAACATCACGCCAGCATATCTTAACTGCAACAGAGAAACAAAATTTTATACGGGTAAAAGGGAAAGAAAATCTGAAAATGGCGAGAAAAAGGAAAATAAACAAATAGAAACCATAAAAAAAAACAGAAGAAAAAAGAGACGTGTAAGGTCGTGTTCCACAAGTGAAGAAATTTTTCAGAATACCAGTGGCGACAGTTTAGGTGAAGATAATGGTAATTACATTTATGCCAAAATATGTTCAAATGAAATTGGACTCATTGTATGATATGCAAAAAATACACTATCGACCAATAAGTATTTGGACAGTACCGAATTTAGAAGATTTGTCAAACATCTAGAAAAGTTCTTTGGAAATTTTCCAGAAATTATTGGTAGTGTAAAGAACATGTTATAACTCATATATTTCCCCAAACTTTGTGTTCTAAAGAGAAAAAAAAACAGTAAAAAAAATATTTGGATCACCCTATAAAAAGTAATATTTTAAATGCGTTTTGGCTGTTGCATTTGATTATGAAATTTTTTCTCATTATTTTTTATAAATTTTTATGAGGCTACTATATATATTCATGGATATATAGTGGTTTTTTTTTTTTTTTTTTTTTTTTTTTTTTTACTTTTTCAATAAAAAAACGTGGGGTATTAGAACCAGTGCAAAAAAGACATTTTCAGAGAATTTTGCTTACTACATTAGACAGAGCACGCTGTAATGAGAATGCAAAAACTTATATGAAAACCCCAAAAGTATATCGTTTCATAAAGTTATGAGAGACAGAAGGAAGAGATTTTCAGTTCTTAAAAAAATAATAATAAATAAAAAAAAATAAGGCGATTATAGGGAGTTTTATCTATATTTATTTATAATTAGCGACCACTCTATTACCATTGGACACTGATTGAAAATGTGAGTAAAACACTTTATAATTTAGCTTTTATTTTGAGAGAACTGAAATTCTGTTCATGTTATTTTGAAATTACCTGGTATTTGTTTGGGGTTTTCATATACGTTCCTCAATGCTTTTGGCTATTAAATTATGCAAATTATTTTTGTAAAGCTAGAGAATGCGCAGTTAAAAAATATTTAGTAGAAATGTTCATATTTCATAAGATATGGAACATTTTTGCATTCTTATTGCAGTATGCTGTGTCTAATGTAGAACGCCAAATTTTTTGAAAGTGACTTTGCACTAGGTCTAATACCCTACATGTCATAATGAAAATAGGAATATATATATATATATATATATATATTAGGACTGAGGGCACATTAGTCTGAATCTGGGATTTTTGCGTTGTCGTTTTCGATAGTTGGACATTTGACGAAATCATTTTTCGATAGTTGGACATTTATCGAAATCTAAAATTTATCGAAAATATAATTGAATAATTTGAAAGCGATGTTATAATTGGGAAGAAAAAAAAAACTAATAGTCCTCCGTCCTATACTAAATTCTGCTTTTGCCATAATTTCATCAAAATCTTTTTATTATTATTATTATCATTATTATCGAAAGAAAAAGAAAAGAAAATTAATAATAATCAGTATCGTTACAAGCGATATCGAAAAAGCTTTGTTTTAATAATTTTGAATTAGGAAATAAAAAGTGCGCGTGAAATATGAAATAAAAATAAGTAAAAAAATGAATTTAATGATTTAATGTTTTTGTTTTTCGGGGGCTGCTCATGCATATAAAAATGCGTACTAAAACGAGTCGAAGAAGGAAGCGAAATAAGTATTGAGTTATATTACGATAAATACGATATATAATATGATACGATATATTAGACCTATCGTCCAGGGTTAGTAGGCATTTTCGTTGAAAGAAATAGTTTGTTCGTTCGGTGCTACTTGCACATTAGTCACGTGAGGTACAACTTTCACTTTAGTCCCGTCAGGTACGACTTGCACATTAGTCCCCTTTAATTTCATTTTCTTTTTTTTTCCCCTTAAAAAAAAAAAAAAAAAAAAAAAAAAAAACATGAAATAAGTTGTAGCTTCATACAGATTTATGTAGATAATGATCAAAACCTTTATAGTTACATGCTACGGCCAAAACAAATTTAAAACATTTCTTTTACAGTGTGATAAAAAACATTTTGCTCTTTATTTAATTTTTTATTGGCCCACTTTTCCTCTACAGGACACAAATTTTGATGAAAAATGTGACGTATAACATTTATGAGATGTAATATCTGTACTGATAAGTATAAAGGATTTATGTCCAAAAATGTCGATTTTGAGTTAAGTACACAGTCAGACTCAGAAAAAAAATCTCTATCGATTGGTATAAAGGATTTAAATCCATGCCATTCAGCCTTTGAGAAAATCCATTGGTAAAAAAAGATTCAAGTCAGAAATTTAGCATTAATGTTTGGTATAAAATATTTAATTCATTTTTTCCCTTTATTAAATGAAGATTGACAATCACTGAATGGTATAAAGCGTATAAACCAACATAATCCCTTTTTCCTAATCGATTCTTCTGATTAGTATTTAGTTAGATTAACTTTATTTTTCGTCTCCTGAAAAATCAAGAATATGGACTTAAATCCTTTATACTTATCAGTACAGATATTCGCTTTACACTACCAAAGTTTTAAGATAATTCCAAAGAACTTTTCTACATATTTGACAAAACGTCTAAATTCGAAAGCTTTCAAATACGAATAGATCGTGTAATTGTGTAAAGACTGATTTGGTGATCATTTGGCCAAAAGGAAATGCTGTGCAGGCTAACATTCAGACTTGCTCTTTTGTTTGTTTTGGGGGGGAAAAATCAAATACAATTTTTTTGTAACATATATATATATATATATATATTTCGATTTCGATTTTAATTTTTTTTCTTTTGTTTCTACCTTGTTACTGTTATTTCACAAATGGATTAATAAGCATACTTAATTAATTATTCATTGAAGAGCATGGTGTAATTTTTTTATTATCATATCATTTCAATTTTGGGCTGTACTAAACAAAACATCCTATTTTATGGCGTATGTCCCCTACTTATCTTTTGTGTTTTCAAATGATAGCTGGAATCAACAAAGATTTTAACATAATGCGTTTATAAATCATTTATGTACATTATTTTTTTTTCTCAATGAAAGTAAAGTAAGAAGCAGGCACAGCAATCTGGTGCAGTTTCGGAACAATTTATACCATATATCAAAATTGTATATACTATAATTTTCTGAAACTGAAAAAAAAAATAAATAAATAAAGATAATTATTGTTCCTGAATATTGGTCAAACACCTCTTATAAAATTCACGATGTTAATTTCCCAACAAGAAAAAATCATGTGATTTGCATAGATAATTAACCTTTTTCGTTATCGTACTCGTTATATCGTACTCGTTATTAGAAAAGCTTAGCAGACAAGGAAATTAAATTCCAGAAATATATAATTGTAGCCCTAATGTACCTGAATATTTTAATGTTTACCCATGAATCTTAACGGTAAACGTACTATATTCATTAGAAAACACGTGAACAATAACTGTCAATTTTACTTTGATTTGAGGGGGGGGGGGGGAGAAGTTATATTATATATGGTTTATAAAATTGCCACCCTCGAAACCCTATGCATTGGCGTAATTTTGGATGTCTCTGTACCCAAACCAGTTAAGCTATTTATATCACTTTAAATAGGGACCATGTAATAGTAAACCTGATAAATATATACATACAGGTTTGAATACATTCTGGAAATATGTACAGACGCTAGAGCTGAACAGATGTGTAGGCAAACAGACCGGCAGTCAGACGAACTGACGGACTGGCATATAGACGAATACAAATCGTAACCATATTTAAACATCGATACGGAGATTTAAAAACGATTAATGCAAACGAAAGTGTAATTTCAGCATATTCCAATTACAGCCCTTAACACTACTGATTATTTTTGTGTGTCCCTGTAAATCTTAATGCTAATCATTACTATATTCCACAAAAAGTATTTTCTTTTGCATGATAAATAACAATTTCATTATGAAGTTTTACAAAATAAATTTATTAAAGAGTAATTTATGGAAATAACACTCCTACAAGACAATGCTTAGAGTTTTTCTGAGTGTTCCTGTACATAAACCAGTATTTACCCCTTTTAAATAAGTGAAGAGCCTATTTCACTTTAATACATATATCAGATTATTTGGTTCTATTTAACTGTTTGTTTGTAAATAATGTTTATTTGGTTCATTAGATTTTTTTTATACTTCTTTCAGGCATTGGTCATTGAAATTGATCAAATAACTTTTTTAAAAAATCAAAAACTATAAAATATGCACAAAATTAAATAATAATAATAATAATAACAATCATAAGATAGATTACCGGAAATTTGTCAAACATATAAGCTTAAAATGACTGAAAAAAGAAAAAAAAATACTCTACCGGTGTACTCCAAACAAAAATAACTGATTAAAATATAAAATGTTGTGTGCAATTAAATTGAATGTCCATTTTACAGAAACTCCTTCAGAAAAAAATACAGTCTTTAATGCCCCAAAGAAGTCGGCATCTATATCCTGAATACTTAACCTTCTAACAGGGCCGGCGACAGCAGCATTCAAGCTTCACGTATATAGTTTTAATAAAGTCCTTTTAAAAAGGTTAAATTCCTTATATTATAAAATGTATGTTTAAAATTTAAAATAATCCATATGGAAAGTAAGTAATGTGATAATCGTAGCGCTTGTTTTTTTTTTTTTTTTAATTAATTAATTAATTTACTTAATTTTTGTAAACAATAATATTTATCTTCTAACTATATATGTATAATTATATGTTAATCTGAAGAACTGAATCGAAACAGCTCTTTATTTGAAATTACTCTTCATCTAGGTAAAATAGTGTTTGTTTATGATACTAGTAAGCAATTTTAAGTAACATCTTCCACCATAAACTATTGATTTTACAAAATTCCTCCGTTACTGTATCATTTATTTGCAGAATTCAAGCACATGTTTGTTGTAAATGACACGTGAGAAATTAGATTCATTTCCATTTTCAACAGCGCAGTTGGCTTTCCGCCATAGAGATTCAGCCTTGAGTGATTGCAAACGATTTAGACCTTTTCTAAAAGGGAAATTCTTACAATTAATATTATCACAAACTTTTGACGTTTGTCGACAATTCCTGTTACACAAATACATTTTTTTTCCATTGCTTAAACTAAATAAATATATTTTAAACATATTTTTTAATAAGCAGGTATGAAAAAAAAAAAAAAAAAAAAAAAAAAGCTTAACACACTAAATTTAAAGTATTATTTTTATTATTATATACATATATATATTCTTCTCAATTTTAACTTCTCAATTTTAACAAATTTTATTGTTAAATATATATGTTAAATAAAATTGTTAAAATATATATATTAATTTGAATCGTGTTTTGCCTGTATCGACCAAATTGAGAGAACGGCTAGGTGTAAAAAATTGTTTGAGGTGTCTAAAAAAGGTCTTGGTCTGTAGATGTGCCAAAAAAGTCGAAAAATTAAAAAAAGTCGAAAGGTCCCCCCCCCCCTGGAAAGGCAGGGTTTAAAAACACGTTTACGAGCTTAACTCAGTTGCAAATTACTTCATGGTGAAGAAAATGTACATGGGGGAAGGGGGGGGGGGGTAGACTCAAATACTAAAAAATCAATTTCTGCGATTTTGAAATTTTCGAATTTAAAGGGGGAAAAGGGGTGAAAGTAGTTTGGGGGGGAGAGGGAAATTAGTTTGAGATGGAAATCCGTTCTAGACTCACACATGTAACACCTCATTTTAAAGGTCTTAAAATTTTATGTTGATTGTTGATGTTTGTGTACAATACTGTGCGCCCCTGGTGGTGAAAAACAGAACTACGTGATTTTGTAGTAGACCCTATCATATTACACCTTATTTTAAAGGTCTTGGTATTGCCTGACCGTTGGTGATGTTTGTATACAACATACTGCCCCCCCCCCGGGTAGAGGAAAGTGGATTTTGCATCGCGTGTGTAGCGTGTCTGCTATACGGTGCCCCAGCCACAGGCAGCGAAAACACGAGTCAGAGGTTCGTTCGGTTCAAGGTAAGGCGACCAAATTTTTGAAACCCAGTTTGCGAACAAATCATCTCAGCGTCCTCAAATTGAAGGGCCATTTGAGGACAGAGCAAAATTATGCTTTAATTTGAGGACATTTGAGGACAAATTTGTAAATTCGAGATGGGTCCGGGCAACGCCGGTCGGGTTCGTTCGTTTCCAGGTTAATTTTTAGGAATTTTTTCATGTTATTAGCGGTCCTTGTATACGCTACCGCAAGCACCGGGGTCACAAGACAGAGTTTCGTTTGGTTCGAGGTAATTTTTTTGTTACAGCTGATTTTTGTTTCGTGATGCTTTCATTTAAAATCAGAAATTCAAGCAAAATCGAGTTAAATATATAAAATCATACAAATTTAAGGTTCAGGGGCCCGGGCAACACCGGGCGGGTTCGTTAGGATCTAGGTTAATTTTTGGGATTATTTTTATATTATTAGCGGCCGGCGTATGTGCTGCCGCAGGCAGCAGGATCACACAGCAGAGTTTCGTTCGGTTGGATATATATATATATATATATATATATATATATATATATATATATATATATTACAGATGATTATTTTTTCCCATGCTTTAGAAATTCAAACATCATACAAATCATACAAATTTAAGGTTCATTTAAGGTTATTATCATGGACCCGGGCAACGCCGGGCGGGTCAGCTAACATGTAGTCTTAGTATTAAACGAAATAGAAAATAAAAGATAGCAACTGTTTATTTGGGGTCAGTTTGACGTCACTTTGACAGTACTTTGTTGAAAGTGATGTCATATATAGTATTTCTATTTATAAACATTTTTCCGATTTTTTTTTTTTTTTTAAGTGAAATATCGTAAATTATATTAGATGTTTTAACTTGAAATACATTTAAATAATGATGCGACGATTTTTGAAACATTAGGGTCAATAAAGTGACCGTCGAATTCGACGGGTTCCAGCTAGTATAAAGTTAATTTTTAAAATACAAATGATGTATTTTTTCTCTAAATATAATAATTTCGCATTTAAATTATATTAATTTCGTAATGTTTTCTAAAATGAATATTTACTGTTATAAATTGCGTAAACATTATTTTCTCAGCTATATTTATATGATGAAAAATGATAAGAGTCATTCTATTAATATATACTATACTGTTCGAATTAATTGGGACAAATGGTAAAAAAGGATTTTTTCTAAAACCTTTGCTTTTAATCATTACATACCTTAAGTAGACTCATAAATCTCTATATTAATACGAAGTACGTCCTCCTTTAGCAGAAATGACTTCTTCAACACGTCCTGGCATTGACTGCGCTAGTGTAGCGCTCATATTCTTGACTTCATCATCATGGAGTCACTTGTATAGAACTTTTTATCATTTGTTCTGTTGTCGTGCAATTCATCTTAGCTAAATGATTCTTGAGAATATGCCATAAGTTCTCAAAGGGATTTAGGTCAGGTGAATTACCTGGACAATTGAGCACTTTTATTTTAAATATTTTGCATAAAAGCCTGGACCAATTTTAAATTGGGTCAAGGGATCAAATCATACTGAAATGTTTCGTCAAATGTTTCCATAAATGGAACAATCCTACTGCATAATATTTCTATGTATTTGACAGAATTCATCATGCTTTTAAGAGGAACTAAGCTTCCAATGTCATTTGTTGTGAAAAAAACCCAAAACATCGGTTTAGAAGGGTGTTTTACAGTTTGTTGGATATGATATGGTCAGAGAGTTTCACCTTCACTTTGTCTAACTACACTTGATTTGTATTCCTGCACAAATAAATGAGTTTCATCACTAAAAACCACCTTCTTCTAGTCATTAACAGTCCATGAACGGTATTTGTTGGTCCATGCTAGACGTTTTTTCATCATTTTCTGAGTTAAAAATTGTTTTTTCCTCGGTCTTGATGCCTTATAGCCAACTTCCAGAAGCCTTTTCCTTACAGTTGAGGTGCTTACATCAACACCATAATCCAATAAATCCCTTCGAAGGTCTGTGCTTGTCTTTCTTCGATTTATTTTGCTATTTCTTATTAGAAATTTATCAGTTCTTGGAATAGTTTTCCGTTTGCACCGACATTTTCTTTCTCTTTGTGAAGACGATGATCCGGAATCTTGAAATGGTCTTAAAATTCTTGAAACACTTGATTTGTTCACACCAGTGGCCATAGCTGTATCTCTCACAGTCATAGAAGTGTGTTCATTAAGTGTGATTACTTTAGAACGCTTCCTCGGAGTAATATCCATCTTTGAACAAGCAAAAGTAACATGTGTTACACAGAATGCAAAATTATAACCATCAGCTACCACACATAAAGGCTCACAATTGAACTAGTGATACACTAAAACAAGTCAAACGAGTAAATTATAGTCAAGGTCAATACATCACACTACCTTTATGCAGATATAACCGGTTTGAGGCAGTTCAGGACATCACTGGCAATCATACCAACTCAGACAAAAAAAAAAAAAAAAAAAAAAAAAAAACATGTTTGTCCCAATTAATACGAACAGTATAGTATATATATATATATTTGACTTGTGTCTTAAATGAGAACCAGAAGAAGCGTTTTAGCAAATGTCACGTCGTGCTTGAAGAGCTTGCCAGAAGTACTTTTCTTGTCTTCTTCTTTTCTTGTCTGCTTCTTTTTTTTTTTTTTTTTTTTTTTTTTTTTTTAACTACGTAGATTTTTTTCACTGAAAAACTGGTTATATGTTTTGATCGTCTGCTTTCTTTTCTTCTATGAACTTTACAAGTCACTTTAAGTTTTTTTTTTTTTTTTTTTTTTTTTTTTCGGAATTTTAGCTTGCTTACCGTAAAAAATTTAAAAATGTTTAAAAAATTAT
Organism: Salticus scenicus; assembly: GCA_963930645.1. NCBI lineage: Eukaryota > Metazoa > Arthropoda > Arachnida > Araneae > Salticidae > Salticus > Salticus scenicus. The sequence continues at coordinate 275,419,910 of OZ005649.1, read as the reverse complement.
AAAAATGGAAAAAATGTATGATTGTTGTCTTCATGGTTATTACTACCTCCTGTAATAGGAATTTGGTCATTATAGTTTTTTTTTTTTTTTTCAGCATTTTTAAATTATGTCCAATTCAACAGTTTAAACAACTCTCCCTAGTTATACTATTATACCAAATTATTTACAAAATATTTTTCTTATGTGTCCCACCAGGCTACTGAGCCCTCTGAAAAACTATGTCACTACTCGCTTCAAAATTCTTTATACTAAATTGGTTTCTATATCCCAGTACTTGGTTGGGGAGACAGTACACATCTACGCTATGCTTGAATAAATAAAAATTTTCTGTTTATCTGTTTTTAGATTTTTTACGATTCACATATTCACTTATTTCCTTATTTATTTATTTATATTTATTTATTTATTTTATTTATTTATTTATTTATTTATTATTTATTTATTTATTGTTATTTATTTAATAGCATTCTTTTTATTTTTTTCATTTGTAATTCAATTTAAAAATTGTCGTTTTTCGCAGGTCTTTATTATGCTTTTTTCTGTTTTGTTTATATATTCAGGCCTTATTACTGATTTATTTTTCTTTTGTTCCATTAATATTGTTCCATTTTATTTTATTTTTGTTCGACAAGGCACATAGCATCTGACGGTGTGTTGTTCTCGTCAAACTGTTCTGCAGTGTGATCTGCCCAATGCTGTCGTTAGCAGTTCATCATTCTACCAACGCAGGAAAACGATTATACCGCTGTGGATCTAAATTGTGATAGTCTCCTTTTCTCCAGTGTAATTCTCATTGTTTCTTATTGCTATCATCATTGCTACTCGAATTTCATTTGAAAGTTAAGTTACGCATTTCCTGATTTTTTTTTTCTTTTTTTTTTTTTTTAATTCTTTCTTTCATCCCACCTGGCATCCGCCGATTATTGCTCATAGTTTATTTCCCCGCAAACCGTTACATTGTCCTTTCCCTATCAATTCCATGCACCAATATCCATAAATTTATTTCTTTTATATTGTGAGGAGTAGGAAACGGTAAGAACAATAATATTTTCATTAATATAATCCAGAATTAAATTTAAATATATACAGGGTGCATAGGAAAGTCCCTTTAACCTGAAAATACTTGCGAACGGAGAGTGCTATAGCCACGCAAGTGAGGTAACGGTATAGTAAAGTGACTATGCCCGATCTAATGCAAACAACAGCAGCGCCCCTAGTCGCAAAATTTGGAAGTTAGCCATTACAAATCGAAAACGAAAAGAGATAGAGCGAAATTTCCAATAAGAAAGTTTTAGAGCATCAATGAATTAGTACGAAACGATATTTGGTTTACACGGATAAGATAAATTGGTACCTGTATACCCAAAAATGTCCGTAATCTATGCGCGACTGTCCTACTCTACATATTCACATTTCGGAAATGTAGCAGTGTGAAAATGAAGTTTGTGACTTTGTACTGTACTGTAATGTATGAAAACTTTAATTTCCAATGCATTTAAAATTTTAGTTTAAAAGGTGTTGGCGCTCACTTGATACAAACAACATAATCTCATAGCATAAAATTATTGATGACAGACGATACTTTTATTCCTAATGTGTGAGCGCTTTCATTTTAAAAATTTTATTTTCTGTGTTGTGGCAATTTCAATCGTTGCCTAGCGACGGGTAGAAAATATGTGTTCTTTTTTGAAAGTGACAAATCAAATGGAATTTTGAATGATCCTAAATGAATGAGATCCTACAGAAGATACATTTCTTAAAAATAAACGTTTGGATTTAGAATTTTTGAGCTGTGTGAGAATGTCAAGCTTCATTAACTTTCAATATTGCGAGATGGTGCTTATTTATGGCGAATGTCAACGAAACGCAACGCATGCTGCACGGGAGCATACCGTTCGTTTTCCAGGTGGGCCACATACAAGTGCAGTTACCATCGCAAATGTAATTCGACGGCTCATGGAGACAATGAAGCACTAAAAGTCGTCCGCGATCTGGCAGACCAGTGAGTGCAGGTATGCGCGTACCACCAGAGAGTATTTTGGCATATGCACTAGCCCATCCACACAGCTGTACAAGAGAAATCAGCATGGCTTGTGGCTTAACACGGGCCGGAATATGGCAAATACTGCATAGTCAACATGCACATCCTTATCATGTCACTCTGCAGCAAGAACTGTTGCCACGGGATAATGAGCGTCGATTTGATTGGTGCAACTGGGAATTAAGTAATGCTGAAGATAAATCAGATTTTTTGTCCAACATTGTTTGGTCGGACGAGGCACTGTTTTAGCGTACTGGAGTACTAAACCGACATAATGCCCAATACTGGGCACTGGAAAATCCCTCGTGGGGACTATCCAGGAAACACCATGTGCGCTGGTCCATTAATGTGTGGGGCGGTATCTGAAAGGATCGCTTACTGGGACCTGTGTTCTACGAAGGCACATTAAACGGACAGAGGTACCTCCAAATATTACAGGATATCATAACCGACTTTTTGGATGATATTCCCTTGTTCGCTTTACGGGACATGTGGTTCCAACATGACGGTGCTCCTGCACACCAGCCAGCTGGAGTGCGAAGCTTTCTAAAAGATTGCTTTGGACAACAAATTATTGGGTATGGTGGTAGTATTGAATGGCCTCCACGATCGCCGGACCTGACTCCGATGGATTTATTCCTGTGGGGTTACATAAAAGATCAGGTTTATGCAACTCCACATACAAGTCTGCTGGTTCTACGTCATCGTATAACAGATGCTTTCAATAGTGTAACACCTTCCATGCTGAGAAATGTGCATGCAGAATTACTCATACGAATACAAACGTGTATTGTGAGCAATGGCGAACTTTTCGAACATTCTCAACATTAACTTTTTATCACTATGAGACTTAGAGTTTAGTTTACCTATTTTGTTTCTGTGTGTGATGTTACCAAAATGTATTGAGGTAAGTACATAGTATTTATTCATTAAATTGTGCATATTTCTTCTTTCCTCTGGCTATTCCTTTCAAATATTTTCACAAAATGGAGTGCATCGATTTTGGATATTTTTTGGGTATACAGGCGCCAATTTATCTTATCCGTGTAAACCAAATATCGTTTCGTACTAATTAATTGATGCTCTAAAACTCTCTATTTGGAAATTTTGCTCTATCTCTTTTCGTTTTCGATTTGCAATGGCTAACTTCCAAATTTCGCCACTAGGGGCGCTGCTGTCGTTTGCATTAGGTCGGGCATAGTCACTTTACAATACCGTTACTCACTTGCGTGGCAGTAGCACTCTCCGTTCGCAAGTATTTTCAGGTTAAAGGGGCTTTCCTATGCACCCTGTATATACCTTATTCAATTCTTATTTAAATTTTTATGATTTTACTTTTGTACCCAGTCTTATTAGAATTATTAATATGATTTAAAAAAAGAGATCTTAGGAAAAAAGAATTATTTCTGTAAATATATTACCTTAGTTTTTTTTTTTTTTTTTTTTTTTTTTTGTGTGTGAGTGTGTGTGTAATAAGTTTTGAAAACTGTAAATATTTTACAGTCGGTAACAAAAGTATCCGAACACTAGCAAAAATTCCTATGTAAAAAAATTAGAGTTAATACTGTTTTATTAAATAAATCATTGTCGTATCATGTTCTTAAACTGACTAAGAACGTGATTCAACAAGGATTTATTTAACAAACATCTATTAACTCTACACTTTTATATAGGAATTTTCGCTAGTGATCGGATACTTTTGTTACCGACTGTACAATTTTCGGACTACAAGTTTGTTTGCTAATTTATGGTTTAACTGCTTAGCAGGGAATTCTTCAAGAAAACAGAACAAAGTCACGAGGCCACAATTCATTTCATTGTGACACTTGGATGATTTGTCAAGTACTGTGTGACTATACAGTTATCTGGCGATTATTTGGCCCTGTGGGTGGCAAATACACATAGGTAGGTAGATGCCATCTGGAATTTTCAGCTTCATAAACTATAATGTACATCGATATTACAATATTTCTCACATTTCATATGACTGAAAATTATTAAAATAAAATTCATGAAAACTCATAACATTATTTAATAAATGATTTTCGTCATACAAAAACTGCAAAAGCAAATAAAAAAATCACTGTGATGTCCTCATTTAATCTTGTTAATATGGATATAAATCAACATGATTTAAACAACATAAACAGAAACATTCTGCAAACATAAATTTATCAGTATATCGAAAAATAGTAAAAATTAAGTTTCAATATTTTATGAAACAATGAATGCATCATATGTCATTAATAAAAGAATAAATATTTTCTTTAGTTAGATTATTTTGGTTCATTTTACGGATCGAAAACAATTCAAACATTAATAAAGTAAAAACCTGGTAGTGTTTATTTTTTAAAGTTAGTAAATTAATATCATAAATTTATAAACATAAAATTCCTTATTTTTTAAGCATAAATTTCATTTCTTTCGTTACATTAATAATAGAATAATAGCTTGTATGTGGGCAATTTTGTATCCCATGCACCATCTCACAAACTACTGATTCAATATGAAATAAGCTTATCACAATTACGGTTTATGACCAGAACTGAAGTACTGTGGGTTTTGGACATTTCTAGCGCGTGTGCATTGTGAGAGTGTGAAAAAAAACCCCGTCGAAATCATATATATATATATATATATATATATATCTTCTTTTTCCTCTGCAGTAATAATCCAGCATTAAATTTGCACATATTGCTATATCTAAACTTCTTTCTCTATATTCTAACTTAATAGATTTTTTTTTATTCGAAATTAAATGGAATTTAAAAAGAAATTGTCATATATAAGTCTTCTTCTTCTTTTTATATGAAAGTAAATTTCATGTAAATTTAAATTTTTAACTTCTTTAAAATAAATGTGTGTAATATAATATTCCTTGAATTAGGGAAAATATATTTACATAAATCCTTTATTATAATGGATAGACAAACAAATTATAAGGTTATACAGTCGGTAGGTAACAAAAGTACTTTTAAAAGAAATTTTAAAAGAAATACCTTGACGTGTGAGCATTTGTAAGCAATTGTAAACAAAATTAAATTTAAAATAATGTAGGTAAATAAATGAATATATATATATATATATATATATATATATATATATATATATAATGAGAGAGAGAGAGAGAGAGAGAGTGATTTATATAATTCCAGAAAAGTTTACTGTATAAAATTAAAAAAATTATTAAAGCAATATTTATAGACAAAATTAATAAGAGTAATAATAAAAAAAAATCTTTAAAAATACATTTTTTTAATTAATATTTGTGTATTTATTTTTTAAATAGATGCCTCGGTTTCATTTTAAATTTGTTCATCCTTTTCTTATACAAACTCAAAAATCCAATATGTAATTTGAGTACTTATAGACGTCAAATTAGATGTAAGGGGAAAAAGCTATAAAATCACTAAAGAATGGGGAGTATTTGCTTGTTCAGTCTAAAAATCTCATGATAAATATTTGCACAGATATTGAAACGATCATGAAATGTTTCAAGAAATATTTAAAATATATTTTAAGTGGTTTGTTTAAAAATTCTTAAAGTGAAATCCAATTCATTGTAACAGTTCTTTGTTATATATATATATATTCATTTATTTCAAAATACACTTTATGCATAATTCATGACGTTTTATTTTTATTTATTTATTTATTTATTTATTATTTTATTATTTCATTTTTTTTTATTTTTTTTTATTTTTTTTAATTGCTTGTTTATATGTTTACAACATTGTTATAATAGTGTCAGTTCAATTTAATTGCTTTTAATGTTTATTTAATTTTATGTTTTAAAATAAATATGGATTAATATCAAATTTGATGTTTTCTGTTTTTAAATTCTATTTACAATTTTTATTTTCATTAGTTGTTATTCTTAGTTTTCTCAAATTAGCTATGGAAGCGCTCATAAATACTGTCGCAGAGATGTAGAACTTTGCGAAATTTTGTTTAGTTCGAATAGTTCTGCCAATTAAAGCAAGGTATCATTTGAAATTGGATTATTATTAATAAGTTTGTAATAATAGTTAAAACTGATTTCTGAAATCTAGCTTCTGGTAAATTTTTTATCTAAGGTTGGATCGAAGGACATTTTTAGGGACGTTTGTTAGAGCAGATCTATAAATTGGCCTCTAGTTATGTCCTGTTAAAGTAGCGAGATTTTTGAGATATGGGGAACTTTAACTCCAGAGAATTAGATTGGATCCTTTCCCTTAGAAGCTGCTGCGCAATTTTACCAGCTAAAATAATTTTTAAGCATCACATTTTGCATTATATAAAATAATTTTTACATTATTTATTTTTAAATAAAGATTTTTCGTATTTTAATTTCCTATAAAAATGTTCAATGCGTTCAAACCCCGATTTTGTTAAATTAAACAAACTAAATTTATTTGCATAAAGTATAATTAAAATTCGTAAATGACTAATACTTTACTTATGTCAAACATTATTCAAACATTTAAAAATGATCTTACAAAAGGAATGAAGGAGTAAATATGTCGAAATAGAAGGGAGGAAATTCAAATATTTTATAATGATAAAAAAAGGTCTTATTCACTCATTCCGAAGTGCATGTTGATTTCTTAGATAAATCCAAGTGGCCAGAATTTGAAAAAAACTTGCTGGAGAGAATGGGTTATTCAACCCTGTTGAGATCACGTTATTGTCTATATACATTCCCCGAGATTCATGCAAATTGTTTCAAAGGTACTTCTTTTATGTGTGTTTAAAATTTTTGAAACAAATCCAGATATTTACAAATGTAGTTCAGAACGTCATATATACGCGATGTACATTCCAAGTTGGATGCAAATCCGTACATAAATGTGTTTTGTATCTCAGTTAATAATTTATAATGGATGGCGATTTTGGAACAAGAGGGCAGATTGAGTTGGTTAATAAATTTGTTTGATATCTTTAAATTGTCTAGGTATACTATATCGACTTTTCAGCAAACCAATTGTAAATAGGTTTTTTTTTTTTTTTTTTTTAATTTTATGTAAATTTCAATATACATATTCTCTTCTACGTTGCCGCCATTCAAAACAAAATGGTGGAACAAGTTAGCGAGCAAAGTAATGCAAGGTAATTCTAAATAAATTCAGTGTTCAACTTTGTTTCAAATTGATTAAATATTTCGGTAATTATGTAATGTCAAATGTTATGGTTTTCATAAGGTTTCAAATGGCCCCTATTTGGAAATTAGGTGGCATATGAAGCATTTTAATAAAAATGTTGAATCCCTGTTATGAGTAAGTATGTACCTATTTTAAGCAAATCTAGTTTTAAGGAATATACAATTGTGTTTATCACAAACTCATTTCCAATAAATAGCTCCTATATAAAAATAATATTTAAGGCTCACGTTAGCTAACACACGCATGCAGGATATTTCTGTGCAGGATATTTCTTTCCTAGTTTTGGACTGGGACACGTGTGCAATCAATCGGCCTTATTCCTTACAACCATCCTCGTTTTGTTTGAAGTTATTGCGTTTTTTAGAAATTAACAAGATAAAATTTTTCCAGTGGCGGCGTAATACAATTGCCTGTCATTTAATTGTTTGATTTAATCATTCTCTTGCAATTAGAATGCACATTACGCATATTAAAAGGTTTGTATGAACCTTGGTATGAACAATACTTAGTCAGATTTTATACAAATCGTTGCATTTTTATTTTTTATGTAAGTTTACATTCTTTTAAAAATACGATGATAGATGAAGTTAGATATAAAAACCATTCAAGATTTTTCTAGGGTAAAACTACTGTAAATATTTGATTGAATTGGTTCACAGTATACAGTTATGGCAAATTTTCAAAATGTTGCTTTATTTTATGTAGGCGCCATTAAAATAAAATAAAATAAATAAATAAACAAAAAAGGCTAATGAAGTTTTTTTTTTTTTTTTTTTTTAAGAAAGGCGAATAAATTTTATTGATAAATTTGAAGAAGACTTTAAAAATATGGTGCATATATATATATATATATATATATAACATTTCATTAAAGTAATCAATACTTTTCAGTGTGAGTTTTTAACAATCAAGTGGTTGCCACTTGGAAGCCAAATGGCGAAATAATTTAATTAAAGGACTCGTCGTTTCTCTTAAAATACTCAAAGAGGTATCTAAATTTTAATATTTTAATTGCCTCAATTTAAGGAGATTGGGAATGGAGAAATTAAACAAAAATATAATTGTATAATGACTTACATTGATTATTTAAAGCATGTTTCGGAATGTATTATATTTTCTTCAGCATTAAAGAGTTATCCTTGTATTAAAAAACATTTAAATATATTTTAGATTTTTCTCTCTCTCACTGTTAGAAAAGCATTATATTAAAGAGTAATAGCACTGATTTTTTATTTTTTTAAGGATTGTACAATTTTGGATACTTAAAATTTCAGTGGCACACATTTTCCTGTTAACTGGTGTTAACACAACTGAATATATGTATTTTTTTTCATATGAGAGATTTTTAAATTCTTGTCAAGATCTTTTATTTCTTTTACAATTACCTTACTAAAATTATTACATCAATTTCGTATTTTTAATTGATATCCGAGAAGTTCTTTAAATCAAAATTGTCTGATTCTAAATAGGTTTTATATTTTTCTTATTTAAGTTTGGTTTTTTTTTTCTTTTTACATCTTCTTTTTTTCCGTTTAATTTTTAAAAAAAGATCTTCACAATTTCATAAGTTTATTTTTTTTTCTTCATTTACGTGGAAAACAAAAAACGTTCATATGAAAATACCTAATTTAAAAGAAATTCTTCAAGATTCCATGCTGAATTTTTTTTATTTTTAAATTGCACTCCATTTCCATCTGTTATAAATAAGTCAGACTTTAAAATCAAGTAATTTTACTTTTTTTTTTTTTTTTTTTTTTTGAAAGAATACGATGCTTATGACATTATATATTTTTTGAACAAGAATATATAATATACGTACAGTATACATATACATATGCGCGCGCGCGTGTGTGTGTGTGCCTTTTTTTTTTAATATAAAACATGTTTGTTAGTTTTATATATATATATATATATATATATTGAAATTTTTGAATTTTAGAAGAGAAACTCTCGTTGTCTATTTTACTTCAAATGCTGTAAATCCATTTCATTTTTGATTTTTATGTTGAAAACAGAAAAAAAATACTTTGTTTATGTGAAAGAAACACTTACTTGGGAAGTATATACTGCAAAATCGGAAACATATAGACGGTTGTATATATTTTGATATTTCATTTAAACATTTTCAATAAAATAAATTTTAAATGTCTGTTGAAATAAGGTAAGGCAAATTTAAACGCTATTTCAATAATAAATAAATCTGTAATTAAAAGAAATAATGTAAATCGTATTACGAAAACTTATTGTCGTAAATATATTCTTAAAAACAACTTTAATGAAAAAGTTTATCTTAATGAAGTAAATTAGTAAATAAGAAAATAGTGATTAATATAATGGTCAAAAGCCGTAATTTACTAAATGTATTAAACATCTCTTCATTAGAGACATTTAAAAAGACCGTGGTATGTATTCAAATAAAACATACATTTCGTTCATAAATACGTTGAATATTTTCATTCTGTTTAATTTCAATTAAAGATTACTTTTGCAAATTGGGATTTTTCATTTTCAAATGTCTAACATTTGTTTATGTAATTTACAAAATTATCTACCGAAAAAAAGCATTGTTTTAATTTGCATAATTAAGTTAACGCTTTATTTAATGTATTGTGTAAAAATATTGAAAACTTTGAAATAAGTTATGCGAAAAGCGTAGTATATATATATATATCTATATATATATATATATATATATATATATATGTATATATATATATATATATATATATATATATATATATATATATATATATAATATATATATATATATATATATATAATATATATATATATATATTAAATAACGGAATATTCGATAAAAGAGTCATCACAGTTAAGTTAAATTGTAAATGCATAAAATTTGCTTAAGAGTATTGTAATGATTGAAGTATCTTATAATTACTGAATGTAGCATTTTTAGAAAATATAAAAACAATTTTTAATCACGCATCATCGGAAATACGTTGACAGGATTAATTAAAACAAATAAATAAAAAGATACATAAATTAAATGAAATTATCAGATTTTATTAACTTTTTTTTGTATTATATTTATGTTAAATTAAATATGAATGATTTCCAAACATGTGACGATATTTTTCATCAGATATAGCAATTTATGATATATAAGGATGTAATATATACAGATATCAGTAAATTAAACGTAAAATATGTTTTTAAGTGCATTGTTAAACTGGGTTTAACATTTATTGATATTATATTGGTAAGGATATGTTAAAATTTAAACTCTTAATACAAGCCTAAAAGTAAGCTTTCTGTGTCTTATATACATAGTTTTGTCCCACTCTTAAATTTGGAATTATAACTTTCTACTACAAACGTTTTACTTATAAACTAAAAAAAACAAAACAAAAAAAAAAAGAATCAAAATTCAAACTACCAGTTAAAAATGAGATCTTAGTGTTCCAAACAATGCGGGCCTACTTGTTTGTTTTAACGTCATTTATTGTAGTTTTAAATAAGATAAGTATAACTTGTTTATTAAATTTTTACATCAGTTTGACTCCCTAAAAAATAAAATATGTATGTAGTACTTATTTCATATAGTAAATTCCAATGTTGGCATTATGTACTATAATATTTTTATGGGTGCATTTACTAGTACCAAAACATGACGTCACCAAAACAAGTGGAATGTCCTGCTTTGTATGTCGCCATTTAATTTCAATGATAAGAACCAATTCACAAAGCAGACCACCTTGCCAAAAATTTGCTGTAAATTGTAACAACCACATTTATCCTTGTCCTTTTAGCAGTTTAGCCCAGATTTCAAGACAAAAATAGAAATATCCCTCTGACGTAAATTTATACATGTCTCACTGTTAAGAGAGGAGATACCATGCTCGTGTCGTCGAACCCAATGGACATTGTGTCTTAAAGGCAAATTTTAGATTTCCGACAGGCCAAGAATAGCTTTATAGACACCTATACTGTATTGGTGTGGCTTATATTTGTCACTTCGTCGTATGATCTTCAGATGAACTTATGAATTTTATATTTGATGAACAGAAATACACATGACTTTTACCTTTAAAGACCAAATTTTACTGGGCTGATAGAAGGCGGAAGCCTAATAAAGATGCCTTTTGGAGGAAAAAATCAGGGATGCATTCTCCCGAATTCGGAATGAAATTTTGTATGGAAGTGAATTCGAGATAATTTATTTGGTTATTTATTTCTTCCTCGACGGCAAATTTAATGTTAAAGTCAATTTTATTTAATGTTAAATTCAATTTCATTGGGAGGGGGGGTATGATCTTTATATCATCCAAAAATACGAGGGTTGTTGGGAGCGGCATTGGTGGAAATTGATGGTTTATCATTAGGCCAATTTCCACCAATGCCGCTTTCAACACCCCCCGTATTTTTGAACGACATAAAGATCATAACCCCCCTCCCCCCACCCCACCCCTAAAATAAGACCAATAGTAAGTAAAGGTGATGGCCCTACATATCACCTGGAAAAGTACATGGCTAATAATTATAAAAACTTGTTACTCCCAGTTTAAGCTCCACTGAAGACTTCAACCAGAAAATTTGAGATATCAGTATTAAAAGCAATCATCGTTTCGTGAGTTTCGATGTCGTAAACCTGTACCCATCCATTGATACTAATGAAATAGCAGAAATAGTAAAAATTGAAATTGATAAACATTACCCAAATCACCTATATCATTACCCAAGACACCTATACTGTATTGGTGTGGCTTATATTTGTGGCTTCGTCGTATGATCTTCAGATGAACTTTTGAATTTTATAATTGATGAACAGTAATGCACATGACTTTTACCTTTAAAGGCCAAATTTTACTGGGCTGATAAAAGGCTGAAGCCTAATATAGATGTCTTTTGGAGGAATGAATTAATGAAAATAATGAAATAATAATTTTAAAAAAATGTTTTTTAGATATATACTGAGAGAAAAATGTGTTTCCTATGGGTTGATGACAAAATCTTGCATCGACGAAATATCACCTACATAAATGAATGGAAAGCAAAATAATGTGAGTGATACAAATAAAATGACATATTTTAGAGCATTTTATTAGAATGAGGTGGTAATTATTAGTAATGTTATATGAAATTTCATGATAACATATGCATATTTACTTTAATCAGAGCACTGGCAGACAAACAAACCCATCACAAATTTTTTTATGAATATTACTTAAAAGATTTAAAGATTCACACTAAAAAAGAAAAAAAAAATGTAAAATCACAGTATTTGACCTTATAATTTTAGGGGAAATGACCGTTTTGCTACCTAAACGGTCATAATCCGTAAATTAATGTTTTTAAAGCATAATTTAGATGAAAATTATTTTATGGTTAACAATAAATTTTACTAGCAGCTGAAGGGGGATCCTAATGGGATCTCCCATTTTGGGCTCTTTTGCTGAACAAAAACCACGTAAAATGGAAGAAATAATAATGGAAAACTTAGGAATAAAATGTTTTATTGGTTTAGGTATGTCGACGACGTTTCTGCCGTCATAGATAACGATATCAATCCTGAAGAAATTTTAGACACTGTAAATGAAATTGACTTTAACATTAAATTCACCCCCGAGGAAGATATAAATAACCAAATAAATTATATCGACGTCAAAATAACGCGATATAGTAACCGAAGCAATACTAAAGTCTACAGAAAGCCGACCAACAGCAACGAAATAGTGCATTCTAAAAGCAAAACCCCATGTAGATATAAGATAAACGTCCTTCAGGCTTATATAAACCGTGCTTTAATTATTTGCAATGAACAGGAAGATGTTCAAAATGAATTAAACATAATTAAGCAGCATACCAAAAAAGCAGTTTATTCAGAGAAATTAATTAATAAACTTTATAAAAATCGCGTTAAAAGTCTTAATAAATTCCTTAATTTCTTAATCCCAGATCACCAAAAACCGCAATTAAAATATACTATCTCTACCCCATATGACCGCGGTGCTTCCGGCAAAATTAAAAATATAGCAGCTAAAAACAACATAAATATCCCTATTAAACCCAACCCCAATATTTACCGAATGCTCAGAAATGATAAAAATCCAGTAAATCATTTAGAGACCGCAGGAATTTATAAGATTTACCGACGATAAAAAAAAAACTACAGGTATTACATTGGAAAAAACAAAGATAAAAATTTAAATGAGAATCAAAGAACATAGCCATGACGTCGCCATAGATAAAACAACTACTGCATTAACGAAAGCAAATAGAGAGAAAGATATTTATATCCAATTTGAAAACGTAACGAAAGTCACAAATTACAAAAATCATAAGTATGCCGCGTACCGCGAAGAAATAGAAATAATTAATTTTCCGAATTCTTGTAATGACAACGATGCGCCCAGGCTCGATATACAATGGTGTCACATGCTCTTAAGCAGAGGAACCAGAAAGAAACAGCTCAGATTTCAAAACCTCCAACACCGAGTGTTGCCGTCGAAAAAGCCCGGGAACCCCGGTGAAAGTACTCCGGCCATGTCGTGGATTTGATAAAAGAATGTTTTATTAATTCTTAAATTTAATTAAAAATTCCATGTTTTGAAGTGATACTGTTAATTAAAAACCTTTTTTATATACTTTTAATTTATCCGCCTACATCAAATACAAAACGTATATTTCAATCTCAATATTATTCAATTAACACAAAAGCTTAAAAACTTAAAAGATAATGTTCAAAAAATAGATTAATAAGATAATTTTAATATTATTATTCATTTAAAATTCGTTTGTCTATTTAAATAATCATTATTTTTTTCCTTCTATAGAAGATGAGTTGATTTATATTATTTTTTCGCAAATACAAATAATGTTAAATTTTAATCACATTAAAAACTGAGACAGATATTATACACTAAAAATATACATTTTAAAATATTAAAAACACAAAACACAAATTTATACGTTTCGAGCCTTTTACAGGCTCCTCATCAGTAAAAAACATCAAATGTAAATGTTGAGATGAACAACAGACTTTCATTAACTGACAAGTAAACCTTCTCTCCTTTGATATCGGTTTTCCGGAAACCCATATATTTTCTAAAAGCTTATGTCACAAGTAGAAAAACCGTGAAATTTTAGGGGCAGAGGGACAAGCGTTTAGGAGCTGTAGGACCCACAAAAATTAGTAAAGTGTGTATAGATGGATATTTTCCTGCAATGACGTCTCTATTTCTTGTATGTTCCCGCATGTTGCTGTCAAGTACTAACGCATTGTATGTCTTTTTCTTACATTTTCGATGGATCCTAAAGTCGTTGTGGCTGCCTTGGTCTCCCGATTCAGAAGAAGCAATCGGTCTCCGAACGTCCAAGAATCGGAGATGATAAAACACATAACTACTCTCCTGGAAAATAATATGGAAACTGTGGAAGAGATACGGACTTAGGATTTGCTAGAGGCCATGGAGAAGAACGAGAGGAAAAAATGAACTTCGAAGATGATGGTGTCGATAAGGAACAGCAAGGCTCGTCGCAACAGTCGCCATCCTCCACTTCTATCGCGGCGTATTTTGGCCAAGTATGCCTGATGACAGAAAGAAAATTCTGATTTTAGTGGATTCATGGTGTTCTAACAAAGATCATGCATCATCTGCTTCCGAAGTACCATGGTAAAGTCCTACAAAAAGAACTGGTACCTGAAGGATGTACGGGAAAGATCAAGCCTCTGGATATTCATTTTTTCAGACACTACAAACCTTTTGTTCGTTACATAACGGACACAATCATTACCGAAGCACAGGAGAACATCTGGCATCGCGATATTTTTTCTGGCCCAGCAGTCTCTTTTCCCTATATAAGTTCAACACTCCTCGTTTCAAGAACTTGATTAAGTATGCTTTTTATAAGGGCGGATACTTGGACGACGAACATGGAATGTGGATTGCGCCAATGAATTACTGCTTACATTCATTGACAAATGATGAGAATGCAAAGTGTTTGGCTTTTTTTTTTTTTTTTTTTTTTTTTTTTTTTTTGTAAAATGTGCCCATTGTGTACCGTCTTACTGTTTATTTGATGAATTGTACATTGATTGTCTCTTGTAATAGATTTTGTTTGAAGTCAATAACAAGTCACATTTACAACATCCCAACGCATATTGTTTCATTTCAACGAGTTGTTTCTTCCTTTAAACTGAGGTCTCCACCTTCTTACCGTATTATTAGTTCATATAAATACGTGAAACGATCATTTAAGAGACTTTTGGTGTCATGTTTCCAACACTTTACTGATACTTTATATCTCCTAAACGCTTATCCCTCTGCCCCTAAGATTTCGCAGTTTTTCTATTTGTAACATAAGCTTTCAGAAAATATATGGGTTTTCGGAAAACCGGTATCAAAGGATAGAAGGTTTACTTGTGAGTACAGCGTATTCATCTGGAACTGCGCATGCCTCATTAAGTGGCGAAAAATGTTGATTTGTGTACCAGCCCTCCAGGAAAATTCTTGAGTGATAATTTAAACAATTAGACATGATTATTTTAGTACTGTTAAAATCAGGTAAATGGTCAGTTTCTATGGCATGCTGTACTATTTTCGAACGTATATCACGGTTTTTGAAATTTGTTTTATGTTCCTTAATTCGAGTATGAAGAGAAAGGCCTGTTTGACCAATATAAACCGAACTACAATATTTACAAGAGATATTATAAATAACACCTGTACGGGAAAAGGGGTGGATAACAGTTTTAAAATTAGAAAGGAAATTACGAATTAGAAATTGTGGTTTATAGGAAACAGATAAATTAACAGTGCGTAAAACTTTGGCAATAGATTCAGAAATATTTTTATAGTAAGGAATAGTAACGAATGATTTAGGTGATTTAGATGAATTAGTTTCATGATTATCCTTATTAAAGTCATACTCTTTTAATTTTCTTTTAAGCCAGCGAGAGGGATAATTATTTCGTTTTAAGTCCGGAAAAATACTTTTTAATTTCAACTGGAAAAGTTCATCGGTACTGCAATATAATTTTGCGCGGTGAAGTAACGTATGGAAAACAGCAGATTTATGTGAAGAAGGGTTAGCTGAATTAAAATTTAAATATTGGCCTGAAAATGTAGGTTTCCTATAAACAGAAGTAACAAATTTAGAATAAGTATCAGAAGGCGAACGCTGAATTAAAATATCTAAGAAAGGGAGTTTATTATCTTTTTCTTGTTCTAAGGTAAACAGAATTGAAGGATTAACGGAATTAGCATAATTAAGAATATCAGGAACATATTGATTATCAGTGATTATAAATATATCATCCACATACCTACGCCAAAAATAAATTTTTTCATGTAAATCTGAATTAATTTGATTTTCAATAAACTGCATGGCTATTTCGGCAATTCTAACTGAAATGGGGGAGCTCATAGTAGTGCCATTAATTTGTTGATAATAAGAATTATTAAAGCTAAAACAATTGGAAGTTAAACAAAAAGAAATAAGTTCAATTAAAGTATCAGTATCTAAATAATTGTTGAAAGAAATGTTATTGCAAATTTTTCGAATAATATCACAAGCTTAAGGGATAGGAATAGATGTGAACAGAGAAAATCAGGTTTATGTATTTTTGGTAAGCCGTAGAAAAAAGGTGCAAAACCAGAGTAACATCTCAAAGTTTTAGCTGTAGAAGAGTCAAATAATCTAAGTTTTTCGTATGTACTAATTAAACTGTTCAATTTTCTCTGGATGGCAGGGGTATTATCTTTATTTAACAGATTATATGTTGTATAATCATTTAATAAAGTTAAAGCTTTCTTTTCATAATCATGCCTATCAAGAATAACTGTAATACGGCCTTTATCTGCACGAGTAGTAACAATTGAAGGATCAATTGACAACTGTTTCAGGATCTTTACTTCGGAAGATCCGGTACAGGTGTTATTTATAACATCCCTTGTGGCGCAGAGGTGTTATTTAGAATATCCCTTGTAAATCCTGTAGTTCGGTTTATATTGGTCAAACAGGCCGTTCTCTTCATACTCGAATTAAGGAACATAAAACAAATTTCAAAAACCGTGATATACGTTCGAAAATAGTACAGCATGCCATAGAAACTGACCATTTACCTGATTTTAACAGTACTAAAATAATCATGTCTAATTGTTTAAATTATCACTCAAGAATTTTCCTGGAGCGCTGGTACACAAATCAACATTTTTCGCCACTTAATGAGGCATGCGTAGTTCCAGATGAATGCGTTGTACTCACTTAATGAAAGTCTGTTGTTCATCTCAACATTTACAATTGATATTTTTTACTGATGAGGAGCCTGTAAAAGGCTCGAAACGTATAAATTTCTGTTTTGTGTTTTTACTATTTTAAAATGTATATTTTTAGTGTATATTATCTGTCTCAGTTTTAATGTGATTAAAATTTAATTTAACTACGAGACGTAATGATTTTTAAATATTTTAAACAAATAATGTTATTGTCATAAATAAATAAAATTTTCTTTTTTTGAAATTTTGATTACATTAATTCTTCATATATATATATATATATATATATATAGTGTATATTATCTGTCTCAGTTTTAATGTGATTAAAATTTAATTTAACTACGAGACGTAATGATTTTTAAATATTTTAAAGAAATAATGTTATTGTCATAAATAAATAAAATTTTCTTTTTTTGAAATTTTGATTACATTAATTCTTCATATATATATATATATATATATATATATATATATATATATATATATATATATATATATATATATATATATATATATATATTGTATTTCTTATTTATTTACATTTGTAATCAATAGTTATAAGGCAAACAAAGACTATAATATAATTCTTTGATATATTAATATTATTATACATTATTTCCTTCATTCATTTTGCCTGTGTTTCTAATGATGCAGAGAAGTTGTAATCTCTTTATTATGCTGTCCTGTACTGCAGGTTACATCAAAATAAATTATTCTTGCTGGCAATATCTAGATCAGATGGGATTTCTGAAGATTAGGGAATCAACTGTTGTAAGGCGCTGTACTGATTTCACTTTAAATAAATGATAATATTAATAATAATAAATCTTATATATTTCTTAAGAAGTGTATTTATTTTCTGTAATTCGTTTGTTGTAATGTACTTCATTAATATGAAATGTGTTTTTAAAATTATAATTATGTGAAACATTAATATTACCTTATGTTAACTAAGAGTTTTAAAATTTAAATAAGATTAATTATTTGCTTGTGTCTCAAAAACTATTAATACCATTAGATATTCAAGAATAAATATTTCGTTAAATATATTTAGTAGTGCGGTACCGTTTTAATCTGAATAATAATTATTTAGGATAAACTTGAATTTAAATGTATATATTCTGAATAATAAATATTTTGATTAAATTGAAATGTAAATGTTTAAACGTATTTACTGCTTTTTTATTATATATGCATAAAAAAAATGCTTTTAAAAAAATACAATATTTCTATTTCGTTTGTAATACAACTATGTACTTTACGCTATACATTGTTATCCTACATCTTCATTTGATTTTTCAATTTTTATTTCGTAAGTAATATATTTAAGTTTTATTTATTTAATTATTTATTTTACAATTTTAATTTTGAAAAACTGTATAAAAAGCATATATTAAAATAACAAATTGAAAATAACTAATATCTTTATTTTCCTTTTCGTTATGCAAGTTTTATACACTAAGACATATATCAAACATAGTTAAGGAGAAAACTAAAGTTAAAAATCTGATTTTCTGACTCAAAATACTTCAAAATTTATTATTTTAGCTCAAACTCAGTTTTAAAAAATTGACCCTAAAGCAATACTTTATTCGAATTGCATGAGTCAGTGGAATTAAAAATTGGAATTTGCGGCATCATTAGTAACACTAATAGGATAAACATGTAATTTATTCTCTATATATACAACTTTTATAAACGTTTTATATAGTTTAAAGCTCTGCACAAGAGAGAATATTAACAAGATTATTGTCTGAAAAAAAAAAAAAAAAAATCTGGATATAATATTTACTTAATTCTCCCTAAAACACATGCTTTGTGAATAGTTTCGTATTTTAATTTCTCAAAATTGATACGTGAACTTAGTATAGCCTTAATATTATCTCATCCCATTTAATAAACTGAAAGAAACTCCTATATATTTGACAAAATCGAACGAATTTTTTCTTATTTAATCACGAAATATTTCTAAATGGATTTTCAATTAAATGGATTAAATTGTTAAATTCACACCATACAGGATTTTGGAAATTTTAAAAAAAAGTATTAAATTCAATAAATAAATAAAATAAAAACTTTAAAATATAATATGCGATATTTTGCATTATTTAAAAAAAATGTATTGTTTAAAACTAATGTGGATTGAATTAATTCATCTTACATGTCAAAATAAAGAAAATATAAAACCTTCATTCATCTATACTATTATTTAAAGAGCAAAATTTTGCTTGTTTGTGGAGGGTAATTTCTGAAACTACTGAACCGATTTAAAGGATTCTTTCACTGATCAAAAGCTGCACTATCCCTGAGTGCTATAGGCTATATTTAGTTTTGATAAAATAAATTTTAGTTCAAAATTTGAGTATTTTAATCAATATCCCCATAATAGAAATGGAAATAATGAAATATTAAAAAAATTAGCTGATGCAAACATAAAACAAGCTTTTACATGTTCATTTATTTTTAAAAATATCTTGACATGAAAAGAAAAAAATATATTTGCACGTGAATTAAATTGAAATTCATATAAAGCTTTGTGAAATGTTTAACTCACACGTTAAATCCAACGTCATTATAGTTTTAAAACAATTTATTTTTCTAACGATGTAATTTATTCAATACTAAGCATTATTAATAATAGCAGGAGACTTGGCGTTGGAATATTAAAACAGGAATAAACTACTACGTCAGAAACGCCAAAGAAAAATTATTGAGGTGCATACAGCTGTTTCGGTAGCCTAAAGCGTACCGTCATCAGTGCAAAAAAATAATTCTGAATCTGGAGAAGTACTCGTATATATAGGAGAGGGACCGGATTTAGTTCAACCAATAGGATTACGGAAGAGGTGGGGAGTGTGGCCAATAGGAATTAAGGAATGTGTAGCTGTGTAAACAGTAGAAAAATTAAGGAAATGTGGACTGAATGTAAAATTTCCAACAATCAGACAAATAGGGAACAGCGAAATCACAATTTACAAGGTTTTTAAAATTTTTATAAATATTAAAAGCTTCAAAGAAATCGAGTTCATGAATGGATTTAGGTCTGCAAATTATTTTAGCTGAATTAAATTTAAAATTATGATTTTCCTCCCAGCAATGTTTAGAAATAGCCGATTTATTGGTTTCTTGTTTGCGGACGTAATTCATATGTTCTTTTAGACGAAATTTAAGACTGCGTTTAGTTTGGCCAATATATGATAAACCACACTGACAGGATATACTATAAATGCCCCAAGAATTATGCATATCAATAGGATCTTTTAACTGAGAAAAGGTGAGTTTATTGGAAGGCGAAAATATTATTTTAAAATCATATTGTTTGAGAATTTTAGCTATGGTTTGACTGGTTTTAGAAAAATAGGGTAAAACAATACTGATATTAGAAGTGACTGATTTAGTAGACGAAATACGAGGGAGTTGTAATTTTTGGATAGCTTTGTCTATAATGGAAGGGTCATAACCTCTGTCAATTGCGATGGCTTTCAGGTATTTAATTTCAGATTTAAATAAAATAGGATTTGAACAAATATTAAGGGCACGGTTTACAAAAGTATAGAAAGCAGCCATTTTTTGGTTAGGTGGGTGACATGAACGCGCATGGGGAGGAAGGGAGACTGCAAAATTTTTACGATAGACAGTGGTTGAAAATCCATTTAAAGTGCGAGAGACGAGGGTGTCAAGAAATGGAAGGGAGCCATTATTTTCTATTTCATATGTAAACTGGATATTACTGTCAATTGAATTTAAGGTTTCTAAGACATGGTCAATATTGTGAAGAGATGTGTCAATAAGCGTGAAGGTGTCGTCAACATAACGGGTCCAAAAAGGAAAAGATATTTTCTTAAAAAGCTTGCTTTCGAAATAGTGCATGTAAATGTCTGTGAGAATTGGGGAGAGAGGGGAACCCATGGTCTGAAGGTTTAGCCATGGGTTCCCCTCTCTCCCCATTTCTCGCAGACATTTACATGCACTATTACATGCACTATTCATGCACAGATTCAGAATTATTTTTTTGCACTGATGACGGTACGCTTTAGGCTACCGAAACAGCTGTATGCACCTCAATAATTTTTCTTTGGCGTTTCTGACGTAGTAGTTTATTCCTGTTTTACTAAGCATTATTGTTTAAACAGCTGTGTGTAAAAAAAAAAAAATTGGATTAAAATAAATAAATAAATAAATAACTTACCTGAAGCATTAAATGTATTTTCAATTATAAATACTAAATAGTATAATTTATGATAAAGTTTACACACCTTATTAAAATACGAAGCGAAGTGATACCGTCACTGACAGTCAGTAGGGCCAAGAAAATGATTTCCTATGTTAATCCTCCATTGGATTTTTTGTAAAAAAATATTAAAAATCAAGGAAAATTATTTCCCGGTTTTAATCCCCAAATTTAGGTATAGATATGTATTAGTTATTTTGGGCATGTGTTACATTAAATTGTTCTGCTGTCAAATTGACAAAATATTAATTTTTAATTTCAAAACTGTAGAAAAAATGTGGCAAACTTCCATTTTCGAATGTAAGCATAAACATTTCCTTTCAAAGGGTGATATTAGCACAATAAATATCCAACTAATATACTGATTAAAATGAAAATGATAAACATTCTATTATAATTTGAAGTTAAATTTGTTTTCAAATGACTAAATATAGCATCTGATATAAGATACTAATATTTTTCAGAGCGTAATAGATTTGATATGTTAACATTGGCGGGGAAAAATTATCTCCAAATTATCTAGCGAATATATTTAATTATTTTCAAAAATCTTTGTTATTTTAACAGCGTATATTAAGAGAGTAATCAATAATATGAAACGATATTTCGTACAATACATATTACGAAAATATACATTTGGTATGTATATTTTCGTATT
The DNA here is from genome assembly GCA_963930645.1 of Salticus scenicus. Lineage (NCBI taxonomy): Eukaryota > Metazoa > Arthropoda > Arachnida > Araneae > Salticidae > Salticus > Salticus scenicus. Next base: position 275,397,598 of record OZ005649.1, on the reverse strand, counting down.
ACGTTTTTGATCGTCAAACACAAAACAAGGAAATCGGACACAAAGGACGTCCGAGTTTTGAAATTTTAATTTAAAATTTTATCAATTTGACAGCAAAATGACTTAATCTAACGCATCCACACAATAACTGATACATATCTATAACACCTAAATATGGGGATAAAAATCGGGAAAAAATTTCCTCGATTTTTAATATCTTTTTACAAAAATTCCAAAGGACGGTTAGTATAGGAAAACTTTTTGTTGGGCCCACAGATGGTTAGTGACGGTACACATCGCTTGCATATAACCATGATTTTTGAAGGGAAATTAATATTGCGGGAGATAAGTAAGCGATTCTTTTTTCTCCAAAGACGAGATATGAAATCTGTTCCGAAAACTACATAATAGCCGTCAAGCAAGTGAGTATTGGTGGTGCAGTGAAAATCATTTCTTAAATTTTTCCCTCTCGATATTTTCTAAAAATTAATAATTCAAAAATAATTTTCCAGAAATGTAAGCAGTTCTGTTTCCTTTTTCTATTGATTATAATAATTTATTTAAAAGTATTTGTCGACATCCTAAGTGCTAACGCTTACGTAATCTGATTTTTTCAGTTATATGACTGTCACGTAATTTAGCGGATTTGGCGATTTCCACACATGCTTAAACCAGTGAATAGCTGGTGGCTGAGACCGCAATTAACATCAAACGTTTGAACCAGTGAGTTCCACTGATGAACCGATGAATTAAAAATCTGTGATAGACTAATTCTATGAATGACGTTCCAATAAGGAATCAAGGAGAATTTACTCAATTTTATTGTCTGCTTCGCCAGTAACTATATATATTTATTATTTATTTATTTATTTATTTATTTATGATTGAATAATTGAATAATTGAGAAGTTTAAATTTATTTGGCGACCATAAACAGTCATGACAAGTAGCGAAATATATATAGCGCATGCAGTCATTAGTGAAATGCAAATAACATTTAATTATTTGAGTTTCATTTTGTTGATTAGAAACATGTTTAATCTATCTGCAATGCCCCAAGTGCTGTAAGCTATAATAAATTTTAGTAAAATAAATTTTTAATTCAAATTTTCAATATTTTAATTGAAAAAAAAAAAGCATATATTTGATATCTGTTGTAATTGGCGATTATGTATTTGGCGATCGAAAGTGTAATATATATATTTCTGTTAATTATAATAATAATCTGTATATTTTCGTTTGGTGTATAATTTCGTATTAAATATCAGATCTATATTTTTGTATTATATATAGTACTAATATTGTTTCATATTATTGATTGCTCCCTTAATATACATTGTTAAAATAATCATCAATTTTGGAAGAAATTAAACATATTCGCGAAATAACCTGGCAATTTTTTTTTTCGTCAAGGATAATAAATATCACAACCTTTCCGAAAACTTTTTGAATACTTAAAAAGAAAAAGACCTGACATAATACCATAGTAAAATCATTCTTTTCAATATTTCGCTCTCGCGTGTTTCTATAAATGAGTATTTCAAAATTAATTTCCCTAAATCTTCGAGCTCCACATTCTTTATCTAATGATTATAATTTATTTAAAATTTCACAATTATAATTTGTTCACCATTTTAAGTGTTAATGCTTAAACATATAAAAAAAAATGTACTTTATAGTTAACGTTCAATATTCAATAGAAGAAAATTAAAGGCAGAGTGGCATTTTTTTCATTTTTTTTTTTTCACTATTTACTTTTAAATTCTGTTTAATACAAATTTTAAAGAAACTAATCGAGCGGATTTGATAATGTCCCTGCCGAAAAAAAAAAAAAAAGTCACCTTTTTAACTGGCAAACATATTTAATTCCTATCAAAATCTTGATTATTTTAATAACGTCCATTAAGACAGCAATCGATAATATGAAACAATACTTTTTACAATATGTATTACAAAAATATACATTTGGAATGCATATATTTTTGTATTACATTTTTACTCTCCAAATAAAATATCGCCAAATACGACAGATATTTAATATAAGCCAAACAATAGCTAAAATGCATATTATTTCTCGCCGCTTATTTTCCGTTATATGACATTTACGTAATTTGGCGCGTTTGGCCATTTATACACATGGTTAAGCCAGTGAACATTTGGTGGCTGCAACCACAATTAACATTGAATGTTTGAACCAGCGAGTTTTACTGAATTACCATTGAATTAAAAATGGCTGACATGCTCACTCTTTGAAATAATTGTGTTCCGTTGTCGTATCAATGAGACTTTACTTATTAAATTTTATTGCTCGATTAGCTCCGCTATTTCAATGATTTAACTGAATAATTGAAAGTTTAACTTTATTTAGCGATAATTATCAGCAATTATCAACTATGGGAAGCAGGGCAATATACAGCCGCTAAGGAAATGCAAATGACATATGATTATTCGAGTTTCATTATATTGATTAGAAACATGGTTCATTAAATATATATATATATATATTCGCATTGGTAATCTGCTTTTGTATAGGACTTCCTTGGCGATATTTGAAATTTGGCACCGCGATAGATAGGACGTATCACGCCAAGGTATTTACGCTATTGCGATAACCTTTTAAATTCATCGCTAAAATCATAAAAAATATTAATGATCGCTATGGAGAACCATTACGAAAACAGTTACCATATTGCTTTGCGGACGTAAAATTTAAGAAAAAAATTATAATGAGCTATGTATTTAATAAGAAGTAATATTTTAAGAACAAAGGAATAATAATAATAATAATAGTTAAAGCTATTATGAAGTCAGATTTATATTTAAAATAATAATGAAAAAATAATAAATAATAAATCATATATAGGTTTCATTTTTTAATACGTTTCATTCCCATGAGTAAAGGAATGTTCCTTTTTATGTAAAAAATAAATTAATAAATAAATAAACATTAAGTAAAAATTGTCAAATTTAATTTTATTATCATCTTCTTGAAAATTTAATTTAAATAAATAATACTGAAAAAAAAAGCATGAAACGCAATTTTTTTAAAAGTTCTAATAGGAATATCGAAAATATATGTTACAAATGTGCACGTATTTCTTTTTATAGAAAATAATTTCTAAACTAAACGTGCCATAGTTTGTACTGTACGTGAAACACAGAGAGGCAAATTATTTCTTCTATTAATATAGATACCTTTTCGAAATTTTAAATTTAGCATTGAAATAGCTCAAACGCTCCTCGCCAATGGCTTTACTTACGCAATAGAGATAGTCATCTTAGAACATCGCAAAAATGACAAAAAAAAAAAAAAAAAAAAAAAAAAAGATATAAATAACAATAAAAATAAACATAAGAATTAATATATAAATAAGTCGTCACGGAGGTCCTTTAGCACTGCTGTATCTTATCAATTTACCTACATATTAATTTTGGTACTTTTCCGTTTGTGTGGCGCAAACGAAAAATCGCCAATTATTAACGAAATACGAGCCAAGTACTCAATTAGTAGTAGTAGTATTTTAAAAACAAAAAAGAGATTAAAAATTACAAAAAAGATATCATTTTTGTTTTCTAAGTAAAATACATTAACATTTTTTCTTCTACCTGAATTTTTGTTTTAAAAAATGATAAAAATTTGGGATTTGCCCACAACTGAAGAAGATGCAGACTATTTTTTGCAAGAGAAAGGTTTATTGATAAAGAATGCAATATGCGATTTGAATATAAATAGCAATAATAATATAAATTGGCGATAATATTGAGTTGGTGATTTTTCGTTTGCTCCCCGCAAACGGAAAAGTACCTTAATTCTTAATTCGTATAATTTAAATTTTTCTATCCTTCGAAATTTTTTTCTTTTTAAGAAATTTTTGTTAAGAATATGCCTAAAAGAAAGTCACAGTTTTATAAACAGTTATTAATATTGCCTCGGAAACACATAAACTTATATATTTGATGATTTTTTCTATATCGATCCATTTTTAGCTAAAATTTGTCCATCCGTGCGAAGCCGGACGGCTCATCTAGTAATTTATAAAAAGAAATTCAAATTCAATTTGACACAAAAATGTAAAGTGTTACTTAATTTATTTAAAAAAAAAAAAAAATGATTTCCAAAAACCTTAAGGGTACTTTTAATTTCAAAAATTATTTAACATTTCTTTATCATTGTGTGTTAAGTTTCTTAATTTCAGATAAGATTATTATTAAAATTCCATCTGTAGGAGAAGATTTATGCTTGCGCCTATATGTTTGTATACCTTACCGCACTCCGGAGCACAGATTCTTAATCTTTGAACTAGAAAACTTTGTACAGGAGTAGCCTTGGACAAGAACGGGTGCATTTCACTAAACCTCTTTCGATTTTCGATATTTAAAAAAAAAAAAAAATGATATTATTCTATTTTAATATTGCAATTACTTAAGTTTATTCATTCGCTCTCTGTGAACACACTGACGATTATGTTACTTATCTCAAAGCTACAATACATTTCAGAGAAGTAGTTCGGATCCTTCAGGTGTGTCCCTTCATCACAATATTTTCAAATCACAAAAATCCCATGGTAAAGTTATTGTGTCATCACCCGTTTGTTTGTTGCACACAGTTGTCCTATTGGATGGTTGCGTCGCTCCTCCCACTTGGGATTTTCCCTGGCTTTCAGTTTTTCTTGCTTTACTCTCCAAGGTAGTAGCACATGTTTTGTGCAGCTGAAGAAGAAAGTCTACTTTCTTTTGAAACCGGTAGTTCTTCCCTTTATTTTACGGTGAGTGCAGAAGTTTAAATGTTTGAGTATTTATTGTACACCAGTTATTTAATTTATAACTGTAAACTTTTTCATTTTGTGTATTTAAAAAAAAAAAAAAAAAGATAACAAAAAAGTCGCTGTCGTAAAGAATTGTAATGTTTAGCATTACACAATCGTTATTAAATCAAAACACAATTTGTTCTAAACAAGAAAATATAAAGTTTTAACCTTGTATGGTTAAAAAAATAAATAAAATGAAGTTGCGTACATTTGTATTTTTATGTGAAGCATTAAAAATGAGGGGAAATAAGCCATTTGGCATATATTTAAAAGATAATATTTTGAAAACTACTTCAGTTATACCAAAGTAGTGCACATTTATGGAATTAGCATAAACTGTTCTATAAATAAACTCAATTTTATTCAAATCTATGTTGGTGTTTGTCATAGCCTAGTCGATTTGATATAGAATGACCCAATAATACTTATGTGCATCTCCTGTAAATATGGGACAAATAGAGGTCTGCACGGGCCGAAATTTTGAGGCCCGAAATTTTGAGACTACAGAACGTCGCCACAGTTGTTTGAATTTAAGCTGGATCCAGCAAAGTAGAAAGTGGGGACGGTTAAAATCGCTTCGACGCCAGTGACTCGGCGAAAGTTTTGGTCGGGTTAGTTTTGTGTCGGCAGGGTGCTGCAATGAAGGAATTAGGCAGTGAGAGGTAGATGAATTAGAAGTTATTTTAAAAGTATTGATTAAAATTAAGAGAAATGAGGTTAGTAGGAGGAAGTTAAGATGGAGATGGTTTTAGCAGATTAGTGTGGATGTTGGAGTATATTATAGTGGATGGTGATGTATATTATAAAACATTGTGGAGAATCTTATTTTGGCGAGTATTGAGAAGTGGAGTAGTGGAGATTTAGTTGTGTGAAGATTAAGTCGTGATGAGTGTTGGTACGAGTATCTGCTAGCATTCGTAAAAGTAAAGTTGGATCGGAAGGAAATCCTCTGATCCAAAGTGAAGTCTCAGTAGCGGAGTATACGAGTGCAACCGTCTCTACACCTTCGACTATTTGCTGGGGTGAGATATTTAAGATTATCTAATTTAATTTCTGATACATATATTTTTATTAATTAAATACGCTGACTGAGCTAGCTTGATTGCCAGACCGCTCTCTCGTTAATCTGTTCAAATAAACTCTTATTTATATTTTAATTCAAGTCTTGTACCCTCTTACTTACCATTTAGTTGTCTAATTAAGTTATTAAGATGGAGTTTGCATCAACGTAAACTTCACAGACTTTCAATGAAAAAGATTTTTAGTATGTGTTTTGCAGAGGTTTTATATAACCAAACAATAGTACGTTCTTTAACAAAACTGCTGAACTTTTACAAGATAATTATATATAAACAGAAATTCATTATTATAGACAAGGCACAAAGAGAAACAGAAAGTCAAATCGAAAATATTAGCATTTATCAAACAATACAGGAAGGTATTTAAAATGGTTAATACTACTAAAAATGTACTTTCCTCTTATATACCGTAATATATCCGAATCTTTCATGTGATCCGGTAAACAAAACTTTAATGCTAATCCAACCATATTCAATAGAAAAGTTGTTTTTGGCCATGATAAGAATGATGCTACTTTCATCCACTGGAGAAAAGAAAAAGGGGCCTTAGAGAAATAGTTAAAACAAAAGGATTTTTATAGCCTTCATACCACCTAAACTCAACAGATCATGGGAAACAAAGCTTTATACACAGTAACGTATCTAATTTATTTTGTTATGTACATGCACGCAAACTGGCAGTGACATGCATAATATTTTGAATAGGAAACCATCTAATATTACTTTAAATAAAATATATTAATTTCGAAGCATGCTAAAAATATTTGCGAAAAATCAGATTTCGAACAGACAGACTGATAGACAAATTGAAGTTACAGACATTTTTTAACAAAATAGAACTTTATGTGACATACCAGCCTGTAAAATTATGTAAAATATATGACTGAAAAAATATTTTTATCATTTTCCTTTTTCGTTGATTAAACGAGGAAACCAGAAAAAAATTCGGCACGACACGGTCCGGAGAATATTTCATTCAGGCCCGGTCCGGCCCGAGTATACACAAAAAAAAAAAAAACTGAGCCCGAGCCCGGGCTGAGAACAAAATTAAAAATTCGGCCCGTACCCGGCCCGCGGGCCGTGCCGTGCTCGTGTCTTTGGCTCGGCCCGTGCAGACCTCTAGGACAAAACTTCTTAGAAAGATCTATTTCCTCCCCCCCCCCCACCATGGAAGGCTAACCAACTAGACCTAGGACACTCGTTCACTCAATTGACCTTCATTCTAACACCAATACGAACCATATTTCTTACAAAAAATATTTAAGAGCTAGAATAAATACACCTGTACTGCATACTTTACCATTAATGAACACTTTTAAATGAAAATTTTGAAAACACGCTTTCTAATTCTCGCATAGATTGTAGGTCTTTTCCTCTCGGTGTTACCTTCAATAAGGATATAAAATTTTATTTGCTTTGACTTACTTCTAACTGATTTCTTATACCTCTTATTTTCATACAATCGAAATAAGTATGCATATTTTAATTATGGTTTGAAATTCTCAATTTTTTGTTAGCATACAATAATTTTATGGTTTTCGTACTGATACCACAAAATGTCACCATGAGGAGCAGAAGTTTCTCCCACTATTCGCTCCTATGGATTTTAAGGCGATATCCAGTAATAAGCACGAATCAATAAACACGAATCTGGCAAAATCTGTAATATATATATATATACATATATATATATATATATATATATATATATATATATATATATATATATATATATATATACATTTAAATATTGTTATCAACCATATTTTAATAATCAAAAGATTATGTAATTTATAATTCAATTTTGATAAACAAGTATATAATTTTCAAGCTTTATTATATTGTCACGTAGATGTCGTGAAGAGCCAAAGTGAACACTCGAAGTGAAGTAACAAACGTAGTTTATTACCAGAACAAACTTGTAATACAGCTACACTCGGCTGAGAACATACTCAAACTGCGGAACAAGTCGGTTATACACAATATTCGAATATTCCAGAATACAAGATTAACATAAATTAGAATATTCTAGAAACTGCTAGAATAGGAAATTAAATATGCAAAGATAATTATAAGAATTTAGAAATAATTATTTAGAGTCTTTAAATTTACATGCCCCCGGCTGGAATCGAACCGAGGCCGTCCGGGTGACAGTCCAAAGACATACCTCTACGCCACGGCAGCTGCGAAGAAAGCTGACTTTGTGGCAATATTATAAAAAAGTGTATCCTTTGAGTTTCATTTTTCATTATACAAGTAATTTGAATTTTTAGTGTCAGCGCCGCAGCTTCTGCTTTTATGATTGGTGATCCATAAAGGTGTCCAGTTTGATGCATATGGTTCAAAGCCTTTTTGGAAGACCATTTGCTGATGTTTAGAGTCATTTTGTTTTGCCAGACCTGGAAAGTTTTGTGGACTTCTATGGATATGTAGCGAAAATTTCAATGTTTAAAAAGTTTTTGAGCTAGGATGGATTTTGCAGTTGTTGTTTCTTGCAGGTGGTGAGTTTTTCATCTTTTTCGACAGATTCGGTTGGGGGTTTGTGTGGCTAGCAATTTCATATAAAAATCTCTACATATAAGCTTTATTCTTTACAGCATTTTCGTTTTTTTTTTTTTTTTTTTTTTTTTCGTTGTTGTTGGCTGTAACCTATGATTTTCAAATTTCAATATTTAATTTAAGAAATTGAAATATTTTTGTTTTTCTAAACTCAATATTTAATTTTCAAGAAATAGAAATACTGTTTTACAATTTTAAGTTTTTTATTACTATTCAATTAGAATTACATTTGGCGTATGCTAGCCTACATATTTTTTGAAACCTCCTAGTACTACATAGTTTTTAATACCTGTGTTCCCACCTGCTCAAATTATTGGCACAGCATAATTTAATTTTCTGGCTTAAATAGTGTTTAACTAATTTTCTTGTTTATTAACATTGTTTAATAAGTTTTCTTGTTGTATGTTACATTTCACTTTCATGTCATCATTTATCTTTATATTAATAAAGAATATAAAATATTAGTGTTTTTGCATAGAATTTTGTGCTGCATTGTGCGCCTTTTTTATACAAATTAATTCTTGTCATTTATATTTAATTTAATTTATTTAAATATTCATTTTATTATAGCTGCTTTAGCGCTTATTTTGAATATTTTTTCTTCATCATACATTTTGTTATTGTTGTATTTTGTTAATTTTTTCTTGTTGTTAAGCAATTAGGTTAAAGTGCCTACAAAAATTTAATTATAAAAATTATTTAAATTAGCAAATATGAAATATTTTAAGTGAAAAAGTAAGAAAAGTAAGACTTGTCTTGTTAATAAGCTGATGGTGAGGTGCTGCCACCTGGTTTTATTAGTTTTTGTAAATTCAGTAATATTATTTACAGAATTAGATGTCTACATTTTTTACAGAGTTATATTGGCCAAACTTCAAATGAATTACATTTCAGAATTAATAACCACCGGTCACAAATAAATAAATCCAAATTCCCCTCTTTTGAACTCTCACATTTTAAATCACATTCATTTGAAAATATTGAAATTGAAATTTTAGACCATCTTACTGATGAAAATGAAAGACTTAAAAAAAAAAAAAAAAAAAAAAATGATTATAGTTTGAAATTTAAAACTTTTTATCCTTATGTCTTAAATACAGAACTCAATAATTTAAATGTAAACAAGATTTCTAATGTATATACTTTATTTTATGAAGTTAATAATTTAGTTTCAATTAAAAGAGGCAAAAGGGGTTTTCATCTTAATAGTAAAAAATTAAATGACATTATACCTTTATTTTGGCTAAATGAACAAAATTTTTTTTTTGCCAACTCTTTAAATGTTAATAAATTAAAGACTTCAATTTTTTCTTTGAAAATCAAGACAATTAAAAAGATTTTTTGCTTTGCTTTCTAAGTACAATTTTGTTAATAATCAGTTTAAGGGTTTAGTTACAGATTTAATGAGTTTCACACTTCTAAATGTTGGTAAAAATAATGCCTTAAATGAATATTTTACTGTTTCTTTCTTGCAAAAATCATTTGATCACTTGAAATTGAAAAAACCTATTTTGATAAATAATTTCCTTTTTCCAGTAAAAAATATAAATATTATAACTGCTTTTAAATATAATAAACCATTCAGTAAAAATATTTTTAATTATAGAGAATTTGCTTTATCAGTTGATCTTTCCAGTACGAATATTTGTATATTTAATAGTGATGATTTTAACTCTTATATTGATAATACTTATAAACATATCATAACTGGTGACCTTAATATAATAAAAAATGATAATATAAGTTTTTTGATGAATCTGGGTACTAAATTTAGATTAAATAAAAAAATTAAAAAATCAAATGTCAAGGAAGTCTTTTTGAAAGATATTAATAATTTTATTTATAAAATTTGTTATAAATACAATACACCCATAGAAGCTTTTCATGAATGGAAATATAATGTTATTGCTTATTTTGACATTTTTTTAAGTGAAAGTTTAAATTGTGTTAGTTATAGTTATCAGAAATTCTATAAGGATGATAATGAATACTTAGAATTAAAAAAAAAAATATTTTATATTGGTTCCTGTTGATAAAGCTGCTAGTAATTATGGTATTATTTGAAAGAACTTTAGATGAACTTAATAATGATTTTTACCACACAAAATTAAATTTGAAATCTACGATTGTTAAAAAATGCTTTACAGCTTATTCTAAACAGATTAAATCGTTTTTTTTTTTTTCATATAATATTAAGGTCTTTAGTGAAAGTAATATTCCATTTTCATTTTTGACACCTAAGTTTCATAAAAATCCTGTTAAATTTAGATTCATTTGTTGTACAACTAATAGTATTGGTAAAAATTTTAATATTAAATTGCAATTTTTTTTTTTTTTTTTTTTGAAGAAAATTTATGATTTTTTAAAATTTAAATATAAGAACTCTAGTTATTTTCGGTCTATTGATAATAGTCTTGATTTAATTAATATAAATACTTTTAAACCTTCATCTATTCAGACATGATTTTGAAAACTTGTTCAGTAAAATTCCTATAAATGACCTCTATAATATCATTAAAAATATTTTTGAAATTTTTTTATTGAAGATGAATTGAATATTCCTCGAGATTTTTTTCTTAGTCTGTGTCATTTTTGTTTAAATAATAATTACATCTTTTTTCATGATGAACTTTTCAAACAATCTCATGGTATTGGTATGGGAACTAATTACTCTTCCAGTGCGGCTAATCTTTTCTTATTTTTCTTTGAATATCAGTTCACTGTAACTCATAATATCTGTTTACATGCTTATCGATATATCGATGATTTAATTATTTTTAATATTGATTTTAATAATTTTTAAAGTTAATTTATCCAGATAGTTTAAAATTAAATAAAGCCAACAATAATAATTTTGAAGCAGATTTTTTTGGATATTTCATTTGTTTTAGAAAACAATAATTTATATACTGATTTATTAGACAAAAGAAAAAAAATAACTTCGTTACTAACTGTATGCCGCATTGGTATTCTAATCTGAGCCATAGAATTTACATAAATATTGTTATCAACCATATTTTAAGAATCGAAAGTTTATGCAATTTAAAATTCAATTTTGATAAACAAGTATATAATTTTCAAGCTTTACTATATTATAAAAATTTGCATCCTTTATGTTTCATTTTTCATTATACAAGTAATTTGCATTTTTAGTGTCAGCGCCGCAGCTTCTGCTTTTGTGATTGGTGATCCATATAGGTGTCCAGTTTGATGCATTTGGTTTAAAGCCTTTTTGGAAGACCATTTGCTGATGTTTGGAGTCATTTTGTTTCGCCAGACCTGGAAAGTTTTGTGGACATCTATGGATATGGAGCGAAAATTTCAATGTTTAAAAAGGTTTTGAGCTAGGATGGTTTTTGCAGTTGTTGTTTCTTGCAGGTGGTGAGTTTTTCGTCTTTTTCTGGCAGGTTCGGGTGAGGGTATGTGTGGCTAGCATTTGTCAAGATACTAGACAGTCAGATATTAACAATTGGACTTCCATCGGAAAAATGCTTGTTTCTTCATTCTGACTCCATGTTACAGAATCCGTAATGATCGCCAGCGGCTTCATTTCCTCTGAATTCCATTCCTCCAACGCAAGCCGCAACTGCAGTGAATTTGATTCACGAATGGTTCTTCAACAGAGTTCCCCAGAGGGCGCATTGCGTCTGTATGCAAATGCAAGTACTTGGAAGAAGTATAAATACTTCAGTCAGACTGTGATGTGTTGCTCGCTTGCTTGCTGGCTTGCTTCCTTCTTTGGTTTATTCCCAGGCCTGCAGATAGAGAGTATCTTGAGGCTAATGTTCGTTTTTCAGCTTTTTCAGAAGGAATTGATAGCACTAAGCCGGTGCAAAAGCTGCATATATTTTGTAAAATTGCCATAATGGCTGAACATTTTTTTTTTCTTTTTCTGTTTTTATTTAAACAAAAATTTCATTTTAGTTTTAATAAACTAAATTTATTTTAATTTTGATTCTGTTTTATTTCCCTTACCATATGTGTGTAAATTATCTTATTTATAGGTCCAACTTTAATTTAAATTTCTGAAAGGATTTAAGGTTTATGAATGAGGTTAAGTTATTCAAATTCTGATTTAAATATTTCTATTTCTCAAAGCTCTTTTTAGATTTAAATTAAGCATAACTAAAAACAGTGACCACGCTCCTTGTTACTGGATCTCTGCTAATGAATATATTTTATCAGATTATAAGTTTAATGTCAACCCATAATCCAACAGCATTTTCATATAAAAATCTCTATATATAAGCTTTATTCATTACAGCATTTTCGTTTTTTTTTTTTTTTTTTTTTTTTTTTTCTTTTTGGCTGTAACCTATGATTTTCAAATTTCAATATTTAATTTTTTAATAAATAAAAATATTTTTTTTTTTCAAATCTCAATATTTAATTTTCAAGAAATAGAAATACTGTTTTACAATTTTAAGTTTTTCATTACTATTCAATTTGAATTATATTTAGAGTATGCTATCCTACATATCTTTTGAAACCTGCTAGTACTACATAGTTTTTAATAGCTGTGTTCCCACTTGCTGAAGAGATTGGCGCAGCATAATTTAGTTTTCTGGCTTAAATAGTGTTTAACTAATTTTCTTGTTTATTAACATTGTTTAATAAGTTTTCTTGTTGTGTGTTACATTTCATGTCATCATTTATCTTTATTTAAATATATTATATATAAATATAATCTGTGTCTGTGTTTTTTTTTTTTTCAGAATCTTGAGAATATAATTGTATTTATTTAGAAATGACTCGCAAAATTATATTATAGAACTGAAAGAAAGAGTGATAACTATGGTATTTGTGAAAATATTACTCAAGTGAGTAATAAAACTATTTAGACTCATTTAAAAATTGCGATGTGTTATTGAAACCGCTAAATATTTTAGGCATAATTTGTTTTCTCTTTCTGTTTAAAATTAATGTATTGTTTTGCTCTTCTAACAAAATTAATAAAAAAATTAAAAAAAAAAAAAAAAAAAAAAAAAAAAAAAAAAAATCCACGACTCAAAATTTTAAAACTCGAACTTGGATGATTTGAAATTCCATTTAATTTCAACTAAAAGTTATTTCTTGTGTAAATTTCAATCCCTGATTAACATTAGATATTTCAATTAATTCAAAATCATTTTGTCTAAATTTCAGTTAGAGATATCCACTAAATATAAACCTAATGAGAATTCCATTTTTTCTAAATTTTCAATCATGTTTCAGGCTATTGAAAATTTCAATTCTTTTCGTACAAAAATTACTGAACTATGCATACTCCTTACCATGCTGTTATTAAATACACTTTGTAATTCTTCTTTCAATTAATGGCGCTTGCATCTTTCAATCGGGGTTGATTCTCTTTCTAAGAATCATCCTCCTTTTCGCCTTTTAAAAAAAGAAAAGAAAAAAAAAAAATACTAGCTATTTTATTTATGACAGCTGCTTTGTGGACGGAGCTCATCTTCATACACTAGAAACTTCAGTAACACCAGACTGCGTAAACTATCCAATAAGGAAAACAAAGGAGCATTTAAATAAACAAAATTTCCAAACGTTCATTTAAAAAGATCCAGCGAGATATTACTTTCTCATAGTAGGACGTAACTAAATAATTTAGTATCTTGGTCCTTAAATGAGATAAAAAACGTTTAAACAATTTGCTCGAAACCTTTCGGTTTCTGTTCTCTAAATGCATTACATAACAACAGAAATTTATTTGTGCAATCAATTCAGAGATTACGCATAATCATGACAAGGAACTTAACTGCCTTTATAAATTAAAAGAAGTGGCCAAACTAATGAAAAAAGTATGAAAATGGCAATTTATTTACATATTTATTATGATGAATGCATGAATGTAAATTCTTAAATGTTCAGTTAAATTTAGGTGAGAGCAAAGCATCCCTAACTTTTTAAAATGTAGTTGATTTTTATTTCGATGTTAAGTACTAATAAAACGATTACAGACAGAATTATATATATATATATATATATATATAAATCCTATTTAAATTTTCTCGAATATCATATATTTCCGATAATTTCAACTCCGTGTATTTCGAACATTTCTTATCATCATTATGAGTTTAAATAACGAGAATCAAATGTCAATAAATCCATTCAGTTCGCCTTTTATTTAGCTACTTTTTTTAAATATTCGAATATGTCCACAACTGGAACAGAAAAGTTATCCACTACTATATTTTCGAGAGCCCATGTATACTTTAAGTTACCTCGAAAAATAACTTTTTCAAAATACAAATGCTTCATTTACTATTTATCGCAATACAGTTTTATATAGAAAGATACAACTGAGGCATCGAAGGAACGCTGTTTATAATTACTGACTCGAAAGTAAAAACGATACGCATCCAAAATATGTCCGTAAAGTGTCTACTTCTCTTATCTAAAAAAAAATACTAAAAACAATTTCTGATGTACATAAAAATATAAATTTTGTAGATAATATTTTTATGCATTTTTTTTTTTTTTTTTTTTTTTTTTTTTTTTACAAATTCGTTATATAAGTCTTCTGAGGAGATTCACTTGAAAATTATTTTAATGTTAGATAAATCTGCGTCTTTTCGGCTCAGTAGTATCAACATACAATTGACAGCAAAAATTATTAAAGCGCTAGCAATAATTTCTACCTACAAGATATGCACCTAATATTGTTTTGTTCAGTAAATATTTCTCGAGTCATGATCTTAGTCTTATGCTGTTTATAATAAAGTAAGTTGATGATAAAAATCAGTGATCAAAAAGAAGAAAAAAGAAAGAAATATATGGATGTATGGTTTTAATAATTTTGCTGGCAACTGTACCTCAAGAAAAAAAAATATATATTAGTAGGATATTTAAACTCAGTTGTTTTTTATCCGAATATTGTTAAAAGCTTGTTTTTATTTATTTATTTTTTACGATGCGTTATGTAACGTATTGTATAATTTATATATAATAATATAACTTACATTGAAATGTCAATTTGTATAATGACTTTTAATGCAAGGCATTTAGTACAATACGGGAATGCAATTTTATAGAATTACATTAAAACATCATTGTATAGAACATGTTAATTATTTAGTCATCCCATGAGGGTGTATGTTTGAACATACCATGCAAATTTAAATAATTCAGAAAATCACGATTTTTCTTTTCAATTCAATCGTTAAAAATCATTAAAGGATTGCATTATTTTAAAGATATTAATCAGTATTATATTAGGCACGCCACGTCTGAGAGTACTTTAATAGAATTCAGGTGCACTGTGCACTTAGACGGTAAGCTGATAGTTTATCTAGAGAAAGTTCTCGAGTAAATAAATAAATAAATAGCTAAAAAAAAGTTTATTAAAATAACCTATTATATTACAAGTAATTTTCTAACCGTATGATAATTCATTTTTCAGTACTTATTCTGTATATATTTATATATATTTTAAACAAAGGTTATTTTTGAAAATCATATTTAATATATATATATATGCATTAATAAATGCAGGTGTTTTAAGACTGTAAATATATATATATATATATATATATATATATATATATATATATATATATATATAATTGTTTCTACTGTGAAAAAAAAAACTAATGCTAGAATAAATTGTGTAATTCATATTAAAACATAACATTATGCATGTAAAATGCATTTAATAAATATTAAATTTCATAAGAGTTTAACTATTTCAAATATTATTGCGTAAATACGTTTTCCCATGAAAATAAAAAAGAATTACTTTCTTAAATAGTTCAAAACGCCATCTAAATAAATTACAAAAATATAAATTATTTCTCAAAAAGTGTATTTTATGTTTTGCATCGGTGGATTGAAAATGCGAGATATTTAAATAAAACAGTAGAAGGGATTTCCGAACTAAGTGCTTTTTTTTTTTTTTTTTGTATTTATTGTTAACATTTTTAGCGTAGGTTTGATGCAAATTTAAAACAAATAATAATTTAGGAATAATTTTTATCTGCATGAAATGGGATTGTTTTATTTTCTGTGTTTACTAGAATTTTGAAATACACGCTTTATTTTATTATATGAAATTTATTAAAATTATATTTAAAATATTCATTTTTTTATAATATAATAAATCTTCACTATATATAAAAACACTTTGATAAATAAACATAATTTATACAAACTTTTAAAAATTTTGTTTTCTATACTTAGGTACTATTTGCTTGCATTAGTATTACTGCATCTATTGTTACAATGTTTCAAAATATTACAGAACAAGTATATTTATATTAAGAACTATATTAAATTCTATTAAAATATAAAAATGATACTAAATTTAAAATATGTTATCTGATAATGTTTGCACTATCAACTGCAGAAAACACAACACAAAGAAAAAGAAAAAAAGAAGGAAAAATGTATTTTTTGCCAAAAAAAAAAGGATTGTAAGTATAAAATTCCCTTTTATGATAATTAAAATCAGTGTGACATTCAGAGCATTTAAAACTGCACTTTATTTACTGGCATATATTTAATGAAATAACGTTTAATTTTCATATTTATATATTATTATTTATCATTTCTATATATCATTTATTATTTATGTATTATTATTTATCATTTATCAGGATAATTTTTATTTTCTTAAGAATGAGCAGAAAAGAGGCTAGCCGATCATGCGAACACATGCATTTAAGGAGGCTAAATTTCATATGATGCCCATTCAATGTCAAACATTCGACCGTTCTTTCTTTTTTATAATCAAATTTATAATGAATCAATAATGTGACAAGTAGTAAAAAGCTGTAAATGGAAATTCTTGAGTAGCAATATTTTAAGATAATGATTCTCATTATCTAAAAGCATAACATATTAAAATTTATTTTGTTTTGCGCTGCTGCGTTACAACAACAGCAACAATAACAATAATAATTAATGATACCGTTTTGCGGCTTAGACTTATACTTAAAGAAATAATACTGAATTAGATGGAATGTCTTGCCCCAAAGACATTTTTTAAGCTTTGACTGGTGAACATACCGTGGTATTTTAATTTCGAGTTTCGATTGCCAGTAAACTGACAATCACTAGTTGAATGAGTGTCTATGAAATTACTGTTTTTACAAGCGTAATGTATGTGAAACCTATGGAAGAAAACTGTATACGTAAGTGAAGAATGCTGTAGTTGGTAAGAAAAACGAATATTAGACATTTATTTCTATCTCAAATTTTTGAGACTAATTTAAATTTACCAATCTATTCAAAAAACGTGTTTTTTCTGTGTAATTATTACTTTCAAAACATGTGATTGTTGATATTCGTTGATAATTAGCATTAATATTAAAGTAGTAATATTCCAAAGAGAGCCATTTTTACTTTCTTCTAGAAGAAAGTAAATAGAAGAAAGTATTGAATTCGCAAAGGTTTTCGACTTCCGGTTTTCAACGGATTTAGACTTTTTCAGAGGTATAGAACACGATTTCACCATTTTTACAAAATGCCTGTCTGTCCGTATCTGTGACAAAAATTTTTGGCGACTGTATCTCCGAAACTACTGCTCAGAAATATACTGCAATCGTAATAAAAATATCTTAAATATCTCATGAAATATAAGCATTATTATGAAAAAAGTTTCCACTGTGCAAGTGCATAAGGTAGAAAAGTGCGAAAGATAGAAATATATTTATTGCATAGGTTCAAAGCTAGATATACTGGACAACTTTTTTCAAAACTGCATCTGAATAGAGTAAAAATTAAGCAAATTGTCCGCAAAAGATCGAACTAAATTTTAGATATTTTTCAAGATTTGAAGTTTCATAAGGGGTTTTCCATATGCCCCGTAATTAATTTGAAGATTCAGTTATTTCAACCACGCTCTATAATTACTTTTTTGAGAAAAACCCCTTATAAGCTTATAACTGTAACATGATTTTATTTATTTACTAAGATTTGTGAGATGATAATGGGTTTAAATTAACCTGACCTTTAAATTAATTATTGTGGAAAATCATGTGGAAAAACCTTTATTAAATTTCAACTCTTGGAAAATACCTAGAATCTTCTTTTTTCCCGTGGATAATTTGCTTAATTTTTACTGTATTCAAATACAATTGTGAAAAAAAATGCCCAATATATCTAGCTTTCAACCTATTTAATATTTTTTTTTCTATGTTTTGCACATGCGCAGTGTAAACGTTTTTCATAAAAATATTCCTATTTCATGAGATATTTTAGATATCTGTATTCCGATTACAGTGTATTGTTTAAAAAGTGTTATTATTATTTTTTTCAATATATTTGAAACTGAGACTAGTTTTCGATAAAAACACTGTATATTATAAATAAAAAAATAAATAAATAAATAAATAAAAAACATGCAGATATCTTTTCAGTTTTGAAATAAATACTTATATTTTCGTTATTTAATATGCTATCGTCGCACAAATTCATTCTCAAACTGAACTGGGTCTATATTGATATATCCTAAAGTTACAGATTATTTTTCCTAATGTTAAGGTTCATTACAAGATTTAAAATGATTTAAATTGATTATTATTTAAATTGAAAAATACTGATCGTTTGCAAATCTTGAAAAAAGTTTGAGCAGGAGTGTATTATTATCATAACAATTAGATAAATTATTAACTTAAAAATCACTATTCATTTAGTTATGCATTTATTTTTGTTTTTTTAATATGTATAAATTTTAATTTGTTTCGTTTATTGCGACAGTTTCTTTAAACAAAAAAAAAAAAAAAAAAAAAAAAAAAAAAAAAAAAAAATGAAAAAAAAAAAAAAAATGAAAAATGAAAATTGTAAGGGGAAGGGAAATTAAGGAAAAAAAAAATACATTTAGTTTCATTTGTGAAAATTATCCCTTTTATAAATTTGAAAATAAAATATCCAGAAATATTTTTTGTGATCGAGTTTAGCTGTAAAGTATTTTGAAACAATAAATAAATAAATAATTTTATGGCTTTTTATTCATTAATAACAAATTTTCGTGAATACATTTACTTTTTACAACCTCCTCAAATGTATAATATTAACAGAAAAGGAAGATGATATAGGGGATTTTACCACTATTTATTTACAAGTAGCGAACAACTGTATTGCCATTGGGCATTGACTGAATAAAAATAAGAATGTGAATTGAAACACGTAATAATTTAGCATTTGTTTTCAGAGAACTGAATATCTGTTTATTCTATCACTCATATCTCTTTAAATTTAAACGATATTTGTTTAGGGATTTCATACAAGTTGCTCAATACATTTGACTAATAAATTATGCATTCTTTTTTTTCTTTAAGATAGCGCATGCATAGATAAAAATTATTTAGTAAAAATGCTCATATTTTGTAAGATGTTTAACATTTTTGCATTTTGATTGCAGTATGCTGTGTCTAATTAAGTATGCCAAATTTTCTGAAAATGGCTTTGCTCTGCGTCTAGTACCCTATGTAATATAATTAAAATAGTGTTCTTTTTTTTTTTTTTTTTTTTTTTTTTTTTTTTTTTTTTTTACAAGTGCTTTAAAATATCCGTTATATCTCCATGAATAGACACTTAAACGTGTTAGACACTTAAAAATTTATTCAGATAATTAGAAAATTCCTTTTAATCACATGCTACAGCCAAAATGAATTTCAAGCATTACTTTTTACAGAGTAAATCAAAACATTTTGATTTTTCTTTAATTTGTTTACTGGTCTCGTTTTCCTTTTCAGGAGACAACTTTTGCTGAAATATATGAGGTATAACGTGTTCTTTACGCTACCAATGTTTCAAGATGATTTAAAAAGAGTTTTTCTTCTAAATTTGAAAGTTTCCAAATACTTATTGGTAGGTAGTGTATAAGGAAATCTATAAAAAATTAGTTTCGAATTGTTGCTGCCAGTGCTACTAAAAATAAATCATAGAGGTTGCTATTAACACTTAACTGTGTCTCGGACCCTCCTCGGGCTGCTGCTGTGGCTGAGTTTAGACTATTGACTGGACATGACTGCCCCCATGCTCATTTGTTTCGTTTTAATCTGACTGAATCAATTTTTTGTGCTTTGTGTGCTTCTGGAAAAGTCATGGACTCTGCTCATCTAGACGTGTGTTCTGCACTTAGGAGTTTCGACTGTATTGTGAAGAAATATTGGAGAGCTCGTTGCCTAATGACCTGATGGTCAATGGACTGGCATTTGATAAATAAATAAAATAAAAATGTGTATAAGGAAATCACATCGTTTTTTAGTCATGAAAGAGAATAACCGATTAATGAAACGATTTAAGTTCAATTTATTAAAAAACATCATACTATAAGCATCTAAAATAAAGTATCATATAATATTCTTTACTACTCAATTTACTAATGAACTGTATTTTAGCTGTTCAAATATAATAATCAATTTAAGCATTCTTAATACCTTAACATCAAATGTTTGAGAATAAATTTATCTTTTCATATTCCTTCAAAAGTATGATATTCTTTAATTTGAAATCTATCGTGCGAGATTTAATAAACTTAAGAAAAGTTCTAACATATCTTTAATGAAATCAAAACTTTTTTACTAAACTTATCAGAAAATACTTCTAAAAGTATTCCAGCTCTTTCTTGAATGGATTAAACTGTCTGAGTTTGTGTTATTGAAAGATTTTGGAAAATGTTCAAGTAATCCCAAATAAAAGAATAGGATCTGTAAAAGATAAATTTTGAAGAAGCAAGCGAGATTTAATTTCTTTAAAAATACTATATTAAAGATGTGTAACAGAATGTTGTTTTCAAAAGTTTGTTTAATTGAATTGAGCAATGTAAAAAAAAAATATGTGATTTATTTGTTTATTTGACAACGTCAAAGTAAAATATTCCATAAAGCAATTAACAAAGGAAAACTTTTAGTGCGATAGAATGTGAAGTCATTATCAATGATTTATATTCTTTTATTATTAAATAAGGTAATTTAAGTACTTTTTTCAAAATTATAAACATTCGTGCAATAGACATTATTATTATTATTTATTTATTTATTTTATTTTTAATTTAATTTAATGTTTTATTTTATTTTTTTTTTTTACTTCTTTCTATATTTAGTAGAAGAAAGTATTAGATTCGTAAAAATTTTCGATCTCGGGTTTAAGAGCTGTGGAACACGATTTGACAATTTTTAGAAAATGTCTGTCTGTGTGTGTGTGACAAAATTTTGTGGCGACTATATCTGAGGTACTACTGCACAGAATTTCATACAAAATGGTACGTAGTTACACAATGACATAAATTAGTGCCTGTCAACTTTTGGTAAAAATTGTCCGACAGCTTGCGTTACCATCCCGTTTTTTCTAAGTTTGGGAGGAAAGTTTGCGAAACTTTCAACATTACCCGTGAGGGAGGGGGAGTAAAAATTAGGTAAGATACTGCCGATGGCATTGGGGCTCGAGATTCAAAAAGTGTGGGGAGGCGGAAAACTGCTGCCGAAGGTAGCGGGAACTTTAACTTGCATTTTGACTGATTTCTATCTTTCTTTTTTTTCTTTTGTTTTCTTTTTTTTTTTTTTTTTTTTTTTTTTTTTTTTTTTTGAGATTTTTTTAACTATTAATGATATGAAATATTGAGAATTCATTTCGATATAATGACCAGCGAAGCGGGCAAAGCCTGCTAGTTTAAAATAAAGCTATCTATTTTTTTCATTTTTAACCTTTTTTTTTTTTTTTTTTTTTTTTTTTTAATGTAATATTGAGGATAAAATTCTCCTTTTTTGGATATTAATGTTTTACTACTTCTCCAATATGGAAATAGTCTGCATTATCATGGAAGATTTTTTTTAAATAATAATTTATATATACATATATATATATATATATATATATATATATATATATATATATTTACTGAGTGAATTTGTATAGGAAAATATACAAGAGAGTCATGTGGTGGACACAACATACTAGTTTTCTTTGGTTTTAATTTTTTTCATTCGAGTTTAAATTTGGTAACAGAGAATATTAAAAAAGTCACCAAATAATTAAATTCAACTTTATTAACATAATAATCAAGAAAAATAAATCATGGGAATCGCATATATTATAAAACTCTTTCAAAATATACATACGCGCGTCGCAGATTAACCTTCAGTGTATTTTTCCTGAATGATGTCGCCTAAAAATATATATTATTGTAAAACGTGAATGAAAAAATCGAGAAAACCTATCTTTGTAAATTTACTCTTAAGAAGAAAACATAAAAATATTGTTTTTCATAGATGTATTCATTGTAAAAAATTGCAATTGCATTGGTGATAAAAATTTTGTGAAATTTCCTGATAACACAACTGAAAATGCCCTTAATGCACTTTCCTTTCATGTAACTTCAAGTTTATTTATACATATGTGTCGTCCTGCAAACTAGAAATAATTGCAACTTAAGATGCATTTTTACGTAAGACGTAAGACGTTTTAGTCGCATACGTTTCCATTGTCGCTACATTACAAAAAAGTGTAATTTTCTTACATTTATAATTTAGAGGGTTAGTAATGTACGATACAAGTGTATGGCTTTATAGAACTAAACTCTAAATTATTAAGTTACATAAATCTTACTAACTGTAACACAATTTAAAATTTGATGCCCTTAAATAAATGAATCAATGTCAGTTTTTCTTTTTGTTCTGGCAAGTGTCTAAGTTCTTTAAATAATTATGAAAATTACATACATTTTTCGACCACGATCATTTGAATCCATTTTACAAAACTAGGCAAAATAACATTATATTTTCAGAAATTAACTTGGTTTATGCTGCTATATACTGATATCATTTTAAGGGCAATTTATTCATCTTTTTTTAGTCTAATCCAAATGTAAAAATATTAAATAGTTTAGATTTTATAAAGCAAGGAACATTTGCTCCTTGCTTTTTAAAATCTATAAAATCTACAACCCCTGGCAAAAAGTATCCGATCACTGAAAGATGTGTCTAAGATACGTTACTATAAAAGGCTATTTTTCTAAAAATTTATTACATTTTTTAAAATAAAGTTTTTTATTACAAAAGTATCTTACTTTGTGACATGATAAAAAATAATACCATAAATTGCAATTAATTTTTACAATACAGAGGAAAATTAATATAAAGTATTCAAAGAAAAAAATGTCCGATCATCACATAACCGGGAAAAAAATATTCGATAAATTTCAATTTAAAACTTGGTTGGTCCTCCTTTTGCTCTAATAACTGCCTTTAAACGGCGGGGCATGGATTCAACAACCTTTTCACATAAATGTGATGGAATTTCCTTCCAGCTTTCCTTGATGGCTAGACGAAGTGCATTCATATTGGTCGGTCTTCTCTTTTCTATATTATTTTTCCAAACATTCCAAATATTTTCGATCGGATTAAGATCAGGACTATTTGCAGGCCAGTTCAGAGTCTTTATTGGAGAATTTCCGTTTTTATTTAAGAAATCCTTGACCCGTTTACCTCTATGGCAGGACGCATTATCATCTTGAAATAGGAAATCGGAGGAGTCACCAAACGCTTCCTCGATGCTAGGTATCAAATAATGCTCTAAAATGTTAACATATACTTCTGAATTGATTGTTTGCAACACTATACACAATTTACCAACTCCTTGAGATGTCATGCAACTCCACACCATAAATGAAGGCTGATATTTAGCTTTAGTTTTTAGGCAATCTTCTTTGAACTTTTCATCAGCTCTCCTCCACACAAACATTCCAGGGTTATCCCCAGTTCCTAGACAAACACGAGATTCGTCACTGAAAATAACCTTCTTCCAATCATCAGAAGACCAGCATTTGTATTTCTTGCACCATTGAAGACGATTTTTCTTGTGTTTCTTAGTCATATATGGCTTGGTTTTGGCTTTGCAGAAGTGATATCCTTTATTATTTAAACGATTTCGCACTGTACGTGCACATACCTTTACTCCATACTTTGACCACTCGGCATTCAGTTGTTTAGACGTACACCTTCGCATAGATTTGGCAAGATCAACTAATTTCCTGTCTTGTCTACTTGATGTTACTCGTGGTCGACCGCTTCGAGGCAGATTTCTTACATCATTTCTTAAGCGATATTTCTTCCAAATTTCGCAAACAGTACTTTGAGCACATCCAAATGTCTTAGCAACCTTTCTTTGGGAAATTCCGCTTTTTAAGCGTTTAACAATCAAAAGTTTTACATCATTAGATAATTCTCTCTTTCGAGCCATACTTCAGCAGATGCGAAACTAATTTGTAACTTTCAAACTACAATTTGACCTTTTATACCGTCTTCTTCGAACTTGAACGCATGCGCCGAGTAAAAAAAATTTGCATATATCATTTAACTGTGTTGCTTTTGTTTGCGATCAAATACTTTTTTCTCCACACAATGATGATCGGAAATATTTTTCCTTTGTGATTCAACGTATTTTCTCGTGTAAACTCTTAACTGATATTGTAATTTCTATTACTATTTAATAGAATTTGACAAAATTAGTCATATTTCACAAAAGCATACTCATAGGTTTGAAAAAAGTTTGAATTTGTGAAAAAATAACCTTATGTTTTAACGTATCATAAGCACTGTTTTCGGTGATCGGATACTTTTTGCCAGGGGTTGTATATCCAGCAATTAAAGCTGGAGTGAAGAGGATATTATATAATAATCAAAATGTTCTAAAAACTTGTTTTGTCAGTCTTTGTCTTTCAAAAATACACATTAAAATACGCAAACAACAACAACAACAACAAAAGTCTAACCGTATTATATCTAAAAATGTATATCACATTACCTTATTTATACTGTTTTCATTAGAAAATATGCTATAAAACTTGAATGGCATAGTTTCTTTTAAGTAAACTGGTCCCCGTTCTGGCGTAGTTGAAGGCTTTTATCTGTGTGTAATTTTTGTATTGAAGCATGGAAATGGACTATTGTCCTCCGGAACCATGGATTATTCTTCTGGGAGAAAATCTTTTCACTAACTTCCTTAAGATTTATAGAATAAAACAAATATATTTTTGAGCCAATCAAAATGTTCTAAAAAGCTTTAATTTGCCAACTTGCCTGTATCTACCTTTGCGTAATACTAAATAGAGAGTCCAAGAACGTTTTCTTAGTTTTTCTACGGTATTTGCAGACATTTAATGACAGACTGGTTTATTCACTTTTTTTTTTATAGCCAATTTTCTTTATCTGACGACAAATTGTAGATTGCGATACCTGTAGTTTCTTTGCTAAAGTTCTTTGAGGCATTGGATTTTCTACAGCGATAAGTCTTTTCAGCTTCTTTTTTTTTTCTTTTTCACCGAAGACTTCCTTTCGTCCACATTTTTTTCCTGGAGCTTTTGGTTTCCAGCCAAATTTTATTTCTTTTCGAAGTTTAGATAGTAATCCATTAGAAAAATGTCTTTTCTGATTTTTAAATGCTTTATTTATAACAGAATTTGAGCAATTCTTTCAAAAGCTTTAAAATTTCATTTCGTGTTTGAGGATCTAATTTTGGAACCATAATTTACTCCCACTAATAAAAATAGCTAGATTGGTATTTCAAGCGTCTCACTTTTACAATAAAACTGGTGGTAAAGCAATTAAAATATACCATAAATAGTTACATTCTTTTAAAATTAGTCACACTAATTTTGAATCAACCTGTAAATATGTTTGTTTTTTATTAAATGTATTTCCCGCCCGAATATAAATAGGTTACAAATTTCACAACAAATTTGCTGGTGGTGACGGACCAGACAGCGATGGCAGCATTATATATTTCCAATGTAATGGAAGATGAAAGTTAATAAAATATCCTCAGTATTAGGTAACAGTTATTTATATACTTTTAAGAATTTTTTTACTTTAATTTTAAAATTACTGCACAGGCTAATTTTGCTATTCGGTTTAACTGTCGAAGTCATGGGAGTCGCCCATTTACTAGCACTTACTGGATTTAATATACCTTCATTTTGTAATGTTTTTATATCATCAGTTACTGCATTATGTAATGAATAAATGATTGATCACTGTTCACTTTTTGCAAAATATTGGAGAGGAATCAATATTAAATCCAAATTTAATTCGTCTTTAATTTTTTTAATTTTTCCTACGTTATTCGTAAACAAATTAGTAAATTCTTGTAGTAAACATTTTTATTTTTTATAACCGTCCCTTTGTTAACCGAAAATGTTTACAATTTTTGTGGGGAATATACTAAATGGAGTTATCCAATCACTATCTAGGAAAAAAAGGGAAGTTGTCCTCTTTTATTAAAAAGAATTTAACATTTCTAGTTTAATTCTCATACGATACATTTACATTGACACATCCAACGGGTTGAAAAATTTATTCCGTAGCTGTTTTAAAGTGTGCATTTATAGAAAACATTTTATATTCTGAAAATGGTCTTCGAAAGCGACTTTTTGGAACAGCTATATTACCAGATGATGCTCCTAATTCCATTTCTTTTTTGCGCTATTTTATAGCATAACTCAAATTTGATATTGAAATACCATCATTAAAATACTTTCACTCGTCGCCAGTATAATATCACGAGGATATTATTTATTATATAAAGAACGACGTGATTTCCTTTCATTCTACACATTTACAAATGTGTATAAGAAGCAACATTTAGTGGATACCGAATACGTGAACGACTGCATATTGAAAACAGACTAAACGCCAGAGTGAAAAAGCATGGGTTGAGATATACTGGTACTTATAGTTTTACGTCTTAATTCTTTCAGCCATCGAATAAATTTAAGTCAAGTATACCACATATACAAATAAGCATTTTGTCTGTGTTATTCTGATGTTATGCTCTGTTTTTTACAACTAACAATTACAGAAGTAAACTTCAAATACTGATGAAAATCTTTTAAAAGATATTCCAGTACAAAGACAAACGCTACGAATAAATTAAGAAATACTGCTCGATGTGCTTATTTTTACTTTAATTTTTCTATTACTTCCTCGTACCCATAGGATCGAGAAAGTATTGTTTTAGGGTCAAATTTTCGAACGTGAGTTTTTGTTATATTTTCATGTTCTGAGGTCCCCTGAATAAGAAAATCATGTTTTTAGCGAATGGTCTGTGTGTCTCTCTGTGTGCTTGTCCGTCTGTGTGTTTGTCTGTTATCAGCATATCTCAAGAACAAATAGTAGCAGAAATTCCAAACTCGGTATTCTAAATGTCTATCATATAGGGATGCTACAGTAAGCTTTTCGATGAGATGAAGCAAATGGTCCTACACTCAAAAGTATTCAAATACATTACGTCTTTGGGGGAAATTGCAGGTAAGTAGAGTTTAACATTTATAGACTGCACTAAACCAAATAAAACGAATATATATTTTTTGTAGTAGAGATAGTCAACTGGGAAAAAAATTTGTGTATGTAGGAGCCTCGCCACCTCCCGTGGGGCGGAAGCCTCCCTCGAGAGGAGTAAATTTTCATCATGCGTATATCTCAATTTCACTTTTTTTTTTTTTTTTTTTTTTTTTTTTGTAATATTGAGAATAAATTCCACTTTTTTTCGATATTTAGTGTTATACTACTTCTCTAATATGAGAATCGTCTGCATTATCATAATATATATATATTTTTTTTAAATAATAATTATAATAAATTATTTTTTAAAAACAGAATTATTTTTTCATAACCGAACTAAATTCTATATAAATGTAGGTGCATCAATGAAACGTGTAGTTGAGAGGGGCGGTAGACCCCTCACACAGAACTAATTATCATATAAAACGCTTCCATTGTTGAACATAGGTTTACATAACAGTACTCCTTATCTTACCTCTTAATCTCCAACCTGTATTTATAGTATAAAAATTCAGGGTAAGAGAAAGTCGTGTGAGTGACCCATTAGATAATTTTAAATTATTTAATTTATTTTTTACTTTTGTGTTAAATAAGGAACACATGAATTTTCTTTAAATCTTCACCACCGACACGGTGCCTTCTTTGAAATTTCTTGGTTTATTCTCTAAAACAGATGGATGGAAAAATTGGTCATATATATATATATATATATATAGCTAAAAAAAAGATTTACGAAAAATATTACATTCTTTGAAATATATATATATATATATATATATATATATATATGTATTTTTTTTTTTTTTTTTGGTCAATTAAAAAAAAAAAAAAAAAAAAAAAAAAAAAAAAAAATGTTAATAAAAAATCCGCCAGATCTGGCAACACTGTTTTCTAGACACCATAGACGAGAAAAGATCGCCTGTAATTTAAATTTACTCTTATTTATTTTTTAATCTTCATTTATATATTTTACGTACACACAGAAAAATGGAAAATCGAAACTTGTCAAGAAACGTGTTATCTTTGTCATAGTACTCGTTTTCCTAGTATATTGACAAATTTGCACAAAATTACGCAACATTTTAAACAATCAAACCACTACCTGACAATCCCATTTAGTCATGAGACACAAAATTCGTTTTATTTTACCATGTATCTTTAATGTGTTTCGTCTGATGATCCGTTTTGCCTCTAAAACTTGTCAGATGACTAATTTCCCAGGTACAGTTTTCATTTTCCTCAAATTTGACCGGTTAGTCAGATGAGAGAATAAAAATAAATTGTTCCTGTTTTGTCAATTGACTAAGAAAAATTTGTTTGGCTAGTCCAAAAGCTCAGCATTATTATTTTTTTATTTTTTATTTTTTTGTTTATTTTGTTTTATTTTTTTTTGTTTCCTTCTGACAACTTGAGTTAGTCAACCGAAATCGAATAATTTAACCTATCAAATTTGGCGGGATAATGCAATCGCAGAATTCGAAATCCAAATACTTAGAAGTCTGAAATCGTGGATCCGTTGATGTTGTTTCGGTTCCATTTCCATATTTGTGATAATTTTCATTTTAGAAATAGACCGAGAGATTTTAATTATCTGCGAATCGAGTTTACGGTCAAAAGTAAGTGCTAAATACTTTATTTATTGTGTGTATATATATATATATATTTATTGTAAAGCTTTGTTAGAATAGTAAATTGTAAAATTGTAAAATTCTAAGCTTTAGCAATCTTCTAACAATATCAATGGTATTTAGAATTTGTTTTAATTTATAAAGTTGTTTAAAACGTATAAATTTTAAAATACGTTATTATAAATCTTAGTTTTGCGTATCGTTGTATTATAAAAATAAGTATTTTAATTTGTCTGAACTATAGTTTTTTACATATATTTTTAACATTAAGCTCATATTTATATCTTTTATACACAGAATAGTAACGCTTTATTTTCCCTTAAAGGTGGTTCAGAAGGTATTTGGATTCCAAGAGATAAAAATTCAAAAAAGATATGGAAAAATGCTATTTATAAGGATTTTGAATAACTCCGAATTCTAAGGTATGTTTTTAAATTATCTTTTGCTGCATTTTATCTATCTTATCTCCGAACAAGAATAATATTCATACTTTTTTATATTTAAAATTTTTAATGAGATGAATTAAAAAAATTAAAAGGTTCCTCGTTTATCTGTTATTTGTTCTATTTTTTATTTATTTATTTATTTTTTTTTCCAGTTCTAAATAAATAAATATATCTTTATAATTTAAATATTTTTGGGAAATGGTTGATAATTGCATGTAATAAAAAATGTCTTCATTTATTATTAAATGTTTGATAACAATTTTTTCAGAAAAAATTTGAGCAAAAATGATATGAATTTAATATCACATACTATATTCTTTTCTCAATTTTTAAATTGTTCTTGTGTACAATATTAATTATTAGCGATAAATAATAGATGTCTTAGTTAAAATTAAATAGATTTAACTTCATGTTACTTGTTTCATTCAAATGATTGATGATTGTTTTTTAAAGGTTGGTATTTTTAGTTATTAAAATTTTGATATCATATATATATATATTTTTCTTTAGAATAAATTTAATCAAAAATAATATGAGTTTAAATTATTAGATACTATTAAGTATTCGTTATAAACAAAGGTATCTTGTTAAAAATATGTACTTAATTTCATGTTATTTGTTTCACTGAACAAACTGAAAAAATATAAGTTATATGCTATAAAAATGAGACAAATTACTATAAAGATACAAAATGATTTTAACCTTCGACAAAACGAGTCGTATAGTCTGAGAAAATAGTGCTCAAAAGCTGAATGACAGAATCAGCAGCTATCAGACATTTGTTGATATGTATCATTCCAAAAGGAAAAAAAAAAAAAAGTATAAGAGTTTCAAGCCTGCCTTTTTTCTCCCGGGGAGAAAAAAAGAAGAAAAAAAAATGTCATGTTAATGCCACCACAAAACTAACTTTCTTCTACCTTTTCCTATATAAAATCATGCAATGGAAATTATTTTTTATTTTTATTTTTATCTATTATTAATGCAGACGATTTTCATATCACAGAGGTAGTCTAAAGGTTCAACGGAAGTAAATTTTTACCGTACAGATGATCACGGGGAAAATTGCAGTATAACAGCGCCACATATCGCCTATATACACCCAATTTAATAAACATTACGTCTCTTAATGGCCTTTTTATACATTAAATATTGTTCAATTATACGCATTAGAACCTGAGATATAACCCTTAAATTGTAAAAATAGCTGTATAGCAGCTTCACCTGTTGAGCGATTAGCACTAAAAGTTGACATAAACTAATAATTTATGTTAAGGTGCATCTACATATAATTTTATATGCAATTCTGTGCAGTAGTTCCTGAGATAGAGCCTTCCCTGAAATTGCAGAAATCGATGTATAACAATGCCACCTGTCGTGCAATTCGCACCAGAAGTTGGTAGACACTAACTTATGACAAGGCGCATCTGCGTATAAATTAATATGCAATTTCGTGCATTAGTTTCTAAGATATAGCCTTTTCTGAAATTGCTGTAGAGCAGCGTCATCTGTTGAGCGATTGGCACCAAAAGTTGATAGACACTAATTTATGTCAAGGTGCATCCGTATATTAATTTATATGCAATTCTGTGCAGTAGTTCCTGAGATACAGTCGCCACAAAACTTTTTGTCACATACAAACATTTTCTACTGTCAAAACATGTTCTCGAGCTCTCAAAACGCGTAAATCCATCAAAAACCGAAAATCGAAAATGTTTACGAATCCAATGCTTTCTTCTATTGAATACAAAAAAAAAAAAAAAAAAAAAAAACTAAAGAATAGTATGTGTCTAACTGTAATGCAAAATAATTTTAAATTGAAAAAATAATATAAAAAAGATTAAGCATAAGTTTAGATTAATAACAATTAATATGAAATGATTGGGCTTCTATAAACATCCATAAAAGAACAACAGAAGTTTTAACTAAGTGTTAAAATTCTTATGTGAAAACTAAAATTTAAGACACAAAAAGAACCAACTCATTCAAAAATTTATGTTTTATCACTCACAGCTAAATGCTCAAGTGCTTTTTCTTTCTTTCTTCTGTTTTATTTATTATTCTTAATATTATTATTATTTTGTGTGTGTAAGCACGGAATTTGGTTGCGAGGAAGGGGGGGGGGCGGGGCAATTGATTGCACAATTGAAACTGAATCAGACTCAAAACTATGAAAAAAAAAAAAAAATGTTTTTCCTATTTCTATCTTCCCTTCTCCCCCCCCCCTTTCTTATCGGCTAAAGTAAACAAATACGTAATTTTTCCCATCCGCGGTCATTAAAGTGTTTGTTTATTTATGTGAACTGGATTATTATTCTTGTAGTATTTTAGTCAATTAAAAAAAAAAAAAAAATGAGTTGGAGATTTGGTATTTTCTCTAGCTTGAATGAATCACTAAATATATATCACCGAACTTCAAATACTTAACTTTAGGGGGGGGGGGGCAGGGGATGTAAGTAATAGGTATTTAAAAAAAAAAAAAAAAAAAAAAATACACTTGTAACAGAAGAAAACAGCTGCCAATTTGTTGTTTAATATTAGAAATTTTGTTTTTTCAGTATATTTTTACTCCATTACCCGACTGCCGTAGGTAATGGAAGTATTGTATTCGGTCCAAAAAATCGATATCAAGATTTCACCTGATTTACATGCTTTAAGGTCCCCTAAGTCCAAAAATGTGTTTTTTGGCGATGTCCTCTGACTATGATATCTCCTAAACTAATAAAAATAGAATCACGAAACTTCAGAATTGAGACAGGTCTGGTGAACATATGAATTTTTTAAGTTTTGGTGAAAATTAGAAAAACAGGAAGTGGGATATCCGAAACCGGAAGTGAGTTCGTAAACCCCTATCTCAAAAACGGCTCCAACGATTTTCTTCAAAGTTACTGTATAAACACTCTATTAGATGTCCTTTCAAATGATACAGTTGGTTAGTTCAGGACAATTGATAGGCGTCCTGTATGAATAGCTCAATTTCAGGTTTCGCAAGTGCGTTCCTTCCAAAACGACTGTATGTATTTTTTTCAAAGTTGCAATATTAACCCTCTTTTAAATATACTTTTGTATGTAATTGTTGTTTTCCGGTCAACAATTGAACATGCCAAGTCACTATCTCAAAAATGGCTCTAACGATTTTCTTGAAAATTGTTACATAAACCCATTTTAGGTATTCTTTCTCATGCTTTACGTGGTTATTACAGGACAATTAATAGTCATCCTGATCAGTTAGATCTGTTTTAGATCTTGGAAACTGGTATTTCAAAAAGTAAAATAATAATTAAAAAAAACTACCCCCCACCTTTTTTCTTCTTCTTTTTTTAAACTCGCTATGTAAACTCTGTTTTATATGTCTTTATGCTGTATTAACTTTCTCTTACTGGAAAATTTTTAGTTGTCTATTTCATTAGGTCAATTCTATGTCTTCTGATCACATTAACTCCAAAAAGTGCATATAACACGTGTAATAGTGGATAATGGAAGTCGTGTGGTTGTTTCACACCAAATTTTTTTTATTTCCGTTTTCATTTTTATTTTAAGAAAATAAATATTCAAAATTTCCCCCGAACATCGTTCGCGCGTTCGGACATATTCTGCACCCCTGGAAATATGTTAAAAGGCACTTTAAAGAAATTCCTTCCATAGACTGTACTGTATTGGACGTGTCGTATTTGTTTGAACATACATAAATTATATAAATAGCATTTATAATACGGTTGTCAGCTTCCAAATATGTTTAACAATAGTGTACTAACAAAAATATATTCATTTAAAAAAAAAAATCTATAAAACCAGATCGATTAAAAAAAAAAAAAAGCTTGTGCGTGCGTAATCAAGTAGTAAGTAATCATACGAATACGAATCATACCCAAAGTAATCATACGAATTATAAAGTAAGTGAAATATGACAATATATATATGTATCATCATTATCAATTTCAGCCTTTATCAATCCACTGCAGGATGAAGGCCTCTCCTAGGTGATTCCAAAGTGCCTTGTTTTCACATAAAAATTTATAAACGAGTATATAATAATTTATGCATAGATTAAGACAGGTTTTGATATATGCAACTTCCTAACTAAATGCAACCTATGCAATGAGGTGAAATTTACACCTCATATAACGTACTTCTTAGCGACATCCTAATGACCTTTTTTTTTTTTTCATTTTAAGGTTTGCGAGCTCCATTTTAAACCTGGTGAAATTATACAAACAGTAACATATTTTAATGAAAAAGAAGAAAAGTTATATCAAGTTCCAAGAAATAAACCAATTGTTAAAGATGGTGCTATTCCTACGATTTTCAGTGATTTGCCATCATATCTATCAAAGCCAAGTACATGAAGACAAAGTCCTGTGGAAATATTTCGTTTTTGTTTAAGAGCTATTTAGATTTGTAAATAATTAAGTTGGAAAAATTAACCAAATAATGACTAAAAAAATTTGAGAAGTATTGCAAAAGCCAAGGCAAAAAAATTACGTTTTATTACCTAATGATATTTGTGCTTTTATATTATTATTATGATTAATTTTTATGCAAATGATAGAAAAATCTTCTTTATGTACATGAAACATATTTATAATTTTCAATAAAATTATTTTTTTCTTGATTTTTGTCTTTTATGTCTTATTTTAATTCCTTAGTTTCTTATTTAAATAAGCAAATAAATCTATTTAAAATCTTGAGATTTAAAATCTTATTTAAAATGTTGGTATAAAGAATGTTGAAAGTATGTTATCAGGTAAGTGAGAGTTATTTTGGATGATCAAATACTTGTAAATTATTGCTATATATTAAAATTTATCTGTGCATAAAATTTATAGAGATGATTAAAGGAAAAAAAAAAAATTCTTATTATATACGGTAAAAGGTGTTTTTAATGCAAATTCTATGTCCACCCTCACCTTAAAAAAAAAAAAAAAAAGGTGTATCATTAATATTTATGATTTTAAAACTTTAAATAACCGGAAATTTGGAGTTTGATGTTATTTGTAATTTAGTACATTGTAACTTCTATACCTTATATATCGTTAATATTGTCTATATCAATACATTGTATCGTCGTACCTGTTTATAATTTTAATTTGGTGAAAAAATCCATTATTTAAAAAATATATGCATATATTCAGGTGGCTTAACCCTTTGTATCCCACGGGGTCTTTGAAGTCCTACCAAAAAAATTCCTCAATATAGCCTAAATTTAATACAGGCTTTCATTGGAACTTCAAAGTCCCTATAATTTAAACTTTCTCTATTGTTAAGCAAAAGTAAGCTAAATTTAATATGAGATGTTTCTCTTTCAGAAAAGAAATATAATAAAAAACTTTCAAACTATTTTTCCAAAAATAAGGTGATTTGGTATGTAAAGGGTTAAGTAAATTAAGTGTTTGAAACATTTTTTATTTTATTTTTTAATGTTTATAATTTGTATTTTAACTAATTACAACATGTATGTTTCCCAAAATTTTCATATTTTTATTTATTGAAAAGTTGTGATTATTAATGGCATCAGTGGTTATATTAAACATAAATAAACACCGCTCAGTTGCTTTATTAGCTATATTAATTCGTACTCTGCTATTACTCCTATTTAATATATATATATATATATATATATATATATATATATTACCTTTGAAATAAATTTATGACTAAATATAAGATTTATTGTTTTATGGAGGGAAAAAATTGGGAATGAAATGGGTAATATTAAAAAAAGGAACTTAAAAAAAAAAAAAAAAAAAGTTTATATTTATTTTTGTAACCACAGCGTATAAAACGAAAGCACCGAGGAGAAAAAAAAATAAATTCTAAATATAATAAATTCTAAATCCATATATGAGGATGTGCATAAAAAATGGACTAAATCATGTGGCGCCACAATCCATTTGAAAGGTCTTGATAAGAAGGTGTTGGATAAATGCTTGCGTTAATAATAAATAAATGTAGGGAAGAATGTTTAAACTAGCGAGTTCTTTGTTTCAGTGGTTTGTTAAATTCTAGTATTCATAGCTGCTAACTTTTTTAATTGATTCCGGAATGTTGTTAGTAATGCCCTTTTTTCAAATCATATTCTTTGAGGAGTAATTTTCTTCATATTTAATTGTAATTACATGCTAAAGAAGATTATTCTAGAAAGAATATGGTATGAAGAAAAGGGCGAATGTTAACAACATTCCGGAATAATTTGAAGAATTTGGCAGCTATGAGTATTTTTTTTTTTTTTTAATTGATAGACAAGTAATATTTTCCAGAAAAGTTCTTTAAATGTATTGTCAAGGTTGAACACCTTAAAGGGGAGAAAAGATTAAACAATTACAAAAGTAAAGAGGTTAAGACTAATAACAATGCTTTTACAAAAACCCCTGCAAACAAGCACGAATCTCTTATTCTTCATAAAATATGAAGGATTTTAACCAATTAAAATTTTGATTAATCTGCTTACTTGCCAACTCCACTGTTTTTACCAGTAGACTACCGTTTTTTTTAGCTATTTCTACTGGTCTGCTGTTTTTAGGAACTTACAAGAAAAATTGTAAAATTGAGCAATTTTACTGGAAAATATATAGAGGAAAATATACAGAGAATACATATAATAATGAAATGAGGCTTATTAAATGTATGTGTAAAAATTACAATATTGATTTTAATTAACTCAAAACAAACTTAAATTTTTGGATTTTTTACTTCCATCACCCTACTACCGTAAGTAATGAGCTGACAACCTAATCCGGCAAATTGTTAGTACCGCCCCTTTTTCTACACCAGTCATTTCTTAGAGTATTTTCTTCTTAATTCATCGTAAATACATTTGAAGAAAATTGCTTTAAAAATTAAGTGGTGTAGAAAAAGGGGCGGTACTAACAATTTGCCGGATTAGGTTGGCAGCTCTGGAAGTATTGTATTCGGTCCAAAAATTCGATATCGAGATTTCACCTGATTTACACGTTTTAAGGTCCCCTGAGTCCAAAAAAGTCGTTTTGGCAATTGGTAAGTGTGTGTGTGTGTGGATCTCCAGGCTATCATATCTCCGAAACTAATAAAGATAGAACTACAAAACTTCAGAATTAAGACAGGTCTGGTGTACAGATGCATTTTCCAAATGTTGATAAAAATTGAAAAACCGGAAGTGGGACATCAGAAACCAGAAGTGGGACCGTAAGTCCGTATCTCAAAACCGGCTCTAACGATTTTCTTCAAATTTGCTATATAAACATTCTATTAGAAGTCTTTTCGAATGATATAGTTGGTTAGTTCAGGAAAATCGATAGGCGTCCTGTATAAATAACTCAATTTCAGGTCTCGCAAGCGCGTTCCTTTAAAAACATCTTTACGGATTTTTTTTCAAACTCGCCATTTTAACTCAATTTTCTCAAAAAAAAAAAAAAAAAAAAGTCTAGTGTGAAACAACCACACGGCTTCCATTGCCCACTATTACACGTATTATATGCATTTTTTAGAAATAATGTGGTCAGCGAACACGTAAAATTGACCTAACGAAGTAGACACCAAACAAATTTCCTATAATGAAAGCTAATATATATATGTGTGCGTGTATGTGTGTGTGCATGCATGTATGTATATTATATATATATATATATATATATATATATATATATACATATGTAAACATGTAAAACAGAATTTATATAGCGAGTTAAAAAATAAGTGGGGGGGGGGGGGGGGGGGCATGAGTTATTTTTTCAAACACCAATTTCCGAGATCTAAAACTGACCTACCTAATCAGGATGACTGTTATTTTTCCTGTAACAACCACTTAATACATGAGAAAGGATATCTAAAATGGATTTATGCTACAATTTTCAAGAAAATCGTTAGAGCCATTTTTGAGATACCAACTTTTACCAAAACTTGGTGTACTCAATTATTGAACGGAAAACAATAATTACATACAAAAGCATATTTAAAAGTGAGTTACTATAGCGAGTTAGAAAATAATCCGTACAGCCGTTTTTAAAGGCACGACTTGCGAGACCTGAAATTAAGCTATTTATACAGGGCGCCT
The DNA here is from genome assembly GCA_963930645.1 of Salticus scenicus. Lineage (NCBI taxonomy): Eukaryota > Metazoa > Arthropoda > Arachnida > Araneae > Salticidae > Salticus > Salticus scenicus. The sequence goes on along the minus strand of OZ005649.1, from coordinate 275,359,794 downwards.
GTACACCAGAATTTCATCTGTACATCAGACCTGCCTCAATGCTGAAGTTTCGTAGTTTTATCTCTATGAGTTTAGGAGATGTCATAACCAGAAGATTTCGTTCGTACATACATACATACACACACATACACACTATTGCCAAAAACTACTGATTTGGACTCAGGAGACCTTAAAACGTGTAAATCAAGCGAAAACTCGACATTGAATTTTTGGACCGAATACAATACTTCCATTACCTACGGTAGTGGGGTAATGAAAGTAAAAATGCATATAATTCGTGAAATAGTGGGTAATGGAAGTCGTGTGGTTTTTCACACCAGATTTGTAAATAATGCTTTGTAATTAAATGGTATATTTACATAGTCATTGTGAGTGTATTTTCAGTCAGATAAGATAATTAAAAACTGAATTTTGATCCTCATTATCTTATAAAAATCTGGAGAACATTTTAATTTCTAAATGCAGTGAAAATTTAGTTTCCAATTTAGTTAACAATTCTATGAATAACAATTTAATTGTTATTTTCTTAATGAAGCAAAATCTGCTATAAATGTAAAAATTTGTGTTTAAGTAAATATCATAGACAATATTTTTTTTTTCCTAATTTTTAGGATTTGAAATTAATTCTTTAATACACATAATCTCAATATTTTATTTGTTTTCGTTTGAAAGATGAGTGATTTTTATTTAAAGAAAATTTTTATTTATGGAAAATATTTTGTAAATATTCATATATTTTTCTTTTTGTCTACTATATATTTATATAAATTCAGTCTCTATCGTTAAAAATGTCAATTTACAAAATCTCTACTGTTTTTTTTTTTTTTTTTTTTTTTTTTTTTTTACGATAAAATCTACTGATTTTTAAAACTGATATGTTGGCAAGTATGAATCTATCTCAAATATTATGAGACATTCTAGTCATTGTTTTTTTTTTTTTTTCCTAACTAATCTTCCTCCACAAATATTATGAGGCAGCTTAATCAAATAGAGACTCGTTTTCCTCTTCAGATATTACCAGACAGGTTAGTCAGGCAAATAATCTTGACTATCCTGCCTCTTCAAATATTCTTTGAAAATTGACTAGCTTTCTTAGTCAGATACCTGAGATCTGTTGACTAACTTTCTTAATCAAGTGTAGATTCTGACTAACATGCCTTGTCTTTGAAACTGCGGTTGTTGACTAACCTTCCTGGTCAGATAATTATGATTGTCGACTAGCCTTCTTTGTCTGATAATATTAACTTTCCTAGTATGGAGTAGTGTTTTGGTGACTAGTTCAGCAAGTACACTTTTTAGTTTTGGAGACTAGTTCAGCAAGTACACTTTTCAGTTTTGGTGACTAGTTCAGCAAGTACACTTTTCAGTTTTGAAGACTAGTTCAGCAAGTACACTTTTTGGCTAGTCAGCTATTTTGGTTAGTCAATTCTGTATTGTCAGTTGAGCATTTTGCCAGGTCACTGTGACCAATTTATTTTTCTGTGTGTATTTTAAATATATTCTTAAGATCTTTCTGAAATCTGAACTATTTTCTGACTTGTTTACGGAGTTATTTTTTCGCAAATGTATAAAACTTTCATAATTTTTTTTTATTTAGATACTTGTAAATTTAATAGTGATTTTTTCCCCTTAGTCTTAGTTCATTATGGATGAATTTGAAATAAGGAGTTGGAATTTTCAGCTGAATGTGCTTAAAAATGAGGCCGCCATGCGAAAGTGTCAAACGCGTTAGTGATGTCAAGTGAAAGGGCTTCGAAGTTTTGAGATTTAATAAAACTATCATGAATAAATTCTGTTATTCTAATGGGTGGTGGAATGTTTAGGTCTAAAACCAAATTGTTCGGGTTTAAATTGCAAACCATTCCGCCACTCGTCATTATTTCCCCCCATCTAATTTGAAAAGATCTAGCTTTCATTCATTATCACAATACAAATCAAAGAATATAATTAAAAAACAACATTTTAGTACCTTAACCAAAGCATGTAATTTTTATTCGCAACTGTAAAAATTCATCTTAGAAATTTTTACAAAGTTTTACTGTAATAACGTAAAGAAAATCCTTCATTTATTTCTTCTATTTTAAACTTGTTCGCAAATTCTGGTGAGTTTATTTTAAATGTGTGAAATTCCCTTGCCCCTGAAAGGTTAAGGTGGTTTTAAATGAAGTTAAAGTCCTTAAAGAAAGTTACTTTTAATTTACAATTGAGTATACACATATTCCTTAAAAAAGATAAAAATAAAATGAAAAATTGATTTATGATTTTCGTTTTTCTTTCACCGATTTCCTTTTCCTCTTAAATTTTGGGCGATATTTCAATTTTTTGGCGGCCCTCGGTTTTCGGCGGCCCTAGGCGACCGCTTCGGTTCGCCTAATGGTAAAGCGGGCCCTGTTTTGTCCACATGGCCACCATCTGCTGGTCTGGAAGACGTCCAGACTTGGAATCTTTTCAGACCGTCATTCTGCCACTCATAGCACTGCGTGCGTCTCATACAGTCCTTCCCGTATGCTTGGCTAAGCATTTGAAAAGTCTCTGTGAAAGGGTTTACCAAGTTTGTAGCAGAATTCCCCCCCCCCCCCACACACACGTTGTTCTTCAATCTCCTTTATTGTAACTTTGACACTAATCCGACGAGCAAACTGTACACGTGATTACTTCAGTGGCTGTGGTTCGATTGCTAATTGTTCCAGCGAAACGACGCGAATGGAAGTTTCCTGTCTAAACCTGACGCTAGTAGCTACAGCGCACCCTCTCTGCTGGTTGGAGCACTATTTCAAAAGTTCCGTTTCTTTTTGAACACACTTCGTATTCTAGGCGCTGTAATAATGATTTCTTACAGATACAATTTTAAATGTGAAAAGTTGTACAATTAAACAACTAACATGCATATTTGTACTACTCTTTGAATTTTTCAGGAATGAAGAATGAATTTAGTGCGAATTAAATGGTTTTTCAACAGAATAGCAAATACCGTATAGTAAATACAATTTTGTATATAAGTAGACAGATAAATAATTTTCTAACAGAACAATTTAAAAATCATACAATTTATTATTTTAAAAACATATATGAAATTAAACACGTTAAATGTATTCATGAACTTCAATTAAGACAATTTCGTGTTTAAAGTTAATTACAATTAATTTTTACAAATAATTTTTTTAATTAATTTTTATAATTATTTGATTGAATTTTCTCTTTCCCTTTACTCAGTATTTTACTTACAATAACAAAATTCTGAATTTCAATATCTTTAGTACTCTAAATGTTTTTAAATCTGTACTGGAAGGAGACATAAATCATCATAGCGTGGAAAAGTCACGAAACAAATCTTTAGTTAAAAGTACAGCCCTACTTTTCTTATTATATCGAATTTTATGAATAATTGGAAGAAAATTCATGAATAGCATGATAATGTATTTGCGAACACATTTTTATTATTGGTTTAAATGAATTTTGCTCTTTCGTAAGAGTGAAAAATGTACATTGATTGCGAAAAACATTCTAGAAACTTTTTTATATATTAGTCTCTTTTCAAATAAAACAGTTTCTAAGAACCAGATGCAATTCAAAGGAATTTTCAAAATAAAATAAAATTTTTAATGCTTCAACTAAAATGAAGTTCGTGCGCTGAAGAGTTTATTTTTTCAAACGTAATTTTTATTACTATTATTAGCATTTATTTGATATTAATAATATTTTGAATGAAAACAACTGATTTATAAGAAATAAAATATTTCTTTCTTTCTTGCTCTTTTTTTCTTTCAGTTTCGAAAACTTTCTTTTTAAAGAAATTATTGCTTCATTATTTGTTCTACGCTTAGGTGTATAAAAACGAGTAAATTTGAAAAAAAATATATATCCTACTCTATGATATGCACATAAAAATGCATTGTTGAAACAGCAAAACAATTTGTTACATTAACTTGGTTTATATTGACTCTACAAAATTTTTGTTGCTTTACCAATATATATATATATATTTTTTTTTTTTGTCGATGTAGAATACTGTGGAACCAGCTACGTATCAACTTTTAATTATAACCCAGACAGAAAAAAAAATTGGACAGATTGAAATGGACATTGGAAATGGTAAAATGACTGTAACGCAAAATAAAGAAAATATAAAAATATATTTAGTAAAATCCACCAAAAAGATTTTGTTAAAAGGATTTTAGAAATTGTAGAAAAAACTGCTTTTCTATAAATTCCATTATTTTTCATTACATAACTGCAGAAAGAATTTAAAATTATTTCCACACAATATCATCTGCGTCACATCAGTAATACATATGTCCATTGCTACAGCATTCTACAGGAAATAGCACACACAGAACAAGATGACCAAGAGCAAATGAGGCTTTTAAAATTATTTTTTTCAGTGCACACATGAGAATTTCTTCGTTATTGGAAAAAAATATTCCACATCACCATATTATCCGAATGACTCTAAAAATTTTTATTATGATTCGTTTCACAGGAGCTTGCTGACAGACTGTGCAATAGATAACTTCGGATTTGAAACATATATTTACATTTTGCGAGCAATGGCAAGACACATGTTCAGGACATCCATACATATAATTCCACCATTTTTCATTTTCAATTTTTAAAAATATTTTTACAGCATAATTCTACCTGATATCAACCTGGTATAGTAAATTCTACACTAAATATCATACGTAGTTTTGGTATAACAATTTTACTTTGTCACAATTAATCTATATTTGCTTCACACAAAATTGTTTCAGTTTTTTATTACATATAATATTTTTTTTTCTAGATTTAAATTACCTGTACTTATGAGATCAGAACCATTTGCTATATCTGCCGTATATATCACACATTCGAATAAGTCGTCATATGCGATATATATATATATATGTGTGTGTGTGTGTGTGTGTGTGTGTGTGTGTGTGTGTGTGTGTGTGTGTGTGTGTGTGTGTGTGTGTGTGTGTTTATTAACTAGTTTCTGACTTTTTACATTCTAACTTTTCACCACATTTATATACTTTAAAACATTTATATTTTTTCTTTTTCATATACATTTATATTTAATATTTATTCTGCGAAATCACGAATTATAGAGTTAATTCATATATTTAAAAATACAATATTCTTTAGAAAAACTATTTGCATTTTCTTTTCTTTTCTTTTTTTTTTTCTTTATCATTTTTTCTTAGGTTTTATTTGAATATATCTGTTGTTATATCATCTGCATGCGTTTTATATTTACTTTCTTTAAACGTTGCACAGTTAATATCTTCATTTTGTATCACATATTTGCTTTACTTAAGTCATATTGATAAAGATTTTCTTGCAGAAATAACTCTTTAATCTGTTTTCAACTTTATTATTATTATTATTTTACATCAGTTATTTTCCTTTTTTATTACTATCTTTTCAGATATAGCTATATATTTCTATGTTAATTTTTGTATACATGGAATGTATGTTTATATACCGGTACCCCCTGCGTCTGTAGACATTTTAAAAATTCATAAAATATAATTGAGCACGATTTCTGAAAATGATATTTTCTTGATAGAAGTTTTTTTTTCTTTTTTTTTTTTTTTCTTTTCTTTCTTTCTTTCTTTTTTTTTTTTTTTTAATAAAGAAAAAAAAATCTTCGATAGAGGGCGCTGTACAGACGAGTATGCAAACCAGAGAAATATGGAAAACAAAGTCCTAGAAGTTGAACGGTTTTACAATTTCCTGACATGGTAGATAAAGTGTTATTGGATAAGATTTTTTACCTCAGCTAAAAATCACCGACAGAAGCTTAAATTAGCGGGAATGTAACTCGTTTGAAAGCTGTAATTTCTAATGATAGCGGACAGATAGAATAGGAGTTATATGTTTGTTAATATATGCTATGCATGCCAATAGGTATAGTGCTTTGTTGACGTACAATGCCCTCTATCAACGATAATTCAAATTATTATATTTTTCTTTACTAAAAAAATTCCGTTTCCCGATATTAACTTTTTCGCAAACCGCTTTGAATTCTATTAATTCCTTCAATTTTTATGAATTTTTAAATTGCCTACAGACTTATGTGACACCCGAAATATATATATATACAAATGTACGAAATAAAATTATACGGATAAATTGTATTACATTACTTCATTTTAATATTCTCAATAATGGCCTTTTTTTTTTTTTTTTTTTTTTTTTTTTTTAATCGTTAACAACTTTTCAAACTGGTAAATCTATTTCCATACACATGTCTATTGAAATGTATAATTTCTAATCTATGCAATTTATTTTATTACATTTCTTTAGCTTCTTGTTTTATATCGTGTGTCTGATTGTTCAAACTTATTGTTTAGACTTTGACCTATATTTCCTAAATTACAAACCTTACATTTTACATATTTTACACATTTATATTTTTTACAAGAATAATATTGCAGATTGTTTCTTTTCCAACTATTGTGCACGTCTTACATCTTTTATTAAACATAAACTAAATTTCTTAAACATATGTTTATTCTTTTTATATTTATTAATAATTTTATCCTTATTATTGTTATCTTCCAGAATAGTACGTTTTACCGTTTTATTTACTTTACCTCACTCATTGGTTTCATTACATTGAGTATATCCTTACTTAACTCTATATATATTTCTGTGTATTATATTTGTATGTCTGGAAAACTTTCCGCATGATAAAACTTTTACATGTTTAACAAATTTTGGAAATTTCATAACTTTAGTAATCTGAATTTTGCTAAACATTTCGTAGAAGTGGTCATAAATCACTTCAGCATGTACATGTCACAAAAGAAATCTCTAGATGAACGTAATGCCAACAAGTCCATAATTCATCAAATATTATGAAACATTAAACAAACACTCAATAATAACACGTCACTTTATTTCTGAACCCATTTATATTATTACTTAAAATGTATTTTGCTTTTCTATAAAAGTCAATGATGTTTATTGATTAGAGAAAAAAAATAATAATAATACTTTTAAATACCTTTACTTTATGCGAGTTTTATAGAAAATTCATTTTTACTTAAGCTTTTATTTATTTATATAAACTGGCGAAATTAAATTAATTTTAACCAAATTAATTTAATAATTAGTGATTAATGGGTGAAATAGATTTATAAAATTATGCGTCATTTAAATGTTTTCATTTAGACATGTTTGATAAATATGTATACTTTGACATATATCTGCAATTTAGAATAGTTTTATAATCTGAATATTTCTAAACTTTTTAAGAAAATAGCAATAAATCACATAAGTATAATATGTCATGAAAGAAAAGTAAAAATAAACCCATTACTAGAGATTATGAAATATGTTCTTCAATCTATTTTAATACATTTACTTCACGTATGAAAAAACGGTATAATTAATTTATTATTTTAATTAAATTTCAAAATCTAATGAAATTGTATTACAAAATCTTCATTGCAGTATGGTTAATGAATATTTTAGATTTATAATCATGTGCCGAAATTTTATAGTTTTAATTCTATCAAGTTTGATAAATTTCTGAATTTTAACATATGTGAAATATACAGATTCTTTCGTATGTAAATTTTACTGCAGAGTTTAAAAAATAATTACATAGTCAATTATACAAAATTTTCTTTTCAATCCTACATTCAAACACTATAACGTATTTCCCAAATTCGATATGTTTAGAAATCTTAATGTTCCTAATCCTTTTGTGGAAGTAGTCATAAATTACTATAGTATGTACATGCCAAGAAAGAAAACTCCAAATTAATATAAGGTCAGCCAGCTCTTTTTATATCAAATATTGCAAAACATTAAAAGAAAATTCAATAATTGCGTGACTTTTTATTTGCGAGATCATTTATATTATTGGATAAAATGTTTTTCTCTTTTCCTTAAGAGTGAGAATTGTACATTTATGTTAAACATTTGTTTTTCATTAATTTTAATATCTTTTTCTGACCCACGATAGCTATACTTGTATTTTACATGAATTATATAATTTTTTCTTTATAAAAGCAAACTGTTTTAATTTAATGAAAGCAATCAGAAGAAAATTTAATGAAAAATTTGCAAATTTTCGCAAAATTCATTAAATTTTCGCAAATTTAATGAAAGCAATTTAAATGTTAATTGTTTGTAGCTCAGTCTTATTATATTATTTTTATGGTTTTATGTATTAACAATATCCCTTCCTGCTATGTAGTTTCGTCTGAGAAAAACATATTAAAACATCGAAACGAATTTCAAACGTTTAAGTTTTATAAAAAATTTAAAGTTATTTTTTAGGTTGGAAATTTCAAAGTTCATTTTTATGTTCTCCCATCTTCTTTGCTCAAAATGCTCTAAAGTTTTAGATAATTGAAATCTTGTCATACTAGCTTGTTAGCGTAATTTTCAAAAATGAATTAGTCAAATTACACGGGAAATTCTTTATTAAATCTATAAAGGATAAAGGTGTTCCAAATTTAAAACGAAACATTTATTATAGGCATAATTAAGCAAAACATAGAACAATTCGTGATTTATATTTTTGATAATTTTATTCGAAAAAGAAATTTTCAGATTTGACACGCACTGTGAAGAAATATTTATGTAAAGATTTAAAATTTGCTAATAGCACGGATGTCGTTTTGGTTGTGTTGTTTGAGATCGTTTGACTGGGCTAGAGTCCTAAGCCTCTGGATGCAATGTACTCACTGAGGATATTGTTAAAAATTTAAGAGTTGTAAAAGACTCAGGAATAAAGGCCTATACGTACTCTGTAGTTTATGACTGTTAACGAACAAACCCAAATGTAAGTTTCTTTTCATCTGAAACTGTAATTTAACATGAACATTGCTTGTTGAAAAAACCAATTAAGGTAACGAAAAGATTCCGAGAAAGGTAAAACAAGTAAGATTATTGTATATATATGTATATATACATATATATATATATATTATATATATATTATATATATATATATACTATTATATATATATATATATATATATACATATATATATATATATATATATATATATATATATATATATATATATATATATATACTATTATATATATATACATATATATATATATATATATATATACTATTATATATATATATATATATATTCAACATATATGATGGTTAATTAGGAATAAAAAAATATTTTTTAGGTATGTATGAATTTGAGATTAAGTATTGATACATTTTGTTTTTTACTAATTTATTGTTTGAATTTTATTTGATTTTTCAATTTTTTTACAAAGAAACTGGATTACTTTCGTGTCCGATTGGCGAGTCTAGCGTGTGCTTTAGCGTTAGACAATAATTATAGAAATAATTAAAAATTACATTTTGATCTTGCTCTAAGAAAATATTTTTGTTAGGATTCAGATGTTATTTTATAGGGCAGAGGAAAAGTTATTTGCTTTCTAAATGCTGTATTAGGGAATTTGTAAATGAAATGTATCAATCGAAAAATAATATTTAAAAAAAAATTTAAAATGCATAAAAATAAATAAGTAAATAAATCTTTTCAATGTATTAGAAACTGCGAAAGATCTAAACAAATGTAGTTATAATAAGAATAAAAAAAACAACAATATTAGTAATAAACAATATCTCTAAAACAATGTTAATTAAACACGCGTCACTTGTTATTTTTATTAAAAATACATTAAAAACACGTAAAATTATTTTTTATTTTAAAATATTTTAAAATATTATCTTAAGCTTTTTGCTTTGAGATTCCAAAGCATTTTCTGAAGCTTTTCTATTATATTGGACAAACTAAGAGGACATTAAAGAAAATAATACAAGAACATATGCGTAATATCAAAGATGGAAATAGTTCTACCCTGGTCGACTTCATTTATGCAAACCCAAAGGCTAACCTTATATGGGATAACGCGAAAATTATTACAGCACAACCTACTATCGAAGAACGCAAAAATATATCAAATTCTAAAGGAGCTGTAATTTCGCCAATAATTTGGCATAATATTATATATAGCTAATAGTTTATTTCTGCTAGTTCATTATAGTTTTTCCTCCTGCAATAGCCTCGTGTGATTTTCCAATAGTTCAGGCTCCTTATACTTTCCTTAGCTCCAAGGTCCAACCTTCATCGGACTTCAAATTGACATTCCTGCTATTCACGTTATTAGAAGACTTAACTGTTGACTGTGAAAGGAAAATTATTTAAAGAACTGCTCATTTACATGAGTAATAAAAATCCCTGCTTTGGAATTTCAAAGAGAAAAGCTTAGGATAATATGTTTAATTTTTTTTTTAAATAAAGATTAATTTTACGTGTTTTTAATAAAAATATTAGTAATAATACTACCAAATATTCTGCAAATTCTTATTAGTTAGTCTCAGTTACTATTAGTTAAAAAATCAAATCAATCATGTGATAAAAATATTTTAAGTTTTGAGACGCGAAATATCACTTATATCTTTTTAAAGTGTTTTTTTAATGTACTCTATTATGAACAAGAATAATCAAACTATACGTATGTTACAAAATGGTATTTGAAGTGCTACAACGTTGAAATATATTACATTATAAAAAGTTCCTTAATAATTTTTCTTAAAATTTTTAAACAGGATATTCAGAATGTATAATAATTTAAAATAAATCTAGTCTATTAAAGTGGAATTACAAAAATGAGATATTTACACGTTTCACTTTACTTCATTTCTTGACTATCGTGTTATTTCTTGTAAGATAATATTAAATAACATACTTTTTTGCATTGCATATATATGTATATTCAAGAAAACACTTCTAGACCAAAAGATGTTTTTTATTCTAATGTAGCAGAGGAGTTGAAAAATATTTTGTTTTGCTGAGCACCCAGTCCTATTCCCATAATCGCAAGGATGCATGTACAATATATAAGGATAGTTCCCTTCCATACACCAACCGACTAATTTGATATATATGTATTTGCTATCTGAACACTATAGTGAGGAAAATATTATAATCGTGTCAAAAATCCGAATTTGAGATTTTGATGTTTCCATACGTGTCCCCTGAGTCCGTTTTTACTATTTTTACGACGATGTGTGTATTCATGTGTGTATGTATTTGTGTGTGGGCATGTGTGTGCATATGTGTGTATATGTCTGTGAGTGAACACTCTAGCATCTAAGCTTTTTGTTCGAATAAGTTGAAGGTCAGTACGTATATTGTAAGTCACTATAGTACGAAGCCTGTTGATTTTGGTGAATCTAGCACTTATAGTTTTTTTACAGGGACACCAGGAAAAATTCTTTATCATTATCAATTCTTTATCAATTCTTTATCTAATGGCCAAATTTTTAAAAGCGCGATAGCATCTAAACGCTTTATTAATCTGAGCAAAATATTTGTACACATGTTCTAGGTCACACTTGCACCAACTGTATAGATTTTGATGAATTTAGCACTTACAGTTTTTTTTTTTTTTTTTTTTTTTTTACAGGACACAAAGAAAAATTATCATTATGGTCTATGGGACCAAACTTTTAAAAGTGCGATAACATCTAAACGCTTTATTCAATTGAACTGCAAATTTATATGAATATTATAAATAACCGTTGCACTAAATATAAGCAATTTGGTGAATCTAGCATTTATAGGTTTTTACAGGGACACAACGAAAATTTTTTTTTATCATTATGATCTATGGGCTCAAAGTTCAGTAGCGTTAAATAAAATAATGTCGCCCACTGTCGTGTGAAAGCTCCGCTTTGGCAACCTCTGTATTTTTTTTTTCTGTTTATGCAATAAACAACGGAGGAGGTTTAATCTTTATACACGGGCTCTTTTGAATCTCCACAGTGCCATCGGAGCGCCTCTCCAAAGGTTAAAATCGCTCAAAACCGCTGCATAGGGGTGAGCGGCCACCTTCCGTCTTAGAATCTTAGAATCTTAGAATGTGAAATATATGGAGAAAAATGCTGAAACACTCTACTATGGTTTTCTCTCTTTTGTTTGTTTAACAACTCTTCTTTCTTTACTTTATCTACAAAACTGTTAATTACTCAATGTTCGGAAAGTCAAATGGAGTCACTCCAGATTTATATATATACATATATAACCAGGATTGTTGTGTACGTATACGAGTAATTTTTCAGAGCCATTTGGCTCTGTGTAATTGTGTTTATAACATAAAGCTTTTTATACAGATGCAAATAACTTATTTAAACTTACACTTTTAATTATTAATATTCTTATAAAAAATTCAAAGTCAAGAAATTTCCATGAGCAAATTTGAAGGATGAAATAAATAAATTTATCTAAAAATAGATATAAAGTTCTAAAAGCTTTTGTGACTTTAAAGCAAACGCAATTTCACGCGGCATTATGCAGAGCTACATCATTCTTGATTTCTTTTATTAATGGTATTCCTAAATCATAGGTGGAATGGAATAAGACAAAATATGTTGATTACTCAGTATTTAAGAGATATTTTTAACTTGGAAAATGTTATTTATCTATAGAGTTAAGAAATAGATTAGATAACTTGAAATTGTCATTTGAAGTGATTTGTTTAATTATATTAAACTAGCGTTTATGCACTGCAAAGATGAAAGATTTAATTAAGATATACATTAAGTGTAATTTCAACCAGCGAGTACCTAGCACATTCTGATATTAAAAGAAGTTTATATTGAATTCGGTATTTAAATACCTCATTTTTATCTTAAATTATCAGTACAATAATGCTTCTAAGCTTTATATTTGCTTCTTTTTTTTTAAATTAATATCATTCATAAACTATAAGATTGTGAGTAATTTTACATTTTTTCTCTGGTATTTATTACTTTTTTAAATATAAACTTTTAATATATAAGCATTATAATTAGAAATAGCTCTGGAAAATAATAAAACACTACTATATATATCTGTGTGTGTCTTGATTTATAAGATTTCACAAATTTTATAATATTGTTTTGATGCAATAAAAATTATAAAATTTTGAAAAAAAAAAATAATTATGAAGTTTAGAAAGGTTAGTTTTTGTTGTTTTTATATATAAAAAATTTAAATAGAATTTTAATTTTTTCGTATTTATTTATTTATTCATTTTTACATAAATACATTAAATAAAAATCTGATGTGGGCACCACATGACTTCCTTATACACTTTTAGAAATATACATAATGTTAAAAAACATTGTCACTGGACCCGTAACAGTTGGCTAAAAATATTTTAAAAAATGCATGCATACGTAAAAAAAAAAAATAAATAAATAAAATAAAAATAAAATTGTGCCTTGAGGGGACTCATATCAAAGTTGTGCCTTGGGGGGGGACTCATGTCAAAGTTTCGCCTTGGGGGGGACTCATGTCAAAGTTGTGCCTTGGGGGGACTCATGTCAAAGTTGTACCTTGGGGGGACATGTCAAAGTTGGGCCTGGGGGGGACTCATGTCAAAGTTGTGACTTGGGGGGGGACATGTCAAAGTTGTGCCTTGGGGGGGGGGGGACTCATGTCAAAGTTGTGCCTTGGGGAGGGGACTAATGTCAAAGTTGTGCCTTGGGGGGACACATGTCAAAGTTGTACCTTGGGGGGACTCATGTCAAAGTTGTGCCTTGGGGGACTCATTTCAAAGTTGTGCCTGGGGGGGGACTCATGTCAAAGTTGTGCCTGGGGGGGACTCATGTCAAAGTTGTGCCTTGGGGGGGGACTCATGTCATAGTTGTGCCTTGGGGGGACTCATGTCAATGTCATTTTGAAAAGATTTTGTGTAAATTCTGGCAAAAGCAGAATTTAGTTTAGGACGGAGGACTATTAGTTTTTTTTTTCTTCCCAATTATAACATCGCTTTTAAATTATTCAATTATATTTTCGATAAATTTTAGATTTCGATAAATTGCAAGATTTGTCCAAACCGTATTTGAGTTATTACCGTTTTTTGATACATTCTGGCCATAATGAAAATAATTTTCCTAAATATCTCCAAAACGGAAAATCATACAAAGTCCAAAAAGGGAGGTACACAACTAGATGTTATAACAAACCTATGTACCAATTCGCAACTTTCTACGACCAACCGTGTGTGAGTTATGCGACATACACACACACACACACACACACAGACACACACACATACAGACGTCACGAAAAATCGTGTAAATTCCCTTATATCTCTAAAACGAGAGCTCGTGTTAATAGGACACTTGCAGATGTACAACTAGACATCATGACAGTCACACGTATAAATTGGCAACATTCAGCGATCATTCGTTTTCGAGCAATGTGAAATGCAAAATCCATTTCGCAAATCGGGATTACTATACTTCCTTATACTTTGTATAAGGAAGTAAAAACAATTAAATATTGTTATGAGTTTTGTCAAACGAAAATGCTCACGTTTAATACATTTTTAATTTTACAAAGAAAATATAATAATGATAACCGCGAATTGAATTAAATGTATCATATGCATATATAATTTTCTTTCCTTTGTTCTTTTTAAGTGTTTAATGTGCTTCAAAAAATAGTTCTTAGTTTCCTAACGTTTTCCCTAGTTAATGAATATTTTTTTAAATAGAAGAAAGTGCAGATTAAGGCAGATTATCCACAAATTCAGCAATTAGGGAGACTAGAATTTTATAGGCCGTTACTTTTCATTAATTATTCATTTTGACAGCGGGACGAACATATATTAGAGCCTTGTCTAAATGTAATTTCCTAGACTGATAAGGACATACCTTATTTAGAAGAATATTTTTGAATATTCGAAATTATTCTTTTCTCCCCATTATCATTTATTATCGAAATAATATTACTAGGGTATTTTTAACATACGCATCTTACTTATTAAAGGCATAAATTTCAGTGCAAAAAACATTGTTCTAAAGAATTTATCATTTAGTATAATTTTATGCAGTTTTTTTATTTATAGTTTTTAGATTATCTTTTTGTGATTTTTTTTACTTTCTTCTATATGTAATATAGAGAAAGTATTGGATTCGCGAAAATTTTCGACCTCCGTTTTTTGACGGATCTACACGTTTTGGGATGTCCTGAATACGAATTGATAGTTTTTTAAAAATGTCTGTCTGTCTGTCTGTGTGTCTGTGGTTTCGTGTTTTCACCATATCTCACGAACCAATGAATGAAATTCAACCAAACCTGGCATATAGTTGGTACCTGGTGGAGCATTGTGCTGATTAGATTTGGATATCAATCGCCCAGCAGGTGGCGCTGTGATCGCATTTTTTGTAAACTTTTAACATGGCAGTATAGGACAAAATTTCGTATTTTTCACCGTATCTCACGAACCAATGAATGAAATTCAACCAAATTTGGTATATAGTTGGAACCTGACGGGGCAAGGTGCTGATTAGGTTTGGGGATCAATCTCCCAGCAGGTGGCGCTGTGATCGCAAAATGTCGTATTTATCACCGTATCTCACGAACCAATGAATGAAATTGAACCAAACTATGTATGTAGTTGGTTCCCGACATAAACCGGTGCTGATTACATTTGGGGATCAATCGCTCAACAGGTGGCGCTGTGATCGCATTTTTTCTAAATTTTTAACATGGCAGTATAGGACAAAATTTCGTATAAATGTACATAATGAGAGTTATTCTTAACCTGTGATTGTAAAATTAATATGAATTATCGATAATAGTAGTGGTTAATTAGGAAAAAAAATTGTGCATATGGGGCATCGCTTCCTTCCCTAGCGGGAAGTACCCCCCGGGGCGGGGGGATAAATTTTGAAGATGGGTATTTTTCGAAAGGTCTCATCAATACCTTTAAAACGAATGGTTGAACTATAAATATGTGATAATTTAAAACAAATTTATCGATTTTTTTTTATACTTTTAACAAAAAAAAAAAAAAAAAACTTTGAAAAAAAATCGTATGTATTATTATTATTATTATTATTTTAATATTGTTACCGAGTGAATTTGTATAGGAAAATATAGAAGAGAGTCTTGTGGTGGCCACAACATACTAGTTTTAAACTAATTCCTTAGAAGTTTTTAAAGTGTACAGAGAGTAAAATGAAGGATAATTTAAAAAATAAAGAAATCCAAATAAAAATATTGATGTAAGTTATTTAATATGTTTTAAAAACGTGTAATTCTACAACGTACTCCCAAAATATTTTTAACTTACTTGATGTTATTAATGTTTGAAAAATAAAAAGATCACTTTGAGATCATTATTATAAATGTTTAATAAAACTTATTTTACTATTTAATTTCAGGTATTTTCAATATAAAAAATTCAATGATATAACTAAAGACAGGAAAAAATCTGTTAAATTCCTACTTCTTTTGAAAGTATTTGAAGCTTATCTTTCAACTATATATTTTTATATCAAATAAGCATTTTACATTACCTAAGGAAAATAAAATTCAGAAATATATATATTTTTTTCAAAGCATTTCAAAAATTATTATATACGTATAAATTAAGCATTTAAATTATCACGTAATCAGGTAATTTTTTTCGGAAAATAATGTTTAATTCACAATGAAACATATATTTCTACACACATTTTCATTATTATAAATTAAATTAGCAAATGATGTATTATGCATTGCCAGAGTAATGGTACCATATCGATACGAATTTGTTTCTTTGAATGTAATGTAAAAAAAATTATCATGTCTTTGTTATCAGTTAAATATACCACTTTCGATAAAGATATTTCAAATGTGTCCTACTATTTGATTTCAGTCTCTATCAAACGTTTACATTTAAATTATATGGCTGAGATTTGGATATTTTTGATCCTGTAAGGAATATAACTGTATTTCATCATAAAAAAATATCTAAATGTTATAAGAAAATTGACAAATTTCACATATTTGGAATTAGATACACACACAAACACATATATATATAGAGCAGACTTGTGAACCTAGAGCCACCCCTTTTTTATTGAATAAAATTTAGTTTTGCATTTTACTACTCAATTGGGCGTGTAACAACACTATGAACACAACCACTTTGAAAACTTTGGGAAGAAAGCAAGTTACAAGTGGATAAAGAATGTACATGGTCTGGAGTAAAATTTGGCAGCTCATCTCTTTCGCTATTTTACAAAAGGGAGTCAAATGATTTTCTTTTATTTCAAGTGTATAATATTGCTTGTTATAATGAGTAATAAATGGGATTTTTAATTAGTCCCCTCTATCGAATTCGAACTTTAAGAATAACTATATTCGATATCTATATACTAAATTTTAAATAATTTAATATTCAACAATTTGATTCTACAAATCTTAATCCAATCAAATATTTCTTAATAAAAACAGAGAGAATAATTATGTATCATATCAATAAAATGTAAGAAAAATTACGTTCCTTCATCTGTATTGTTCGAGGGGCGAAATATACATTCTTAATGCAGTAAATAGTGGATGCTTTAACTAATTAAGCAGTCATTTTCTTTAATAATCACGTTTAATCTGGAGGAATACACAATCACAAATTATTAAAGACATTATACTGATATAATTACATAAATACCGAACGTAGGCTAACAATACACAATATTTTCATTTTGAACTTACAACATTATCTTTCATGTAATCGAACGCACAATTTCTTACGTGCGCGCAGTCGCAGACGATCGGAATACAAAAAATAGAAGTGGAAGAAGCGATTTTCGCAACACCCTCTGCATGTGGGTAATGTTATAGATAATATTTTGAATGATTGTACCTAGGGCTATATAGCTGCCTTGTACCTAACACCATCCATGGCCCAGGGTACAATTGCAATCATAATATTCATGCTTTACCATTTTATCGAACTATTTTTAGAATAAAAATTGTTGTTTAAACTATCCGAGCCATTTTGGTACAATCATGTTATTTCTATTAATAGGTGTTTTTAAATGGAAGAGGGCATAAATTTTGCTCTGGAACTTTCAGTGTGCTTCACTTATAAATAATATGCCTGCAAAGAATATTATTACTAGCTGGAACTCGTCGAATTCGACGGTCACTTTATTGACCGTAATGTTTCAAAAATCATCGCATCATTATTTAAATGTATTTCAAGTTAAAACATCTAATATTATTTACGACAATTGACTTAAAAAAAAGAAATTCGGAATTTTTTTTATAAATAGAAATACTATACATGACATCACTTTCTACAAAGTTCTGTCAAACTGACTCCAAATAAACAGTTGCTATCTTTTATTTTCTATCTCTTTTAATACTAAGACTACATGTTAGCTGACCCGCCCGGCGCTGCCCTGCCAATAATAACCTTAAATGAACTTTAAATTTGTATGATTTTATATCTTAAACTCGATTTTGTTTGAATTTCTATTTTTAAATAAAAGCATCGCAAAAAAAAAAAATAAATAAATAAATCAGCTGTAACAAAATAACTACCTCGAACCGAACGAAACACTGCCTTGTGACCCTGGTGCCTGCGGCACAGCGTACGCCTGCCGCCAATAACACAAAAAATCCCCAAAAATTAACCTGGAACCGAACGAACCCGACCGCGGTTGCCCGGGCCAATGATAATAACCTTAGATGAAACTTAAAATTGTGTCATTTTATATCTTTAACTCGATTTTGTTTGAATTTCTATTTTTAAATAAGAGCATCACAAAAAATATAATCAGCTGTAACAAAAAAATTACCTCGAACCGGACGAAACTCTGCCTTGTGACCCCGGTGCCTGCGCAAGTGCATACGCAGGCCGCTAATAACATAAAATAAAATTCCCCCCAAAAAATTAACCTTAAACCGAACAAACCCGACCGGCGTTGTCCGGGCCCATGATAATAACCTTAAGTGAACCTTAAATTTATATTATGTTATAACTTTAACTCTATTTTGTTTGAATTTTCATTTTTAAATGAAAGCATTGCGAAACAAATAATCATCTGTAACAAAAAAATTACCTCAAACCGAACGGAAATCGGGGTTGTGATCCCGGTGCCTGTGGCAGCGTATATGCGGGCCTATAATAACATGAAAAAATTCTCAAAAATTAATCTTGAACCGAATGAACCTCTGACTCGTGTGTCCGCTGCCTGTGGCTGCGGCACCGTATAGCCGGCATGCTACGCACGCGCTACAAAATTCACTTTAATCCACCAAAAAACGCAGTGTGTTGTATACGAACATCACCAATGTCCTTGAATTTCCAAGACCTTTCAAATAAGGTGTCACATGGTAGTGTCAACTGAAAAATCCTTTGGTTGCACTTTCCACCGCCAGGAGGCACAGTGTGTTCTGTACGAACCTCACCAACTGCCTGGAAATACGAAGACCTTTAAAATAATATGTGACATGATAGGGTCTACTACAAAATCACCTAGTTCCTTTTTTCACTACCAGGGGCGCACTATATTGTATACGAATATCCCCAATCTTTATGAAATTTCAGGACCTTTAAAATGAGGTGCTACATGTGTGGGTCTATACCGGATGTACCCTAATGTACATAATGGGGATTCCTTCAATCGAATGGGTCTCAGAATTTAAAACTATGTACATCAAAAATTAAATCTGAAATGATAGCCAAAATATATCGGTGAAATCAGTTAGGCGTCATTTTTATATCAGTTCCGAGTCAGTGATGTCGGAACATGCATACATTTTTGCCGACTACATAATGTAATTATGTCTGACGGTCGAAAATGTTTCGAGTATCTAGAGCCATTTCGATAACAATTTAACGTATCAAAGAAGATATTAATTCAGCGGACTCTTTCAATTCTGAAAGGTTACGATTTGATGACATTGAAATAACATCTCACTTGTCAGATATTTTTTTTTTTATAGGAATCTGTCACTTCTGTGTTTCTGGGTCATTTCATTTAAAATAATAAAAAATTATAATACATATATATATATATGTATATATAACTGTTTATCCGGTAAAAATATAATAAGTCGAAATTGAATACGGGAATAATTTTTAAAAAAAAGTGCGTTAGTTTCATAAAATTTCTTTTTAAATATTTACTTACTTACTATATATCAATTTTATTTATCTTTAATTGTTTTTTTTTCTACTTACCTAAATTTTATTTATAAATTTTTTTTTCACTAACTTATTAACATGTGAGGATATGAGTCCCTACACGCTCAAATATGCTCAGAGTTGGAAAACTTTGCGAAGGTCTTTACGGTTCATTTAGATTGAGTGGTTTGAGGGAATAGTAGAAAGTTATAGATGAAAAACTGTTGAAGTTGCGAAACTAAGTTGTCTAAAATGTATGTCAAGTATTTTTATAAGAATAATTTCATTCAATGCCTCAGTGTGCTAATGGGATTTTTCAATTCACATTTCAGATGTTTCCCTTCTAAGTTAATCAATAACAAACATTCCTTTTTGTTTATTTTTTTTTTTTTCTGGATGTCAAAAAAAGAAAAAAAAGTAGTTCCTTTCTCATATGATGAGTTTACCAGCGTGATATGATATTATTTACGCCAGGTTAGACCTCATTTCACTACAAGTAGCAGTTAAATAGATGTAGTGAGTAGTCAATTCCATACACCAATTTCTTTTATAGTTCGAATAAAAGATTGGTTTTATTATTTCTTGCTCCTTCATTACCTTTTTAAAATTTCTAGCAGTCTAGATGGTTGTCGTGGTGATGCTGGAGATATGCAACCCTTTCAAACTCTTTACAAGGTTTTGGTTTTTCACTTAATTTAGTTTTTGTTATGTTTCTAAATTAACAATTATTTTTGACTGTGAGAAAATTATTAAACTGTCCTCTGATATTTACATATTTTAAAATAATAAGTTTTAAAATTTTTAATCAAAATACTTTATAGTAAAAAAGAAAAAAAAAAAAAACGCAGGCATTCATTTTAATTTCTGAAATGACATAAAACAGCGTCAAACACATCTTTCGGCATAGTTCGGTTCTGAAATTTAATTAGGTTTTCATTAACTGAAATTGTACGTATTTCTATCAATAATAACAAAAACAAATATTTTCTTATGGATGGAAATGTATGTCTTTTATTTAATTAATAAAATGTTGTTAAACGATCCTAATGCGGATTAAAATACTATGAAAATATCGCTTAAGAAAATTTCATTACTGAGAGGTTATGTAATTATCATTTTTGGAACGACGCAAAAATATTTAATTAACAAATGCTGGAATGCTATTGAAATTATGATTTTTTTATGGCACATATTTTCTTTTATTGGAAAAACAGTCATATAATTAGAAGAATTATTACCTGTCTGATATTATTTGCTCAAAATGTTTTCCTTTTTATTTGAAAAATTTACAAACATTTTATTAGTAGATACAAGATATTTAGGCGCATTATTTATTATATATTCATTAAAGAAGTACATAAATTTCAAAAGTTTTCAAAAAAAAAAAAAAATAATAATAATAATAATAATAAATGTTTCAAAAATTCCATGATTTGCGTTCATCTGAGCTTTTTCACTGAGCTTTTTCATCTGAGCTTTTATATGTATACTCGAATTAAACGACGAAAGTTAGATGAAAATATCAATGACGTTAGTACTTTGATTTGAATTTTATATCGTTAAAAAACTTACAGAAAAAAATAGCTAGCATCAGTGAAGAAACACTATATTACAATCACATAAGATTAAAATATTTTTTGTCAGACTGTAACATGAGTAGGAGTATCCCATGTTATAAATGTATGGTGATAACTTCAATAAATAAATAAATAAATAAATATAACTAAATAAAATAAAATAGGAAATAAAAGCAAATACGTAACTTTTGTTTATTTGTATTTCATGAATGTTTTTACTTTATATATATATATATATATATATATAACAAGAATTCGTTGTATTCGTAAAGATTTTTGACATTCTGTTTTCGATAAAGTTACACATTTTGAGATGTTCTAAATACATGTTGACCACTTTTAGAAAATGTCTGTTTGTGTATATGTCTGTGTTTGTATAATAAATTTTGTAATCACTGTATCTAACGAATCAAAGAGTGAAATTCAATCAAACTTATTATTTACCTGAACTTTGAGCTTCATTGTTGGTGATTATATTTTGCATCATCTTTTCAACACGTATCGCCGTCATCCCATTATTCCTAATTTTTCACATGGCAGTATATGACAAAATGTTGTATAAATATACATAATGAGAGTTATTTTTAAGGAGTGTTTGTGAACTTAATAAGAATTATTGATAATAATATTACTAAACAAGGAAAATATTGTACGCATGTACCAGCAACACTCTCTCCGACAGGAACCCCCGGGGGTGTAAATATTCATTATAGTTATTAATATATATATATATATATATATATATACTTATCGATAGCTTTAAAACGAATATTTAACGATAGATCAGTGATAATTTAAAACGAAGTTAACAATTATTTTCATTTTTACAACACCCCCCCCCCAAAAAAAAAAAAAATAATAATAATAAATAATAATAATTTATATTATGTTTCGCCACAAAACTGATAGTATTCCATTATATACTGATGTACTTCTCTGCGATGGAGATTGTCTGTACTCATCATGGAAAATAACTTTAATAAATAATATTTTAATAAATATTTTTTTACAGCGTGATTTTCTATAATCATGGCTCCCTGCGATTCATTCTACTGAATCGCAGGGAGCCATGGTATAATAAAGTATAGAAAAAGTTTTGTGTTTTCCGCAACATACTAGCATACAATAAAGTTGAAAAAGGAAGTTGTTATATTCTGCACTTTATTTATATATATATTAAAGAAACATGACAAAAATGCATTTTACTTTTTACAAGTATTCTCTAATATAGTTACACCGATCATTTTACAAAAATGCTCCTTAAAAAAAAAAAAAAAAAAAAAAAAATCTGTAATTAATGTGCAATTTACTTATTTTGTAGCTGTATAATATTTATTTTAGTAGTTAAATAAATATTGTATAACTACAATATTTATTTAACTACTTTATATTATGTATGTTGAATCTTAATATCATATTAACGTTATACACATATTTTTTATTTTGCCAAAATAGATAAATACCATACAAAAGGAAAATATTTAAGAGCATTCAGTTTTTTTATGTATTTATAAAATGACGAAAAAGTCACATGAATTTAGTCATAATTATTATTATTATTATTATTATTATTATTTTGAGTATTTCAGTACTTTTCATGTTATTTTTATTTTATTTAAAAGTATTCCAGAAATCTTCAAGCTGTAATTTTCTTTGTGTGGAAATAAAGTTAATGAAAGTTTTGAACCAACCATTTATTTAACTTTTATTAATTTATTTTTGTAAACTATATTTATTTTGATTTTATTTAAATAATCATACATAACAATATTAAAAATAAACTGAAAAGATAAAAGATAAAAACGTTCTTGAAACCACAATCTTATTAAACATTTTGAAAAGTACAGAAAGATATAAAATAATTTAATATGAAAATTCTCATGTAACTACATTAGAGTTATTACTCTATAAAATAAAGTTAAGTAACTTTTACCGATTTTTCATATACATCTAGAAAATGTATTAACACCATAAAGTTTATTACATCATATTCTTGACATAACGTAAAAATAATCAATTTTATTATTAAATTTTTCCTACCAATAAAGTAAGTTGTTATAAGATTTAGTCTTAATAAAGGTAGCCTGTGAAACACATGAAAGCCACTGATGAAAATGTTTTATGGCTCATTTGTTAGATCTAATTTTTCTTTAAGCATATAAATGTTGATATCAAAATCATTGTGTAGTGATGCTAAAAGTTTTTGAAAAAAGTATTCTAGATAATCCAAAATGCGTAATAAATCATTCTGGATGTCTTTTAATATTATTTCCAAAAAATCAAGAAACTATGTTTTACTTTTTGCAAAATGACACTAACAAATTTTTATATTTCTCATACCCTTATTTAAGTTCTTTTATATATAGACAGAAAGTATTGAGTTGTGAAAATTATCGAACTTCAATTTTCGATGGTTTAGAAGTTTTGGGATGTTCTGAACACGATTTTTTTTTATTTTAGAAAATGTCTCTCTATCTGCATGTTTATGTGGGTATATCACACATTTTCTAGAAGCTGTATCTCATGAACCAATGAACGAAATTTAACCACTAGGGTGGTTCGAAAAAAACTTTTTTTTAAATTTCAGATCGCTATAGTGCGCAAAAGTTGACATTGGTATAGACATGAAAAAAGCACTAATTATTATTTTTTTATTAATTTGTCTTCCGGTCGCGCAATGCCTTCGAATTTAGCGAAAAATTGTGAAAAACCTTAATTTTTCATAATTTTTTTAAGCACGCCAGATGGTTTTAATTGCGTTCCTATACCATGAATTAACTTCTAAAAGTATGTGAAATCAATATATATGCACTTGTTATACATTTGTTTCAATCTTCCGGTCGCGCAACGTAGTACAAAATGAGTAAAATTAATAGTTTTTTCAAAATTTCAAAGTTTGACGTTTAGTACATTTTAATCATACGACTTCTAGAAATGCTATAGTTTAATTCTATTACAATAATATATTTAAAATCCAAGCATTGTAGATAAACATGGCTATAAGATAGACGTGGCGTACGTGACGAATGCCAGCGATGCGCGCGCAGCGCAGCCAGTCACAGCCATTATCGTTTCCCGCTATTTCCTTCTGTCTGCTTATGCCTCTAGCTCGAATCAGTACTAGATTGTGTTGTATACTTAAGTCCTTATTTTTCTGTCTTCTTTTGCGTTCAGTGTTTGTATTTGAATACGACAGTTATTGATACAATGGATGTGCCAAAGAAAGTTGTTATAGGTACAAAACCTATAAAAGTTTCCTATTTTTGGTCACCCACGAGACTTGTTACACAACAAGCTTCCTACTTATGAAGATGTCCTTCGCTGCTGCTTTCAACAGGGATTCAACCTAGCTGTGACAATAAACAACAAGAGTGTATATTTTTCAAGAGAAGCCTCAACAGTGGCAAAGAAAATTATCGGCTTATATGACAAAGCCTCGATTCCAACTGTTACGGAGTGCAGAGCTATCTAGCTAATTAGTTCTTACTAGGAATCATACAGTAAACTCAGAAAGTCGTTTCATCTTGACAAAGATAAACCAGCATTCAAACTTAAACTTGACAATTTGAAGAAGAAAGGATGCTCTCTTTTTGATATCGCGGCTTGTAAATGTGTAATTGTTGCTAATGACTGTTCATGTAAGAAATCTCTAGATACATGCGTATGTCCTCTAAGTGTGAACTGCATTTGTGAAAGAAAAAAAAAATATTCCACCTTTTGAATTAAGGTTTACGTACTTGCACATTTCACACGCCGCGACATCAAAAAGAGAGCATCCTTTCTCCTTGAAATTGTCAAGTTTAAGTTTGAATGCTGGTTTATCTTTGTCACGATGAAACGACTTTTTGAGTTTACTGTATGATTCGTAGTAAGAACTAATTAGCTAGATGACTCTGTACTCCGTAACACTTGGGATCGAGGCTTTGTCATACAAACCGATAATTTTCTTTGCTACTGTTGAGGCTACACTTGAAAAAGATACACTCTTATTGTTTATTGTCACAGCTAGTTTGAATCTCTGTTGAAAGCAGCAGCGAAGGACATTTTCATGAGTAGGAAGCTTGTTGTTCAACAAGTCTCGTGAGCGACTAAAAATAGGGCACTCAAAATCTTTTCTATTTATTGTACCTTTACCAACTTTCATTGGTACATCCATTGTATCAATAACTGTCGTATTCAAGTACAAACACTGAACGCAAAAGTAGAATACGGACTTAAGTACAACACAGTCTAGTACTGACTAGAGCTAGCGGCATGAGCAGACTGAAGAAAATAGCAAGAAACGATAATGGCTGCGACTGGCAGCGCTGCGCGCGCATCGCTGGCATTCGTCACGTATGCCACGTCTATCTTATAGCCATGTTTATGTACAATGCTTGGATTTTAAATATATTATTGTAATAGAATTAAACTATACCATTTCTAGAAGTCGTATGATTAAAATGTACTAAACAGTCAAACTTCGAAATTTTGAAAAAACTACTAATTTTACTCATTTTGTACTGTGTTGCGCGACCGGAAGATATGAAACAAATGTATAACAAGTGCATATATATTGATTTTACATACTTTTTGTAGTTAATTCATGGGATAGGAACGCAATTAAAACCATCTGGCGTGCTTAAAAAAATTATGAAAAATTAAGGTTTCTCACAATTTTTCGTTAACTTCGATGGCATTGCGCAACCGGAAGACAAATTAATAAAAAAATAATAATTAGTGCTTTTTTCATGTCTATACCAATGGCAACTTTTGCGCACTATAGCGATCTGAAATTTAAAAAAAAGTTTTTTTCGAACCACCCTATTAACCACACGTATTTTTGGGCCCTAATATGAACTGGTTGCTGATTGGATTTGAGAATCAATTGCTCAATAGATGGCGCAGTGATCCCCTTTTCTAAATTTTTAACATAGAAGTATAGGACAAAATGTCGTGTAAATAATGTACATAATGGAAGTTATTTTTTAATGTGTGATTGTAAAATTAATATAAATTATTGATAATAGCAATAGTCAACAAAGAAAAAAATGTGTATGTGGGAACACAGCTTACCCCTCCTGGGAGGAGGGAAGAACCCCCTCGAGTGTGTAAATTTTCAACATAGGTATATTTCGAAACATCTCGTCAATACCTTTGAAACGAATAGTTTAACCCTGGATCTGTGTAAATTTATATATATATATATATATATATATATATATATATATATATATATATTTCAAAATCATTAAAAAAAATCTCATTATGCTTATGACTCCAAATACTTATGATATTCTATAATGTGTGTCAGCTATAAGTTTTCTATCTGATATTTATTAATATTTAAAATGGATTCGTGCTTGATTATTCATGTTATATCCATCGAATATATAGATGGTATGACTGTTTTTTATTTAAATGCTACCATTATAAAATCCTTATCTATAACTAAAAATTTTTGGAAAATATAGATATTTACGGTTTAAATACAAAAATTAATATATATATATATATATATATATATATATATATATATATATATATATATATATATATCATTAATGATTTCATTCTACTTTCTTTTCTTTCAGTTTTATATCTAAATTTAAAATAATGTTAAGTTCCTTCTTAAAATATGTTTTATTTATTTTATTTTATTTTTTATTACGTTCATTTTAATTTCTTTTATAATTAATATGCATTACATTATAATTAATTGTAATTTAATTTACATTATCTATCTCTTAATTTACTTACATTTTACCTCCATAATACAAAATAAATAAATAAATGGCCATATAATAATAATAATAATAATAATAATAATAATAATAATAATAATAAAAACTGTTTCTTTTTCGTTTCTTTTCAGTTAATGCACTGGCCGATAGATCAATTTCCATTGCAAGTAGTTTAGTTGTTGAAATTCAAGTTATTTTCTTCAATAATCAAAAATTTTGAAGCAATATTTTTATCAATTTTAGTGTGCTACTAAAGATTCCCATCTACAATGCACGGGTGTAATTTCTAAGAAAATAAAAGGAAACAGCGTTTCAATTTGAGGAATTTTAACTTTTCGTGTATCTTTCCCTTTATTGATTCACTTTAGTCTTGCGCCAAATATCTTAGGTACTTCCAATCTTTTTAATACAAAATAAAAACTTCCGACAGGTTTTAAATGAAATAAATGTCTGATCTGTTGTGATATCCCAAAATTGAGACATGTGTGTGACACATATGCATTTTATATGAGACGAGGAGTTTTGAAGTATAAGCCTTTTTTTTTTTTTTTTTAAGTTTGCAGCTTTAACGAATTATATGCATACGAAACTGATGATTTAGACTGGTTCATAAAGTACGAAAAAGTTACTCATCAGAATGATTTGATTGGAGAAGAGTGTAAATACTATTTCTTGGCATAGAATTCTTCGTGAAATTGTTGTAGCACGAAGCGAATAATTGGGTTTTCTGTGTACCCGCATTGTAAATGTTCGTAGGAGATAAAAACTTCTGTCTTTGTTAGCCGTATTGTTTGAGCGTCGAGCCCTAGCATATCAACTGGCTGATGTTCATGGTATTTCACCAGATTTTGAAATAACATATCCAAGATATTTTCTTATGCATGTTTAAAATTAATGAAATATGTATTTTTAATTTTGGTGGAATACTGTGTAAAATAGCTGACAAGGAAGGGAATAATGCACGGAAAATATATACTGGGTTTATCAAAATAAGACATTTGGCGACTAAAAACTTCTTAGTGAGACTAAACAAAACATCTTTTATTTTATTTTTAAGTTCAGATTAAGTTGAGATTTAACCTAAAATTAAGATACAAAAGTATCAATGCAGATTTGAACATTTTCTTTCAGACTTTATAAAAAATTGCAGAAATTACCTGCTTCAATGATTTTAATTAATTTACAGTAATCGATGAAATATTGAAGAAAAAAAATAGTTGACATTATTTAATCCCGTAAAATGTATTCTAAGCATCAATTTTAATAATTTTAGTAATGTCAAGACTCATATACATTCAGACAAAAATATATTTGGCTTAAGAATGGAGAAAAGATTTATCCTCTACTACTTAATTCTGTTAAAATAAATAACTTTTGCTCACTTTAATTAATTGCATTAAGAATCTAGGAGATTTATACTTCCCTTTTAAATTTAATAAAAAGTTTTGTATTTTATAGTGTTTATTTAAAGTTCTCTGCTTTATAAGCATTTAAATTCAACACAAGAAGTAACCTTCTCCAATTGATTTCTATTCGAATTTAAAGTTTCTTTAATATCACGGTATTTTCAGGTGGATAGTTTATTTTCTATAGCAGGTATTACTAGTACTTGGAGCTTTCGAATGATGTAGTTGTTTCCAGCTTATAGAAGCAGAACCGGAAGTTCTCACAAGCACTACGATATAACCAAAAGGTTTTTTGGGGGATTTTTTCTTTTTTTCTTTGTTTTAGAAAAACCATTCAGATTCGTTTACTGGAAAATCAATTTGCACACTTTCGTGCCCTAATTTTCAAAAATTCCATTATTTTTCAATAATCTTCAAAAACCTCGCAGAAAACACATAAGTATCAGACATATTACTCTCTGGTGTCAGAGAGTATGCATTAATTTTGTTAATACATAGCTAACTTTTTTGTGAAATATAAATTTATATCACATATGTGGTGTCTGTACGGTACCAAAAAATAAGATACTTCTACGCAATGTACATATCTATCAAATAGTTTTTATCAGACAAGTATTCCAAACCCGATGCTACCAGTATTGTATAGAATGCAGGATATTATTCTGATATCAGAGAAATGATAATTTGTTATCATCAGATTTAAGGAATCGAAATTTTAACGATATTGCATAATTATATTCCCTTGGT
Organism: Salticus scenicus; assembly: GCA_963930645.1. Lineage (NCBI taxonomy): Eukaryota > Metazoa > Arthropoda > Arachnida > Araneae > Salticidae > Salticus > Salticus scenicus. The sequence goes on along the minus strand of OZ005649.1, from coordinate 275,330,406 downwards.
TTTATTCGCTGCCACATCTAAACATTTATATGTAGACTTGCTTGTATTTAAGAAATTATTAAAGGTTAAATTGCAGTCGTACAAAAAACATTTTAATGCGAATACGGCCCATTAACACCAGAAATGTTAAAGGTCATGCTTTCATTTGAAGGGATGCTTTGATTAAGAACTAGAGACCAATATTTTGAACATACGTATAATTATAAAGATTATTTAAAACGGTAATCGTCAGACACCAGTGAAAAAAAATGGTGCCATTTTTATAACGTTTTTGTGCAAGAATAATCAGTCGTCCACATTTTTATCGAATATATGTCAGATGTATCGGGGAAGTTCTTTTCTGTGTCGGATTCTTGGTATCATATCGACAAATCATTTGAGTATCACTAAAGGTACCGTTTTCCACACACTTTTGTTCACAAAAACTTTACGATTTGCTGGTATCGAAGTGATCTGCTGTCTCTTTCTTATATCAATACGATATCTGTGTGTTTGCTGAGAAGTTTTCGTTGAATAAAAAACTTCGTAGTGTATTATCCTGGTAAGACTATTTCGTAAAGATCACTACTCATATAGCACATAATGTTTCAGTTACTTGCAAAAAGCTTACAATCTTTCAAAAACGTAACACATTTAAGTATGCTCTCTCACACCTTTCGGAAACATTCGCCCTTATTTATTTTCTATCTGTTAAGTGATTGTAACGTTTCTGTTACGTGTCTGATATTTGTTACAACAGCGGACATTTCTACGTTTTTAAAACTAATCGAAAAGCAATCTGAACGTTTTTAAACTTTTCTGAAATATTTATAATGTTTTAGTGTTATATGATTGTTATGTTTCTGAAGCATTTTGTGCTATTAGAGTATAGTAGATCATTCCTCTATACTTATCACCAAATTTCCAAAACTCTCCTAAATCATTGGATACAAACATCAAATCGAAATTAAACACAAAACATTTCCAAACACCTTGATTTCGTAAGAAACATAGAAAAGCGCATTATAGATAGTTCTTAAAATAACAATTGGATGTTGTTAGTCTCAATATCTATTTTAAAAAAAATGTCCATGCATAACAGTTATTTTGAACCTTGCATTAAATACGAAATTCGCACATCAGCCATACTGTGGCTTCATGTTAAACCAAGTCAGAAAGGATGGTAATATGTTTCGTTCACAGATCAATAATAAATTGCCGTAAAATGATTATTTCATATTAAAAAAATAAATAATAATAATAATAAATAATAATAAAAATAAAAATAACAGAAAGTTATGTGTAATAGGGAATGTACATTTACGTAATATATGTGCGTAAAAATTAAAAAAATAAATAAACACTTTCTAATTTAAAGAAAAAAAGATATATGTATTTTTAGAGTTTATTTATTGTTAAACAAAATTATACAATTATACACTATCATAGAGAACATAAGACAAAACACAGCTATAAGTTCGTTATTATATTATTATTGCTCTGATGCACTCTTATAAGCGATATAAATCGAATTTTATTTTGACAAATAGGATTTTGATAACTAATAAATAAATTAATAAAGTGTTTTTATTTTATTATTATTTATTTAAATGATAAATCCGTCTGGATACTCGTCCTCAATAAAGTTAGAGTTCAGTGTAACTATCACCCCATCCACTGCAAAATACGATATAAAGTTGATTTTATCGGAAATAATACGAAAGATTTTGATAAAAAATATGGGGCTGTTTTTTATTTATTTATTTATTTTTTTTATTATTTTTTTTAACGAGAAACACGCCTGATTTATATTCATTTTGAGGAATATTCGTGTTCACTATTATATTAACCCTCATTCCGCTGAGCCAAAATTTTTCAGACACCTGGTTTCCTTTGAAAATGATTGGAACATTTCAAAAGTTATTTAAGGTTTAGAGTATAGCGTGAGGGTAATTCAAACTGAATTATCATCATTTTCAGAAAATTAAACATATCCAATTATTTGAAAATCTACCTGTTACAAAATATGACAGAAATTTGGTTTTCTAAAAAATTGCTCTAACTATTTCGATAAAAACTTAGTGTTTTAAAAACTCAGTGACATATATGTTTTCCTACATATATTATGTCATATAAGTGTTTTTTTTTTTTTTTTTTTTTTTTTTTTTTTTTCAGGAAAAAAAATATGTGATATATATGCAAGAAAATTGGCTTTCACTGTCAACCCTAACGTTACCTGTTGTATTTAGATATGGATCTAACGATCTTTTTAAAATATGAACGTTAACATTGATACTATTTTTTTTTTTCTTTTTATGAGACATCCATCTCCCTTATTCTCAAATGCATGAAAATTATGTTCACTTTTATCTCTCACTTTGCTTGTTATAAAATACGGTAGAGACTTGGTTTTCTTAGAAACTACTTCAAAGTTCTTGATAAAAATTTAGATTTAAGGATTTTTTGAATTTACAGTTCAATCTCAATTATCCTCCTCTTCAAAACAATTAGCGTTAACCAATAACTTACGATCGCCTAGAAAAAAAAAAAATCAGAAACTACGTTTTCTTTGACAATACTCAAATGTTTTAAAGATATTTTCTAAAACAAAAAATGGTGTGTAACAACTACACGAATTTCTTACCCACTATTACACGTGTTATATCCACTTTTTGGACATAATGTGCTTAGATGATAACAGCAGTCCTAATTTTTTTTTCTGTAAAAGAAAACTAATGCATGTGTAAAAGGGTGGTTTGAAAAAATCAATTTTTTCATTTCGGAATCGCGTTACATCTCAAAAGTTGCAGTTTGGTATCCTCATTTGGAGAAAAAAAAAATTCTAAGTTGACATCTTCATTTCGCGCATGAGGCTGAAAATTTGAAAAAATATGTTAAAAATTGAAATTTTCAAAAATTATATAATTAGTTTTTTTGTAATTTTTTATAATGCAATAGCCATAAATTGTTAGTATATAGCGTAATTTCAACCTGAAAAAAAATATATAAAAAACTTTCAGATGATATATTCTGTTTGCGCATGAGGCTTAAAATTTGAAAAAAAAAAAAATTTCAAAAACTGAACACGAACAGTAACTGACCGGCAAGCGCTAAGTTGGCGCCGCGCAGTCGTATTCTTATTCCACCGCCGACTTATCTAGATAGTAGACACATCCTAGTAGACAGTTTAAAGGCTCTGCTCTCACTTTGTCAGTCAGTTAGTAGCCGCTAAGCAAACAACATCTTTAATTTGTAACTGTAAGTGAATCAAAAAGTGCAGCGTGTTCTGATAAATAATGGGACCCCGAAAACTTCTAAACCTTAAGTGTTTGTCCGTTTTTCGGTGCACCAAAAGTGTTAAGTCAAAGTGTTTTACCCACATGTCAGATGTTTTGTTAGCTTGTTTTGAAGAGACAACAAAATCTGTAAAAAAGCGATTCTTTTTCAAAAATTTCAGATTGCATTGCTGCTCAAAAAGAAGAACTGGACTGTAAAGCTTCTATACCAACGGTCAGTTATGAACGTATAAGGAAAGGGCATGTTTACAAACAAATGCCCCGTCAATCAATCTTTTCCACTCACTAAGGGCAAAAGAACAGCCGGTATTGGTTGAAATGCCAGTGTTTTCCCCTGAGTAGAACAAGTTTGTCCGTGCGTGACGTCACCTGCGCTTTCCTTATTGTTAAATTGATAAAGTATTTTCCATAATAAGAACTACTCTTTAAGAAAGTCATTTAGAGCCCAGAGGAAAGTATCTGGGACATTTGAAACCTCCAAAGGGCACTGGAAGTGAAATAGATGATAGCATCTTTTACTATTTAGAAAACAATAACTTTGATTACGTTAAGCTTGTTGCAATTGATGTGACGAAACAGCGACTAACACAGGATTGAAAAATGGTGTTATTCGTAACCTTGAGCTTAAACTTGTTTATCCTTTACAATGGATTATATGTTTATTACATTTCAACGAACTTCCATTCAGACATTTGTTTGAAAGTGTAGATGGTGATATTATAGGACCCACAAGTTTCTCAGGACAAATTGGCAAGAAGTTGATTGCTGTGAAAAACTTCCTGTTGCTAGTTTTGAAACAATTAATAGCGAGGAGATAAATGTGACCAAAACTGACTTAAGCAAGGACTAACAATATTTACTTAATACGCTCCCCACTCTTCTGATTTCGAGGAATGTCTGCAAGAATGGCAATTTCTCATCACTCAAAAATCTCTTTTCCTCTGTGGCTGCGACCTCAATGCGAATTCCCCATTGTGATGTTCACCGCGTGAGGACGCTGGAGGGAGCAGCCTAATTGAATTCATAGCTTCAAATAACCTCTGTCTAGCAAATATTGAAAATTCCCACTCAACTTTCGAAAAAAATGAAGCGAAGGGCTGGCCAGATTTTACCCTTGTTAATCCTAAAACTTTTGAAATAATTAACGACTGGTCAGTTCTGGATAACCACAATAGTTGTGATCATAAATATATTACTTACTCATTAAATTCGACTCCCTCAACCACTTATTCTAAAAGATTTGCAACCGCACATGGTAATTTTAATAAATTCAAAAAACAACTCAAAATTAATACTTCCTCTCTACTTAATACAATGTCTTCAGTAGCAAACACTAATCAACTAGAGCGTGCAACTTCTGACTTAATCGAATCCATACATTCAGCCGCTTCCTCTGCCATGAGACTCAAAAAATCGGGGAAGCAGTTCGCCTACAACTTCTGGTCCCCCCAGCTGCGCTCCATGCGTAACCAGCTGACCGCGGTTAAGAGACAATTAAAATATCTAGACCCAACATTACACCCGCAACAAAAACTAAAGATTAAAGAACTCTCAGCCCAATTAAAAAAACAGGTAAATACTGCTAAAACTTGCGCCTGGAGAAAGTTCTGCTCCACACAAACCAATAAATTCGGCACCGCTGAAAAATTCTTCACCAATAAATATTTTACCCCAACAGAGCTGAAACTTTAACGGCCTCCAGCTCGATCCTCAAAACGTGAAAACCTAGAATAAATGACGATCATTCTTTTTCCATCTAGCAAATACCCTAATTTCAATCCTCCTCTCTTCTCAGCACCCTCGGATGACCCCTTCACGGAGCCTGAGGTTAGGGCTACTCTGCACAGCTTCAATGTTAAGAAAGCGCCAGGTGCAGTTCATATATACTTTAAAATACTTAGGCATACATTCTACACAATTCCCCAAATCATTACTGACTGGACAAACCTCTGTCTTAAATTCCAATATTTTCCAATAATTCTACGTTAAGGTGAGGTGGTGTACTTTCTGAAGCAAGGGAAGCTCCCCTCTGAGCCAACTTCATATAGACCAATCAGTCTTTTGCCCACTCTAGGAAAACTACTTGAATAACTCATCGTTACTAGATTAAATTACTTTTTAGAAACCAATAATTTACTGCATACACATCAATTTGGGTTCAGAGAGGGCAGATCGTGCGAAATGCTTTTGGAACAAATCCGGAGTTCCTGCGCCCTCAACGCAAGTGCTAAAGAATACACCACTCTCATCTCCCTCGATATTAAAGGTACTTTCGATAACATAGAGTGGCCCCACATTCTCAATACGCGATCTCAACTGCCCGGGCAATATAGCGGGAATCATTGCTTCCTACCTTTCCAATAGAAAAATTCTAATTAATTGGGGTAACGGCTACTCAGAAAGATCTCAATCAAAAACTGCCCTCAGGGTCCATGCGTAGGACCAACTCTTTGGAACCTCATAGCAAACAAAATCCCGCTGCGCATGAACTCTGGGGGTTTCAAAGCTTACGCATACACTGATGATTTCTCGTTACTCCTCTCGGGCAGAATTAGAAAAGATCTGGAGGTTCAGGCCCAGGCGGCTCTCTCTCTTTTTAATAATCTTCTAAAACAACTAGAACTATCCCTCTCCCCAGGTAAAACACAGGCCTTAACATTCTCTCACCCAAGACAATTGAAAAGAATGCCATGATGAGAATTGATGGAGTCAGTGTCAGACATGTTCCTCATATCAAGGCTATCTACGCTGATGGCTCCAAAACGGACCACTGTGTGGCTGCAGCCTTTTGTGTGATGACCGATGGTTCGGTTGTCCATCAGTGGGCGGGCAGACTGGCCAACTGTAACTCTGTTTTCCAAGCGGAATTATTCGCGATCCAAATGGCCATAGACTGGGTTGTGGCTAATATTAATAACTATCCTTCCCATAATATTTTCAATGATAGTCTGCCAGGTCTTCTAGCCATTGCTCGCCACAGGAGTAAACATCCAGAGGTTATCTCAATTAAATCCAAACTTATTAATCTGGTTAAACATTTTTCCCTGGCACATGTTTCTGCCCACAGGGGTGTTCTCGGCAGTGAACTTGCTGATTCACTGGCCAAGGCAGCCACCGAAATCAATTCAATAGATTTTTCACTCCCTGCCCCTCCCTTATACGTTAAACACGTATTAAAACAACAATTACTTAGAGATTGGCATGAACTGTGGGATACTTCTCCAAAGAGAAGATATACCTTTAATCTCATTCCACTCGTAAACTTAAATTCTTGTCGTATTCCCCTCCCCCATGACTGCTTTTCTGACAGATCATGGCCCATTTCCATCCTATTTATACAGATTTCATTCCCGACGCTCTCTTCTGTGTCCTTGCGGGGAGGAGGGAACTCCTAATCACTATTATTACTACTGTAGTTTAACTTCTGCCTTCTACTTAAGAAATCCCACTCCCAGGCCAGTCGATTGGCTGTTTAATATCCTCAATAGAAGAAGCCTGCTTTCTAAACTAAATAGTATATTTGAATTTCTTATGAATATGACTAATCTCACAGATTAATCTCACATCTGCTTGTTCTATATGTCATCGAACCTTCACAAAATTATCTTTTCATCAATCACGTGCTGTGGGACATTTCAACACAACATAAAATATCGCCATCAACAACTGCAGCCTATTGTCTTGTTTTTAAAAATCAACATAAAAGAACCTCCCAGTTAATTGACCCCCGCTTAATAATTATTATGGTGTCACTTGTCGCGTGGGGCACAGCCCGGCACATACAACACTTAGTTTTCCTGCTGAAATTAACAACAACATTCATTGCCTATTATCGAGAAGGGTTACATAAAGACTTTCACAGCACAAAAATTTATAAAGACTTTCCCAGCACCAATTTTTTCTCATGAACTTTCAACAATACCTTGCTACCAAATATCTTTAAGCCACTTGTCACTTTATCTACCAGCATAGAGCATGCCGCTCGGGTGATCTGTCTCTAGCGGCCTTTGTATTTTTGTATTTTTTTATTTTTTATTTTTTTAGAGTTTAAATAAACTCCGGAAGAGGAGCCTAGCATAACTGGAATCGCTCGACACTGACCTAGAGCGGTGAGCGGCACCTCTTCCTGTTAATATTTACTTAATATTTATCGAGCAATCAAGACAGAAGAGTGTGCGCTAGATCTCGCTGTGAAAGATCCTGGTCCTCTTAGTAACTCTAGAGGTTAACTTGTACAAATAGGAACTTAAGACTATATATTTCTGAAGTAAAACCTTCTGACAAAATGAAACTGCTGGTCAGCTCCATTATGAAGATATACGCTCCAGTATGGTTTAGAATTAAAATGCATCCCTCTGTAAAGTTTGGAGCAGTTCACGTGTTTAAATTAGTACAAAAGAGAAGACAGCTGCCCGATAGGGTACGTAAAATAATTGATCCTGTCATTCAGAGGAATGCGTATTTTTGTCATCCCGAAAATCTTTTAATTTCAATGGTACTAGATGAGAGAGTGCACGTAAGACAGCTAGCTTTTCGAAGATTGCTAAAAGGAAGAAAACAAGCACCAAAAGGAAAATCGGTGCTAACTTTTCAACCACCGACCATCACTTTTGCAGCTTCAAATTACATTGAACTTATTGATTGGTCCAAGTAAATACTTACACCTCCTCCAATAATGAGCAATGTGTCAACGCACAGCCTAGAAGAACTTTTTAATACTAATGTTCTTCCAGAGTACGAGCTAATTAAATTTCCTTGCCACACGCAAAGTGTCGAAAGAATGGTAAAGCTCGTAACAGAATCTTGTACTAAAGTATGTGGAGAAGAGAACAGGGATGGTTTCATAAGGACAACTTTGATCTCAAGGTTAACTACGTCATCATTTGACTATAAATCTCAATTTAAAAGAATGTCTAGCACATCTGAGGGATCTTAACGACACAAAAAATAGGTAAAATGTATAAATCATTCTGTAATTAGCTATAACATGCAATGTTATTATATACATATGAATGTGTGTGTAAGTATACTTGTACGTATAATACTGTAATAAAAGGTTATATTCAACAAATTTAGAATTTTTAAAATGTTTTTGAAACGCAAATATGTCATGTATGTATTATTGTATATTAAACACGTAAATTGCAAATTTTAGGCGATTTTAGCCCAATTTAAGGCGTTTGCACGAACTAAAGATATTATGTAAAAGCTATAAAAACTACACTATATACTGACAATTTATGGCTGTTGCATTATAAAAAATTACAATAATAATAATAATAATAATAATAATTTTGTTATCTTTTGAAAATTTCAAATTTTAACATATTTTTTCAAACTTTCAGCCTCGTGTGCGAACTGACGATGTCAACTTAGAATTTTTTTTTTTTGTTTTTTCCCCAATTGAGGATATTAAACTACAACTTTTGAGAGGTAACGCGATTCCGAAATAAAAAAAATCGATTTCTTTGAACCACCCTAATCTGTAAATACATATAAAAGAAAGTTAGCATAGCGAGTTAAAATATATATATATATATATATAATAATAATAAGTCGCTAGAGCCATTTTTTGATGAAACAATCATTTCCAAGATCTAAAACGAACTTACCTAACCACGTTGATTATTAATATTCCTGTAATAACCATAACCACGTAATACTTGAAAATGTAGCAATTTTAAAAACTGATTACATCCGCTTTTAAAATACCGACTTTCACCAAAACTTAACAAAATAAATTGTTGACCGAAAAGCAGCAATTACATACGAAAAAATATTTAATAGGGAATTAATATGAAGAGTTTGGAAAAAAAAAAAAACTGTAGAACCATTAAAAAAAAAAAAAAGTACTTGTGAGGACTGAAATTGACCTATTTTTACATGACGCCTATCAATTATCGTGAACTAACCAAATAATGCATACAAAAGCATATCTAATAGAGTAATAACAGGAGACTTGGCGTTGGAATATTAAAACCCGAATAAATTACTACGTCAGAAACGCCAAAGAAAAATATTGGAAATGCATACAGCTGTTTCGGCAGCCTTAAGCGTGCCGTCTTCAGTGCAAAAAGGATTCTGAATCTGCGGAAGTGCTCGTATTTATAGGAGAGGGGCCGAATTTAGTTCAACCAATAGGATTGCGGGAAAGGTGGGGAGAGTGGAGCCTGTTTACACAGCTAACTTTAATAAATTCCTATTGGCCACTCTCCCCACCTTTCCCGCAATCCTATTGGTTGAACTAAATTCGGCCCCTCTCCTATAAATACGAGCACTTCCGCAGATTCAGAATCCTTTTTGCACTGAAGACGGCACGCTTAAGGCTGCCGAAACAGCTGCATGCATTTCCAATATTTTTCTTTGGCGTTTCTGACGTAGTAATTTATTCGGGTTTTAATATCTAATAGAGTGTTTATATATCAACTTTGAAGAAAATCGTAAGATCCATTTCTGAATCACGATCTTCTCGTTTCGCATTAACCCGGAAAATCACGACTCTACTATATTATTATTATTATTATTATTATTATTATTTTAAAACATATTCAGTTGGATGCCGTCATGCAATTCTGCTTAGTGCTTAAACTTTAATATGTTTTAAACAGTTATTGTACAACAAACCCTTAATGGAATTAATTTTTCTATATATTAGAAATAAATTTACTGTCGCTTGCATCTTTATTTATTATTTATTTATTTATTTATTTATTTTTTGTCTGCGAACGAATCTTCTCCCGGAGTGCAGTATACTTCGTATCATTCACTTACATTAAGATTATCATTCACTTACATATTCACTTACATTAAAGTCTATAAACGTAAATTACTGGAACTGCATTCTCGATTTTATTAAGCAATTTTAGCAGTTTCTAACAATGAAAGAGCTATTATGAAATCAATTAGCCTATCTGTATGGCTTTAAATCCGCCTAATTGTCCGTTGTACGGTCACATAGGCAAAGTTCAAGAAAGTTTAAATAAGACAAAAAATACGCGCAGTTGGAAAGTTTTAATAATCTATGCGAACTGCATCATTTTTGTTCTTGTTTTGTATTAAGTTGAAACAATTTATTTGCTAAATAATATAATTTTAATTTGTAAAAACAAAAATGCATTTGCATTTTTTGTTTATTCTGAACAATTACAGACATATGTCTTCCTTTAATTCTATAGATTAAAAATTTATTAAATGTGGAGTAAAAAGAAAATATTTACATGAATGTTCATTATGATTTTTGTCAGCGTAAAGAAGTCGGTTTAATTACCATGTTTTTATTAACTTCTCTTGTGTGTTTGTCAGGGACATATCTTGCAATCGATTTTTAACTAACTTCCCGACTAGCTAGACATTTGAAACTTTCACAGTAGCTCAGAACCCGGTGACAACACAATACTTCGAAGTCAGATTTTCGAATTTTCGAATAGTTTTCTTTTAATTAATTAAAATGTGAAAATGATAAGCTCCTAATAGCAATAAAAATAGCCATTAAAATATTAACTATAATTTAATTGTTGCCAAAAAAAAATTACGAGTTCATTTTCTTTCGACCTAAAAATAAATACACTTAATTAAACGTGAGCGTTAAAAAATTGTTAAAAGTTAAATTATGCATTTGGCAAAAATTGACGTCGTTATCATTTAAAAGATTTTCTACACAATGATAAAGTGCTAATGTAGTTCCATAGAATAATAATAAAGGAAGAAGGAGCACGCCAATACTCTTAATGCTTACAAACCCCTTCTAGTGAAACGCCAGCGAAAGCTACTTTTGCTCCTCTCAACCTTGAAGTAGGGCACCCATCCTCAGCGCTATTATCGCTGTTTGTTGTGGCAACACAACAGCTTATGTAGAAACACTTATGCTCCTTCTTCCTTTATTATTATTCTATGTGTAGTTCATGATGCAAATATATGTTGTTCGGAAAGGAATAATATTTTATTTTTAAAACCAACTTTTTTTTTAAATTCAAATTTCCGGTAACTCTTTAACTAATCACATTAGAACGTCCATCTTTGGAATATCGATAATAAGAATTTTCTCGCCAAAAGTCGCCAAAAAAGTCGCCAAGGGTAAAAAGTTGTCAAATTTGTCGCCAAATCCATTACCTGCCTATTGGAGCTTTTTAATGCGTTTTAAAGAGAAGTTTAAGCTATTTAAAAACATGGTATATATATATTTTTTTTATCTTATAATTATTTTAAGTTATCCTTTCTTTTACTTGTATTAATTTAAAGTTAAGTTTCTTCTTTAAAGATCATCTGAAGTTATTAAAATTTATAAATTGCGTGACAGAACAGGAAAAGTATCTTACATAATTTCTGAACTTATGGGTAATGTTAAATGAAAAATAACATAGAACTTCATAAAACGTAAATAAAAAAAAAAAAAAAACCCTGGAGAGTATCCATTTTATTTTCAAAATATTAAGTAATTAGCGATTGTATAAATAAATTAAAGTGAGAGAATTTCTTAAATAAACAAAAGAGGACATTATATTAGGATGTTTAAGTATTTTTATTTATGCCGTATCTCTGTATATTAGAAAAAGTAACTGTCGCTGGCGTCAATTTTTTTTATCTGCGACAGCAACTTCTCGCGGAGGGAAAGGTTATGAGATACATCAGTTTCTTCCGACTGCTTCAAGGAAGGCATTTCAGCTGCTTAGAAATTTCTATTATTTTAATTAACGAAGTTATTAACTAAAAATGTCGGGTTTATATAGGTACTCTGCCGCCGGAGAAAAAGTCTCTCTTATGACATTTTTTTCTGTGTCTCTGACGTCACTTTCCTCAGGAAAATTAAATTGTGATCAATGGTGTAAATAAGAAAAATTGAAAAATTGGCATCTTTGAGATGCTCGAGAGAAGAAAAAAAAATATTTAGAATAGCGAAATATTTGAAAATAACTTATATTTTAAAAATATTAATTAAAAATTTAATAAAAATGAAAGGAAAATTAGTTTATATTTTTATTTTATTCTATATTCATATTTTATATTATTAGTTAAGTTTATACTATTACTTTAGTTTTTATTATTAGTTTTTATTTTAATGTTAGGCGAAAAAGATTTAGTAATGAATATCATGATTATATAAAACAATGATTGGTATAGAATTAGAAGTTAAGCCCAGAAATTTGTAAAATGGAATTAAGCGACAACAACATGGATTAATTTATATAAAGACTTAGTTTTTTAACTCAACACATATTTTAAAGGATGGATCTTTACTGCGACCAATTTAGCGATTTTTAAAATTTAGAAATGAAGAAGCGCGTATGTTTTTCGCCAAGGAATTCATTTACGCAACCACAATAGCCCTTTTAACTCTAACCATGCCTTAAATATAGAGAAAAATTATAAAATAGTGCAATACTACTACTACTAATAATAATAATAATAAAATTCGCAACCTATTTTTGTTTTTTTTAAGCATTGATTTAAAACTTTGCAGAAAACAAAATTTACTTTATTACAATAGGACTTTTTTTTGTCTATTTTTCCATATAAAGGAATGTAGTAACTGCATTGCTAATATATTTTAGTTACACCTAATACAGGACCTCACTGGCGGATTTTAAAATTATCATTTATTTTGACGATGACTTAAATTATCTATCTCAATTATGCATGTCAAAATTTTTGCGAGAAACTTCTAAGCTACTTCGGTGCCAAATTTAAAATATCACCAAGAGGTTAAACTATACCATTGCTCGGAAGAACTATAGAATCTCCCCACAACTGGATTTGGCAATTTATTTTTGGCGATTATGGCTAAATCATAAATGATAAAATCATAAATATAAAATAAACAGCATGCAGGTTGCCATATTATATTGCAAAGAATCCAGAAAAACAACATTATCGTTCATTAACGGAGCCAAATTAAAACGCCAAATCCAGTTGTGAGGAGATAGTTATACCCATTGCTATAGCACAATTTTTTTTCAATTCTATTTTAAATATTTTTTAACTTAAATCAAGAGGGAAAAAAATAAGAACATTTTGTATTTGGTCTAAATGTACAAAATACCTCCAGGTAAACTATTATCCGTTTATCGTTCTGTTTATTATTAGAAAGAAAATGACTAAAGTAGTTTTACCTGTACCATTGTCTCTATAAATTAAATTAAATTAAATTATCCAGTATCATATTTCATTCTCCACGGCCATTTTTTATTTTCTAAATTCAATATTACGTAATATATATGTAAAAAAGTCAAGGTGTAATCAGTGCATATCCAGAAGATGTAGCCAACAAATATTTAGAAGCCATCATCAACACAAGTTCAGGAGATATCGCCAGCAATTATTAAGATGTCATGATCAATATATATTCAGTAGATATCGCCAACAATAATATTTTTTCCGAAGATACCGCCAACAATATTAATTGTTCAGAAGATATCGCCAACAGGTATTCAGGAACCATCATCAATACTTATACAGAAAATATTGTCAACAAATAATCAAAAGCCATCTTTTTTATGAATATTGATGATCTATCTGGAATACTTCTAACCGGCAATTCGTTTTTACAGTATAATCAAGGATGAATTTTTCACTTATCAGTAGGTTTCAAAAAATGTGATTTTTTTTTCTTGATTTAACTTAGTATTTAATATAGTTAAGGCAAATAAATGGTAAAATTAGATATTGACGGGCATCTTGGCAAATTCATGGCGACAATGCAAAATCGCTATCTGAAAGAAATTGTCCTGTCGTATTACTATTATTACTACTAATAAAATGTTTAAAATAATTGCAATAATCACATAAGATGGAGAGTCGTACATTTCTTTTAACAGGTGTAGTCATGCGGCCCATCGCTCTCGCAATGGGCTAATTCTAGCTAGGAACGGGGTAAGTACCAGTCGCAAATTATGTATCAATCTTTTCATGAATGTCTGAGCTCTTCTTTAATATCTCATTTTAGCAATTAAATTATTTAGAACCGTAGTTATCATTTAATATAAATAGCGTTAAAAGTAAACTAATTTAACAAATATCCCTTTTTTTTCCCTAGTATGGCCGTTCAAAGCCTCTCACTTAGACCAAGTTTTTAATATTTTTAATGCACTTAACGATTTATTTTAAGTAAAATTTTGCTTGGTGTCGTTGCTAGTAACTCTTAATTAACTTTTAATACAGGCTTCAAGTCTTTAAACCACTTCTTTATTTAGTTATTTGAGTTATAATATTGTAATTTTTCCCTCCTTCCTTCCCTCCCTTGTCAACACAGTTGCAGCTTGTCATTGCTTTTCCCCTCTTTCAACGAATCTTTTCCTTATCAGTACGAACAAGCTTGCTTTACCACAGACTAAGGAATTACCTAGACCTGGCAAGACAACTATCTGGTATGGGGGAAAAGTGAAGTAACTGAGGTGCTTGTACTAATATGGCTGCTCAGTTACAGTTGAGACTTCCTTTTTAGAACCGTCTTGCCGGGTCTAGTTTAGCCTGACCAGATCATAATAGAGAAGCGTTAAAAATGCTACAATTATCCAATTACGGACACATTTTTTCATTCTTAATAAATAAGGACTAAAAATAAATTATTATTGATTAATAATTTACTTTGTACGATTTTTTTAAACTTAGGTAGGTAGGTAGGTTGGGTTTAATGTCACACTAGTACTGCGTTATAGGTAATTGACGATGGTCTGGGACGCACCGCTAGGAATGGCTCAGAAACATGCCATCACAATTTTGATCCTCCACGGAGGGGATGGCTCCCCCACTTCGGTGACACCCAGAGGTATAATTTTGATGGGAACATGGAGGACATTGTGGCCACGGCGGATTTTACGTGCAATAGTCACCATTAGTGTACACGGCGGTCTTTTGCTGGCTCGAGTATTGAACGCGCAATCTTCCAATTACGAGCTCGGCAGTTCAAAATAGTTTCAGAAGCAGTTTTATTTGACATATATTTTTGTTTCAGAGGGGCCAGTCCCCCTTTTGAAGCAGATAGTTCTTAGTCTAAGAACATGATCCCACGAGGATTTATTTAACAAAACAATATTAAGTGTACATTTTTCACAGAGGAATTATTCCTAGCGTTCGAATAATTTTGCTACCTACTGTACTTCTTTTTCTCCCCATACCAGATAGTTGTCTTCCGGGTCTAGTTTATTTCTGTTTTTGCTCTTCCTAAAATGGCTGCTCGGTTACAGTTGAGGCTTCACTTTTAGAACCGTCTTGCCTAGTCTAGTGATTCCTTAGTCTGTGTTCAGCTCAGTGGTCTGTGGTTTTGCTTGTTCCAATATGGCGGCTCGGTCACAGTTGAGACTTCACTTTTAGAACCGCCTGGCCGGGTCTAAGAGTTTCCTTAGTCTGTGTGCTTTACCAGAATTTTAGTCTAGAGTATCCCCCTTTTTCCCTAACATGGCCGACAGACGCCTCTCACTTAGATCAGGTTTTATTCAAAATTATAGCACAAAATGTAATAATCGCGTCGCTATTGTGTTTGGAAACTATGCTAGTTTCCCTAAATTAATATTTCAGACAGGTTTGATCCACCCAGGCCAATTTAAATTTAAACAATTTAAGAAATAAAAAAGCATATTATCCCTAACTTCTTCCCTTTTCTGTCAGTCAAATACATAGACCTATTATAAGAGGGGACGGGACAATGGCAACCTTTTTGAGTGCAAAGATAACTCATAAAAAGGTCACGTGATTGTTGATCTACAGAAACCAAGCTAGCCAATATTGAAATTTTCTCGCCATGCTCTAAACTCTGCATTTTATTAAGCAGACGATATTCTTCTTCTTTCGTTGAACGTTCTTCTTAAATTCTTTATTTTACTTTAAAAGTTAAATGTATTGTTTCGATTCTGAAAGAAATTTCATATCAAGAAATGGTTATTAAATGTCATGTAAAAACATGCAAAGAATATTTTATTAAACGAGGAAATGTAACATTTCACATGTAAGATATTTTATGGCTTTTTATTTCATCTTTTTAGGTAATTATATTTGAAAAATGTTTAAATCTGCTTTATCTTTTTCTTTAAATAATAATAATAAAAACAATTGTATATACATACTATTTGAAGATAAATGCAATATTGTTTTAATAATAATAATAATTCATGAGATTTATATTTATCTCTGGATGATAGTATAAATGAAAAAAATAATAATAAAAAGCGTAAAAGCTAAAAATCAAGTATACATAGTGTTATAGGCAATTTTAAGCAAGATACTAAAACTTTATAAATTCATTATCTCGGCCGTTGATGAAAATAAAAAAATGTATATAATAAATTTTATTTCCATGATTACATATATAGAATATCCTTTGTATCGTATATTAAAGCGTCCTTTTTAGCATTTCCAAACAAAATTTTAAAAAGTTTATAACCGTTTCGTTAGTCTCTCTGGCCAGGCCGAAATTGATAGTATTATTAAAATTCACTATGGTATGTTTGCAATGTAAAATTATATTACTAGCACAACTGGTTTCTGTACAGGAAGTCACGATAGATTTTTGATGCAAGTATGATTTATAAGGGTTTTCCATTCTTTTTTTTCTTTTTTTTTTTCTTCTTTTTTTATGCATTTACTATAAATATATTTATACGAAGCACAACATAAGAAATATAATCTATATTTTTAAAATACGCAAAACCCTTTTCCTCCTCAAAAATGTAGAATTGCGATATCGGCTGGTTTACAGGGCTACACAAAGTTATTCAGATGCAATAGAGTATATAATTGGAAATTACTTACTATAAATTTACAGTGCTATGAGACCATTTTTAGTGCAGTGTCTGATGAGTATGTAAGTTTTAGTACATATACAGGGCTAAACAAAAGCAAAAATTGTAATGTTTTTTCCTTCGAAATAATGTTATAAAGATACTATTAGAGAATTATTCCCATCAAAGTTAAAAGTAAAATATATTTTTGTAGGTATGCGGAATTTGGCCTATATACAGGGTTATACAAAAACAATCTGTTACATGACATTCTTTAAAAGCAATAATATAAAAAATATTTCAGTTTTCTTCTTTTATAATGAAAATAAAAATGTATTTTGCAGATTAAATGGGTAACGGGTGATGTATGCAGGGATGAGATTTTTCAGCTTTTCAGCTGATTTCAGCTTTTTTGTAAAATATGCTTTTCAGCTTTTTTTCAGTTTTCTCAACTTTTTTGTGATTTTGATGTGCATTGGTTACATCAGCTAATCTAATGAAACTTGAATGAATACTAAAAGAAAATTAAAAAACATTTATTACTATAATATAATAGATTTTGTCATAAAAGTTCTGGTATTCCATTTCCTTTGCATACAGTTTCAGCTTTTTTGTCTTTTTGCTAATCTGTGTATGGAAAGTGTATGGAAAGTGCCTGTGTATGGAAAGTTTATAATCGAAGTGAACCTCATTACTTTACTTTTTTTTCCTCCAAGAATTTAGGATTTTATTTTGATTAATAACTTCATCCATAAATTTTATTACAAGTACATATTTTCTACGTCTTTATAAAACATACATATATTTAGCTGTATAATTGAAATATTTACTGGTACAAAATATCAATTAAAATAATAAATTTGTAAAGACAGTAGAGTTTATTTGAGCATGCGACAGTCCTATTGACGCATTTAATGTTTTAAATGCTTTTGTCTGTAGAAATTAAATAAACCAGTATTTTCTGTAGTAATGAAGTCTTGTGTAGTTATTGTATGAAAAACATTATTCTGTTTAGTTATATTTTTTGTTAATGATTTTAAGGAAATTATTTTGTACCTACATCGAGAGACTTTTACATTCTCTTACCCACATATGTCAGAGAAAGTAATGTTTTGGGTCTAGTTTTAGATATTGAAATTTTGATACATTTTTACCTTAATCCTCTAGGTCTTCAAAATATGGATACATATTTTTAAAAAACTGTGTGAGAGACTGTGATCAAAAGAAAAAAAGAAAGATACAGTAAATCTGATTTATATATCCTAAATTTGTATGATATGTTCATTTTACTTAAAAAAAAAAATATTGCGATTGGACAATATATGTACACTAAGTGACAAAAAAAAAAAAAAAAAAAAAAAAAAAAAAAGCCGCACTTGGATATTTTCATTTTTGCCTTCTACAACCGCCAGTTTTATCGTTTAAAAAAGCAAATTTTCGAACAGATTTTATTATGTTGTCCTCCACATACACTTTAGCTTTGAGTCCAGTGTTAAAAACAAAATGCAATTGTCAGTAAAATTGTAATTTTAGAAATTATTTCAAAAATGGTAAGAATAAGACAGTTAACGATGTCACAAAAACTATAAATTTTTGAATGAAAATCAAAAAATTTTTTAATACATGAGATGGCAAAATAATTAAATGTTAACGAAAATTGGTAAAAGGGTTTTTAGCAAGATATAAAATTTTTTGGCCGTTTAAACTGGAAATTTTATTTTAGGCGGCCATGTTGCTCATACAAGCGAGGTGACGGTAAGTTAAAAAGCCATTGCTTATAAAATCGGTTTATATTACATTTAGAACATAAAAGAGATTCAGAAAAAGTGTTTAACAGCATAATTTCACAGTACAGCAACTATTAAACAAAGCAGGTTTAAATGACAGAAAATTTGAAAAATCCATTCTTAGTGAAGAGAAATGGGAAAGCAAGACCTCAGTAGGCTAAAAAAAAAAAAAAAAAAAAAAATTATTAGTTAATTATTGGGCTGAACTGGTTCTCTTTGATGAGTCAAGTTTAACTTATTTCGAGCTAAAGAAATCAAGCAGACAACGAAAAATGACCGACTTAATGAAAATTGCACTTTTAAAACAGTGACACATTCTCCTTACGTTATGGTACAGAGGTGCATAACTTCTCAAAGAGTCGGACAAATTTTTATGCTCAAGGGATCAATTAATTCGAAATAAAACACAATCTTCATAAAGGTGGTGCCTGACATACTATTTTGGTGGTATCTTGGACATTTCCGCAAACAGCATTTCAAGATGATAATGCACCTTACTACATGGCATCTGTAGTAAGTTTATTCACTTCAAATTGTCAAAATTTCCTATACATTCCCATGAGAACCTATAATTCTGTGAATAATCATAACTGTTTTCACTTTAAGTTCCACAAAAGATATGGTAGAATTTCTTCTTTACCAGACATGGAAATAATCCTAATCGCGATCCGCTAGAAAATGTTTCGTCTTTAAAAAGGCTGGGGAGAGGGGAGAGGATTCGCAATTTGCAGCCTACAACTCTGCCAGAACTAGAAAACATTATTTGTGATATTTGGCACATTGAAATTTCTGAGATTTATATTAAAACACTGCATAATTCTATGTAATTATGCATCAAAGACGTAATTCCATATAAAGATGGAATTAAAGATGGTCTTGCCGCTTTGTCATTACGGGCTTTGTATCATTACTGGCTTTGCAGTTGAATCTTTATTAAATAAGTGAATTCGTCGACTAGAACCTGCTTATGTAAATTCTACATGCAAAAATGTCAACAACTTCTATAACAATATCATTATGGGCTCTATATGCAGGCTGACACATGCATTAAATAAAGTGCATACGTCTACTAGAACCTGCTTATGTCTTTAATAATTACTTTCTACTCGCAAAAATGTAGATAATTTCAATAACTTTATCATAACGGACAAACATCATTAGCTTGATGGTAGGTCGTAAATAATGCCGAATTTCTTAGTGTATTTCGTCATTAAAAATATAATTTTCATAAATATATCATAAACGGAAAGTCACAGATAGAGCAAAAAGCGATGTGCCCAATTAGATGTTATAACGAACCTATATACTGAATTTCAACGTCCTACGACCTGGCTTTTGTGAGTCATGTGAGATACAGTCATAGCCACATACATACATATAGCCGGTCATAAAAGTCATGTAAAACCGTAAATATATCTAAAATGTAAGCTCTTGTCCAAAGGTTTCAAAAATATTTATTAATTATTGACTTTTGTGGAGGAAAAAAAAAGAGTTTCACTCTATTGTTTCCTGAATATTCATTAGATAAAGTGCATTCATCGACTAGAATTTGCTTATATCTTTTAAGAATTACATTCTACACGGGAAAATATCGACTTCTTTCATGACACTATCATTACGGGTTCATTGAATAAAGTGCATTCGTCGACTAGAACCTGCTTATGTCTTTAAAAACTACTTTCTACATGCAACAATGTGAACTACTTTCATGGCAATATCATTACGAGTTCTATCTGTGGGTTGAATATTCATTAAATAACGTATATATTCGGCGACTAGAACCTGTTTATGTACTTTCTACGCTCAAAAATATTAACAATTTTCATGACAATATCATTACGTACTCTATCTACGAGTTAAACATTCATTAAATAGAGTTCATTCGTCGACTAGAACCTGCTTATGTACTTTCTGCACGCAAAAATGTCGACAGTTTTCAAACAATATCATTACGGGCTTTGTCTACTAGTTGAATGTTTATTAAAAAAAAGGGAATTCGTCGACTAGAACCTGCTTATGTAAATTCTACACAAAAATGTCACCAACTTTTATAGCAATATCATTATGGGTTCTATATACAGGCTGAACATGCATTAAATAAAGTGCATACGCCGACTAGAACCTGCTTACGTCTTTAAGAATTACTTTCTGCACGCAGAAATATCGATTACTTTCATGACAGTAACAATATGGACTCATTCAATAAGGAGCATTTGTCAACTTAGAACCTATTTATGTATTTAAGAATTATTTTCTACACGCAAAAATGTCAACAATTTTTATAACAATATCATTATGGGCTTTATATACAGGCTGAACCTGCATTAAATAAAGTGCATTTGTCTACCAGAACCTGCTTATATCTTTAATAATTACTTTCTACCCGCTAAAATGTAGATAACTTTCATAACTTTATCATAATGGACTACATCATAGCCTGATGGTAGGTCTTAAATTCTTCGTATATTTGGTCATTAAAAAAATAATTTTCATAAGTATCTCCTAAACGGAAAGTCACAGAAAGAGCAAAAAAAGAGGTGCACAACTAGGTGTTATACAGAACCTATATACTAAATTTCAACGTCCTACGACCAGTCTTTTTTGAGTTAATGTGAGATACAGGCATAGCCTAGCCACATACATACATACATATAGCCGTTCAGAAAAGTCATGTAAAATCATAAATATCTCTAAAATATAAGCTCTTGTCAAGAGATTTCAAGAATATTAAATAATTATTGACTTCTGTGGGGGAAGAAAAAAGAGTTTTATTCTAATGTTTCCTGAATATTCATTACATTAAGTGCATTCATCGATAGGCATTCGCTTATGTCTTAAGAATTACTTTCTACACGGAAAAATATAGACTTCTTTCATGACTGTATCATTACGGCTCATTGAATAAAGTGCATTTGTTAACTAGAACTTGTTTATTTATTTAAGAATTACTTTCTACAAAATGTCAACTACTTTCTTGACAGTATCATTACAGGCTCTATCTGCGGGATGAATATTCATTAAATAAAGAGCATTCGTAGAGTGGAACCTGCTTATGTCTTTAAGAATTACTTTCTACCCATAAAAATGTTGACAACTTTCATAACATTATCATTAGAGGCTCATTGAATAAAGTGCATTCGTCGACTAGAACCTGCTTATGTTTTAAAGAACTACTTTCTACATGCAATAATATCGACTACTTTCATGAGAGTATCATAACTACCTGCGGGCTGAATATTCATTTAATAAAGTATACATTCGTCGACTAGAACCTGTTTATATACTTTCTACACACAAAAATAATAACAATTTTCATGACAATATCATTACGGCCTCTATCTACGGGTTGAACATTTATTAAATAGAATTCATTCGTCGACTAGAACCTGCTTATGTACTTTCTACACGCACAAATATCCACAGTTTTCCAACAATATCAATACGGGCTTTATCTTGCAATTGAATGTTTATTAAATAAAGGAAATTCGTCGATTAGAGCCTGCTTATGTAAATTCTATACGCAAAATGTCAACAACTTTTATAACAATATCATTATGGGGTCTAAATGCAGGCTGAACATGCATTAAATAAAGTGCATTCGCCTACCAAAACCTGCTTATATCTTTAATAATTACTTTCTACCCGCAAAAATGTAGATAACATTCATAACATTATCATAACGGACTATATTATAGCTTGATGATACGTCGTAAATAATGCCGATATTCTTCGTATATTTGGTCGTTATGAATATAATTTTCGTAAATATCTCCCAAGCAGGAAGTTACAGAAAGACCAAAAAGGGAGGTGCACAACTAGATATCTTTGTTTACTGTATTTGTGTTTTGGGAGAGAGGTGCATGGTTCTGTAAACATGAATGCTAATCTCACACCATATTTTACCGAAAGAATGCTTTTGTGCATATAAATAATAAAAGCGAATTTCGTTATGTATTCTGCAATATAAATATATTAAATAATGATTTTTATAAATATTCCTCTCAGAAAACAATACTTTAGAATATATTTTTGGATGTACCTGTACACAAAGTAGTAGTAGTATTTACTGTACTCTAAATAGAGAGTATGCTATAGTAAACTTGAATAACATATATTAGTTTCTAGGATTTTCATAAATATTTCCGGGAGTCAGAGGGCGGACAGACAGACAAATCAAAGTCGTAAAGACTTTTGAACTTTGTAAGAAAGTGTTAATAACAAGGTTATAATAAAAGAGTGTTTTACACAAGTTTTGTTTGCGGTATCTTTTCATAATAATAAAAAAATGTATATTTATATTCAAAACAAAAAATCGCCAATAACGCGATAAATGTAGAAAAAGGTAACCTTTTTCAACATTCACGTGGTTTTATCTTTGCACCTTTTTTTGTATTCCCTTAATAATGGAATGCTCCGTCCACTCTTATAATAGGTCTATGGTCAAATACCAACTCAAGCAATCTCTTCCCTAAGCTTTTCAATAAATTCCTCACAGACTAAGGAAACTCTTAGACCCGGCCAGGCGGTTCTAAAAGTGAAGTCTCAACTGTGACCGAGCCGCCATATTGGAACAAGCAAAACCACAGACCACTGAGCTGAACACAGACTAAGGAATCACTAGACTAGGCAAGACGGTTCTAAAAGTGAAGCCTCAACTGTAACCGAGCAGCCATTTTAGGAAGAGCAAAAACAGAAATAAACTAGACCCGGAAGACAACTATCTGGTATGGGGAGAAAAAGAAGTACAGTAGGTAGCAAAATTATTCGAACGCTAGGAATAATTCCTCTGTGAAAAATGTACACTTAATATTGTTTTGTTAAATAAATCCTCGTGGGATCATGTTCTTAGACTAAGAACTATCTGCTTCAAAAGGGGGACTGGCCCCTCTGAAACAAAAATATATGTCAAATAAAACTGCTTCTGAAACTATTTTGAACTGCCGAGCTCGTAATTGGAAGATTGCGCGTTCAATACTCGAGCCAGCAAAAGACCGCCATGTACACTAATGGTGACTATTGCACGTAAAATCCGCCGTGGCCACAATGTCCTCCATGTTCCCATCAAAATTATACCTCTGGGTGTCACCGAAGTGGGGGAGCCATCCCCTCCGTGGAGGATCAAAATTGTGATGGCATGTTTCTGAGCCATTCCTAGCGGTGCGTCCCAGACCATCGTCAATTACCTATAACGCAGTACTAGTGTGACATTAAACCCAACCTACCTACCTACCTAAGTTTAAAAAAATCGTACAAAGTAAATTATTAATCAATAATAATTTATTTTTAGTTCTTATTTATTAAGAATGAAAAAATGTGTCCGTAATTGGATAATTGTAGCATTTTTAACGCTTCTCTATTATGATCTGGTCAGGCTAAACTAGACCCGGCAAGACGGTTCTAAAAAGGAAGTCTCAACTGTAACTGAGCAGCCATATTAGTACAAGCACCTCAGTTACTTCACTTTTCCCCCATACCAGATAGTTGTCTTGCCAGGTCTAGGTAATTCCTTAGTCTGTGAAATTCCTTACTAGCTAATAATTAAACCAAAACAAACAGCGGTTGCCACTAAAAATACAGTGAATAATTTTCTTGAATAATCTGATTGGCCGAACTAACGACTTCTAACGAATCCAAACAAAAACAAAAACTTTAAGCTCCATTGCCACTGTTTTTATAACAAATGTTTTACTAGATATTTTTGTTCGGCGGACACACTGGGGTGGCCATCAGTTTTTTTTTCTATGCTTTCTCTTATCCTTGTTTCAAAATGTTATTTTGCTGCCATCTTCTCTCACAAAACTTTTGAAAACAAGCTGCTTAGTACTAGAACTACTTTAGGGTGCTAAACTATTTCTTTGTGCACCTGATTTCTTGCACCAAAACTTTCATTTTGTAATTTGTAAATTAATTCAAAAATTGTTGCCATTTTCTCTTATAAAACTCTCAAAACATACAGCTTATTACTGGAACACCTTTAGGGTGGCCAACTGATTTAAGGTTTACATAATTTCTTGTACCAACCTAACATTTTGGAACTAATTCTTTAATCTGTTTCGGAAGATAGTGCGGAGGAAGACGGTAGCAAACTGTTCTTACTTGTACACATTTAGGGTGGCCAACCCGCTCTTTTTATTTATTTATTTTTTATTTATTTATTGTTTTGTTTTTGTTGTTGTTACTTAATTATTGAACCCATTGTAATTCTTTAAACTGCTGCCATCTTCTTTGTCTTACCTTTTTTTGTTTTTTACGTCTTTTGGGTGGCCAACTGTCTCATTCTTTCTTTCTTTTTTTTTTTTTTTATACAACTTAAAGCTCTGTTCTTTTCTAAAGGTTACTTTAAACTTTATTTAAGTTTCCTCCAACTGCCCTGGGGTGACCTACTGTTAAATTCTGTAACTTAAAGGTAAGAATTAAGTTGTATTCATACTAATTAAGATTAATTAAGGGAAGTTTTCTTTCTGAAGTTTTAAACTGGTGCTTTAGGTAGGGTCCTCCACTTTTTAATTGTTCTTTTTTTTTCTTTTTTAGAATGGTCAACTTCTTCTTTTTAATTTAATTAATTAATTAATTTATTTATTTATTTATTTATTTTTAAAACAACTTAAAACTCTGTAACGAACTTTACTAAAGCTCTCAATAATTAAAATCAAGTTTCCTCTAACTGTCCTGGGGTGACCAACTGTTAAATTCTTTAACTTAAATGAAGAATTAAGTTGTTTTTCACTTTTTAAGATTATTTAAAGGAAGCTTAAGATTATTTAAAGGAGTGTTAAGGTAGTGACTTTCACGTGAACTTAAAAATTCCTTACCAATTTTTAATTGTCTTTTTTTTTTTTTTTCTTTTCTTACTTTTTTTAAGCTACTTTTAAGCGCTGAAATGCTAGTTTTTTTTTTTTTTTTTTTTTTTTAGACATGTTTGCGGCTGGGAAAGCCTCTACCTGTTTTCTGCACCGGACGACTGTTTTTCGTTATTTAGTTTTTTAATCATTTACCTAGCTTCTGCACGTCATTTTTCTAACCTTCAATGACTACAAGACACACAAAAAGAAGAATGACTAATGTATCCTTCGATGACTCTGAAGAGAGCCACATTTCGTTGGTCGTAAATCGTTTCTACGACAGACCAGCAAACGGGTACGATGATGACTCTTCGTTGGAGGATTTCGACACCGAAAGGTTAAAAATGTCGAATATAACATCTCTTGCAGAATATGGACTCGGAATTATCAGAAGAATAAAATCCAAACGTGATGAAAGAGACTTAAAAACACTTGACACTATATTGAGAAAAATAATCAGTCAAGAAAAAAACAACAACAGTAGTCAAACTCACTTTGAAGAAGTGGTGGAAAAAAGGTTCTCGAGCATCAAAGACAATATTGTTCTAGCTTTCGAAAGCACAAACTCACTTCTCCATCAGCTCCTGCAGCAACAAACAGATATTGACAACCATTTTAAAAAGGGTCGCCTTGTAAACTCAACAGAAACCGCACATGAACAAATTGAAACTGAACAATTCCAGCCCGTTATCACACCATCAAGTCCTCAGTCAACCGCTAGAGCTCCTCCTAATCCACCCCTTCCAGAACCCACACTCGCGGATTCTGCCATTAACCACCATGAAAAAACTTTGTGCATAACATCAAAAAGAAATAACGAGTCAGGAGGAGACATAATGTGTTTATTAAAATCGCAGCAAATAAACACAGCTACGACCATCGCAGCCACCTACATTCGGAAGCATTCTGTCGAAATCGTTTGCAGATCGCCGGAGGATTCAAGACAACTGATCTCCGATCTCCTCAACAACCAGCAAGTGAGAGAATGGCTCTGTGTTCAACAAAAGAGAATCAGGCAGATGAGGCTGCTTGTAGTGGGTGCCCCAGTGGAGGCCCACGGTGCTGACATTCTGTTGGCCCTCTCTAACTCCTTCAATCTATCAAAAAAGTGTACCTCGACAATCGATGTCATCAAAAACTTAAGATCCAGAAAGAAAGACTCCCGGAACTGGCTCCTTCAGATGCCCCTTCCCCTCGCTGAGGATTTTCTCTCAACCGGCCTTTTCAACTATGGTCTTCACCATTGCAGACTGAGACCTTACACCAGAGTAACACGATGCACTAAATGCCAAGGTTTCTGGCACACAGCTTCATTCTGCAACCAGCCCTCAAAGTGTTCTCAATGTGCGGGTTCCCATGACAATGAGTATTGTTCAGGACCCCCCAATTGTATCAACTGCTGTAGGGCCAACCAAAAAGGCGCAAACTTCCATACAGATCATCCAGCTTACTCTATCGACTGCTTTTCCTACCAGAAGGAATACGCTGGTCTCAGAGAATACTTAGACAACAAATATCCCCCTCCTCAACTTCCACTTCCACCATCACAGACTGCTCAGCAATACAATGATGTTCCACCGAGAATGAGAGCAACGTCGTCTCTGAAGTTCCCACCTAACTACAATGTACATTCAATGGACAAAGATTCTCATCCTCCTCTTCCCAAAGATAGACGTCAGCTACAGCGACGGGACTACTATTCATATGGTAAATAGCTCCCTAATTCTAATTACTCTAACAGCACGCCAATTTATAATCAATTAAATTATGGATAATACTAACAATGCTAATAACAATAACTTAGTTTCTGCTGACAACTTAAAATTCTTGCAGATCAACCTTAACAATTGCCGGGCAGCTAATTTGGCGGCCCGAGTATACATGGAGGCTCACCCCATAGATATCGCGCTGCTTCAGGATGCTTACTGTTTTGTTAAGGGGGGTACCCTTCATCATGGGCCAAATTTTCCTCTCAAAACAAGCCAGCACATATTATTATCAGATCCCCACACTTAATCTTCACTCACCTTTTTACTGGGAAAAATTGTGTCTTTGTGACACTGACTACAAGTGATGCCGAAGTGGTCATTGGCAGTGTATATGCAGCTCCGTCCGCTGACTTCGATCACTGTCTTGAGGAATGGCAGCACCTGATTAGCAATCGAGCTCTTTTCATCTGCGGCTGCGACCTAAACGCAAACTCCCCTCTTTGGTGCTCAAAACGCGTGGATACCAGGGGAAGCCGCCTTATTGAACATATAATAATACACAACATATGTCTAGCCAACTTAGAAAATTCATCGCCAACATTTGAGAAGAATGGCGCTTTGGGCTGGCCAGACTATACGTTGGTCAACCCAGCAACTTTGCCTCTAATACATGACTGGTCTGTCTCAGATGAATTTAATAACACAGATCACAACTATATTACATACACTCCAAAAAAAAAACACCACTGAATTTATATCGAAAGCGTTTCGCCACTCAAAGAGGAAATCACAAAAATTTTAAACAAAAAATGAAAAACCTTATCTCCACATTTTCACAACAACTTAACAGAATCTCAAACACAGAACACTTAAACATCTCTACAGAAACCCTAATTTCCCTTATTCAAGCTGCCGCAAATTCCTCCTTTCGATTGAAAAAAGTGAGACGCCACTCTACTCCATCCTTCTGGTCTCCCCAGTTAAGGTCACTGCGTAATAAATTAACGGCAATTAGACGCAAACTGAAATATCTAGAAGAACCAGAACGTCAACAACTACAGATACAACAGAAAAAACTAGCAGCGACCTATAAAAAAACAACTCAACAAGGCAAAACAAGCAGCGTGGAAGTCTTTCTGCTCTTCTCAAACAGAAAACTTTGGCACTGCTCAAAAAATTTTCTCCAGCAAATTCTTCACACCTCATGCGCTAAGACTACAGAGACCACCGATCCTTTCTTCCAAAAAGAACAACTTAGAATATTTAACTTAAACCCTTTTCGGCCCTTCTTCTCTTCCATCCACGCCACCTCATCCCTTCCTCTTTACAGCCCAGTCGGACAAAGCTTTTACGAAAGCTGAGATCCGAACTGCGCTCTCAGGATTTAACAATAAAAAAGCTCCAGGTCCGGATGGGATAGATTTTATCATTTTAAAATTAGTTAATTCCTCCATTCCTCAGATTTTATTACGCTGGTCC
The DNA here is from genome assembly GCA_963930645.1 of Salticus scenicus. NCBI lineage: Eukaryota > Metazoa > Arthropoda > Arachnida > Araneae > Salticidae > Salticus > Salticus scenicus. The sequence continues at coordinate 275,301,605 of OZ005649.1, read as the reverse complement.
AACTTATGCTTACTTTTTGAGTATTTTCCCCAAGTGCTTCGTCGAGGAGAGGTGGTATACTTTCTAAAGCAAGGGAAGTGTCCCTCTGAACCCAAGTCTTACCGCCCGATCTGCCTGCTTCCAACTTTAGAAAAATTATTAGAAAAATTAATTGTAATCCGCCTCAATCACTTTCTAGAATCTAATAACTTATTGAATGAAAATCAATTCGGGTTCAGAGAGGGCAGATCATGCGAAATGGCATTGAATGCTATCCCCTCTTCCTGCGCCTCTAGTTACAACTCGGAAAACTATACCACCCTCGTCTCGTTGGACATTCAAGGAGCTTTCGATAATATTGAAGGGCTCCATATTTTGAATATTCTACAATCCAATCAATGTCCGGGGAATATCGCTGGAGTCATCAGCTCTTATCTTTCCAACAGGAAAATAATGGTCAACTGGGGCTCAGGATCCTCAGATCATATTCAAGAAAAAGGTTGTCCTCAAGGCTCATGTCTTGGTCCAATTCTCTGGGACATTAATAGCTAACACCATTCTTGAACCTATGACCTCTAAAGGCTTTGAAGTCTTCGCCTTCGCTGATGACTTCACGATAATCCTTTCGGGCAAAACAAGAAGGCATCTGGAATCTCAGGCCCATGATGCTTTAACAACTTGCTGCCAACTGCTTTCTGCACTCAATTTCACACTTTCAGCAGCTAAGACACAGGCTCTTACCTTTTCTCTTCCGAGGATTCTAAAACGAAAACCGGTGATCAGGGTCAATGGAGTTAGTGTCTGCCATGTAGACAACACCCGAATCTTAGGGGTTACTATAGATAAGAACCTCAACTGGATTGCACATATCAAACAATTTAAACCTTAAATTACTCAAAATTTATCATAATTCTATAAAACTCGCGGGGAAAAATTGGGGTATTAAATCAAACATGTTAACGATCTGATACCGTGTAATAGTAGAAAAAATCATAACTTACGGGGCTGGAATTTGGGGGGGGGGGGGAAATCTTTCAAAAACAGCAAACTCAAACTCTTCTCTCTTCAAAGAATTTTCTTATTGCAAATTTCCAGGGGTTATAGAACTATTTCCACTGACGCATTGACGGTGATCACCGGGATTCCACCTATCTACCTAACAGTTAAATATGAATTCCTTAAAACTAACATTCTACAACTCAGTAACACTTCACTGCAAAATGAACACTTCCCCAATTCAGAAATACAACGTAAAACATGCAGTTGGCATATTAACCCTGCAGCTGATACCTCTCATGCCCTAGTTAATATCTCAACTAATGCCATCTCTACTTCTGCTCCAGTGGCGGTGTATACTGATGGGTCAAAGACTGAACACGGAGTCGGCTCAGCTTTCTGTGTCCTTTCAGATAGGATCTTGACTCATCAGTGGGCCTCAAGACTGGGAGATTACAACACCGTATTTCAAGCCGAACTATTTGCCATCTATCAAGCCCTCCTATGGATTAATGAGATAAAAAATAGATTTTACTCAGTTCCAATCTACAGTGACAGTCTCTCAGCCTTACAGGCAATACACCGCCATCGGTCTAAACGCCCTCTCGCAACGGAAATTAAACTACTTCTAATTAACCTGCAAGAAAATACATCTCTAGCTCACGTTTCGGCGCATCGGGGGGTCATGGGCAATGAAAAGGCTGATGAACTGGCTAAGACAGCCACTCAGAATACGGACATCGGCTTTTTCCTCCCTCTCCCCCATTCCTTTATCAAAAAGTCTTTTTTCCGTAATCTCCAGAAAGACTGGCAAGCTGAATCGGATACTTCAGACAAAGGACGCTACATATATGCCCTCATTAACTCTGTAAAAAATTATAACTTTGATTTGTCTCCAGCAATTTCAGCCTTTCTGACGGGTCATGGACCTTTCAGGACCTACTTATATCGTTTTCATTGCTCGAGGACCACCCGATGCGAGTGCGGAGAGGAAGGCTCTCCTGAACATGCTTACTTTGCATGTCCCCTCACAGCACCATATCATTTACTCAATCCTGCAATTAGACCTAATATCTGGCTATTTAACATTTTAGAGCGTCCCCTTTTAAAAACTAAAATAACTAAAATCTTTGTGACCCTAATGGAACTATCCAATTTAACAAACTAAAAACTAATCTTACTAACTTTTCCAAAGTCCCGTCACTAAAATTTGAACTTTTTTCAGCTGCCTACGAATTTTCCTCATTAGAAGCCTAAATTTTGTTTTTTATTAACTGCTGCCCTTTGTCGCGTGGGATTTTATATCCGGCAGGAAATGTAATTTTTTTCTATTTTTCTTCCTTTTTTTTTTTTTTTTTTTTTTTTTTTTTGTGTGTGTTTATGCAATAAACAACGGGGGAGACTTAACCTCTAGAAACGGGCTCTTTCAAAATTTCACATTGTATGTGACTTTTGTTGTCAGAGCCCCTCTTTGGAGATTAAAATCGCTCAAAACTGCTGCATAGTGGTGAGCGGCCTCCTTCCGTCTTTGAATCTTGAATCTTGAGTCACATAAGATATTTATTTTCAATGGATCTGACTAAATCATATTCTAGGAAAAATGCACTTTAAATAGTTTCATCTTTACTGTTGTAAGCACCATTTTAAACCTTGCTGTACATTGGAAATAAATGCAGAGTGATACATATTGCTCTAAATTAACAAAAAAATTCAATAGTAAAAATTATAGGCATTAGAAAAAATAAGTTCATAATTTCTTTAATCAAGCAATAATACCCGAAAATTTTATCGTCACACAGTGACAAAAATTTAACAATTTGATCATATACTAAAGCTGTAACGCTAAATGATTTAGATGTTAAGAATTTCTCTCTGCTCTAAGTAGTTATTACTATCGTTGTTCAGTTTGTGTTTCTAGCTGTCTATATTATGTTTTCTCTCAAAATAATGGCAATTTTTTATTAAATTGTTGAACGTTAAAAGAGATTTTTCACATATTATAAACGATATAATATTATATATTGTGTATTTCAATGTGATACTAAATATGGTGGATTTCTATAATATTGTTCAACATTTCTCTTGTGTTATGTATTATTAATATATTCCAGTTCAATAAAAGGCAAAGCTGCAAATAGCCGGGTAGAATCCAGAAGGAGTTAATGAGCGAAGCAAGTCGGGGGTTGGTGAGCGGAGCGAGCAGGGGGCAGAGCCTACTAATGTGTTGCTTAAATTAGCTCTATTGCCTTTCAAATTATTTGAGCCGATAAATCATAAAAATAATGCAATTTTCTTTAAGTTCATATAAAAATTTCTAAGTTCTAGACTCACGAAAATTTATACAGTTCTTACGAATGTGACTTATAACGGGTATATATTTTTTCAGCTCATTCATGTGAGGGGCTTAGACTTTACAACAATTTAAATAATTTGAGTTCATAAGCCGCAATGATAAAGAAATTTTCGTTGTGTCCCTGTAAAATGTATAAATGCTAGGTTCTCCAAAATCCATACAGTTTCTGTGACAGTAATCTTTAACATGCATATAAACTTTCAACTGAATCAAATGAGGCATTTAATCGCTATCGCATTTGAGCCCCTAAGTCACAATGATGAAGAATTTTTCTTTGCGTCACTGTAACAAAACTGTAAGAGCTAGATTCATCAAAATCTATATAGTTGGTACGAAGATGACTCTTAACATGTGTATAAATTTTCATCTCAATTTATCAGTATTTTGATGCTGTTGCACTTTAAGCAATTTGGGCTCATTTTCTATAAGACGGAAGACTTCTTCTAAGTTATAACGTCTTAGTTATTTTCTACTGGGGTTGTGTCCCTGTAGAAAAACTATAAACGGTAGATTCACCAAAATCAAAAGGTTTCGTGCTACGGTGACCTATAACATATATACCAATTTTCAGCTCATTCGAACAAAGCGTTTAGATACATACAAACACACATAGATACAAACATACATACACACATGCATGCACACCTGCATACATCTTCATAAAAATAGCAATTATGATCTCAGGAGGCCTCAAAACGTGTAAGACCAAAATCTCAAAGTCGAATTTTTGACATGATTACAGTATTTTCCTTATACATACATATATATATATATATATATATATATATATTTATTTATTTATTTAATTCGGGAAGTAAAAATCACAGCGAGAAAATTAGCACGGTACTTTTAAATAAGGTAAATGCATTCGAATGGAGAGAAGCGTAGACTAGTGAGCCAGACATAATAATTTATGACTGAGATTGACCTTCATCTTAGCTCGTTGCTTTTATATTTAACATAATATGAGTTAATCAAGACATTTTACTAGAATAACTTTTATGCTGAGTAAAAGAGTAGTTTCCAATTATGTTAACTAGTTGTTGAATGATTTAAATCATTTATCAATATCAATATAAATGTCACATTAAAGGGTTATAAAGAAATGAAAAGTAAATATAAAGTAAGTAAAATTCTTGAAATGTATTATATTTTTCAATCATTTTTGACTCACTATATTTCAGACTCATGTCGAGATTTATGAAAACTTTTAAGAAAAAAAAAAATTGAAATTACGTAAGAGAGATATCACTCCATTTTATAAAATTGAGCTGTGGGGTATAGAGTGTATCAAACAGAAAGAAATTAGAAATTTCAAACGGTAGAAATTTATTAGTGCTTTGAAATTCTTCTAAAAATACACACATAAATATTATTTTAATGAATGTATGAAAGATTTTTTTCTAAAATGTTTTAATTACAATGCTGTTTTATTTAGTATTTTAAAATATTATATTTAATTTAAAACTTTAAGGCCCCGCAATTAAAAAGCAAATGAAATGTTCAAAACAAAATATTAAAATTCATGATACTTCAAAGTATTTATCTTCACTTTCTTAAATTGTATAATATGTTAGTACCCATTTGCTAAAATTGAAGAATTTTGAATAATTCCAATAATAATGTGCATGAGATTAAAAACACTGCTTAAACTCCCTCAGGATATTTTATATTTTACACCGAAGTACGTTATTGAAAACCTTCTAACAAAGAACGCAAAAGTTAGATCTTAAGGAATATCGAACAAAATTATTTCATTTCATATACTTTCAAGCATGTACTATTTGTGAGAAACATGAATCTCTTTAAATATTTAATGATACAAAAATTCATCACAGTTAATAATCTAGTTCTTAATTATAAGGAAATTTTCACAGTATTGAAGGATTCAAAATTATAGTGTTAATTTAAAATAACATCCAAGGGAAAATATATAAATTATCAATTTTGCTTCAGTTAGTGGTTCGTAAAAATTATCATTTTTGACATTATTTTGTAGAATGATATTTTCATTTTAGTAAGTAAACATAATTAGCTTTTGGAAAACAGATTCCTTTATAAGAAAGTTTTTAAATCATTGAAAATTTCCTTTTACTTCATAATCTAAGTAAATGTTTACAGGGAAATTCATGACATGTATTTCGGATGTACTAAATAATGAATTTTAATCAACTGCTTTAAATTACGGGTTAAAATTTTTTAAATGATATACAGTTTTGGAGAAATTTGAAAAGGTTTTAATTAAGGATGTATTCATGAAATAAAAACTTCTTTAGTTGTGCTTTATTCATTGATATTTAGAAAAGACAAGATAATATTATAAATTTTAAATCTTAAAAATTAAAATGTTATTATATATATTCAAAATCATAACTCTTCAGACATGTTTTCCAACCAAATATGTTACTAATATATAATTTAAATTAGAAAGGTATTATATGTGAATAAATACTCAAAGACAATAACATAAATAATGCGTAAAATAAGTAAATGCATTCCTTTTTACTTTATTACTTTATTTTCTAGAAAATCTATTTAGATAAATAACGTTATAGTAATCTTTAAACATTATTGTTAACAGAACTTATTTTCATTAGTTTTTAATGTCCATTCACCGATTAAAACACAAATATTTTAATTTTATTATATGAAAAAAAGAAGAAGAGGAAGAAGAGGAAGAAAGAAGAAGAAGAGGAAGAAAGAAATAACATTATGCATTAAATGTGATTATGCAATTATCTTTTCTTTCAACCCTGAGATCAGTCATTTAAACTAACTGCATTATGGATGGGCATGGATAAGTTTTATTTTAACACTTTTCAACAAAGTTGAAAACAGTTTACTACGTCAATTTCTCTGTATGTCTGTCTGGCCACGCATTAACTCCAGTAAATACAGTGAAATTTCTTAAAGCTATTATATGTTGTTAAAGTTTACTATCAGGTGCTTCCTTTAGAAAATTGAGGAAATATCCCCACTAGTTTGTGTGCAGGCACTCCCGAAAGTATATTAAAGTATTACCTTCTATGAGAGATAGCTATAAACCATATTTTATTAACATTATTTTCACAAATCTAAATGAAATTTAAATATATTATTATATGCAGATATTTTTTAATAAAATATACCATGTTTAGCATTAATATTTAAAGGTTGACGCGAAATGCTTGAGTTACATGAACGGCTATTTTCGAAATTATCTATAATATTAAAATACAAAGTATTTTCTGTAAGACCAAAATCGCACGATCTGGGCATGCGTGAGAAAAGTTTGAACCAATTCCGAACGGGAAAATTCCTTTCTCTTTATGCATCACAATACCAATACCGATCATAGATCGAGCAGGCGACATTATTATTTCAATATGTCTGTGGCAGACGCCTCAAACATAAAAATAATTCACACGATTAATTCAGTGATTCATACTTTCCAAGGAGGTATATTAAAAACAAAGCAATTCGTGAATACGTATCGGTTACCGTCGTATGTAGAACTCAGGTGCCTTAGTCGTGTGCATTTTTGCGAAAAATTTCTTTAAACAGGATGTGGCGCCATCTGTTGCCATGTAAATATTATATTATACCATATTCCTAAAATTACATTTTTCCATTTCTTAAAAGAATTACAAAAAAAAAAAAAAAAAATTGTCAGAGTTCAATGTTCTTTAAAAGTTAACTTTTATCAGTTGAAAACTTTGTTTAGAAAAGATGGAGATAAATATATAAAATCAAAGGAGGTTTTATTTTATTTTATTTATTTATTTATTTCATTCTATTAATTATAATCTCTGATACTTAATTTCGATACTATATTACAGTAAAAATAATTTAAAAAGAATAACATTGAAATATTGATATTTTATACGAGTAAAAATTTACATTGTATAATTTATTATTAAAAATTTAATGATCAAATTAATTTGCTAAAGTATTAAAATCATTCTTATTTGTTTATTTATTTTTAACAGTATACTTTTGTTGAAATATACTATTTTGATAGAATAAAGTAATATTCCAGTAAAAACAAATTTTAACTTTATTAGGATTTTCAGTTTACTTTTAGAATACAATGAATTAATATTTTGGATTATATAAAAGGGGTTTCATAAATATGGGAAGGAAAAATCAGAATCAAAACTATTATTTTCCACTTAAAATGCACTTATTATTATCTTTGCAAATTAGAATTAATGATACATTTTTAAAGTGAATGAAATCTTTGTCTTTCATGCATGTTTTTTATTAAAAACTGTGACCTGTTATCGTTGATAGTAAGTTAATATAATTATAATCTGGTAGTAAATTTTTGTATTCATTCATTTTGCCTGAAAAGCAACGAATAAATTTTACAGTAAACATAAAACGAGTACAGTTCTATAGATTATTAATCGATTTGGTGTGACAGGGAGGAATTCTATTGTGGGATTAATTTAGATGTTTGATACTTTGATAAGTATTATTGCAAATATTAATACTGTCTTATTAAGAAATATTGATTATTTCGATAATTTATATAAATTCTGCCTTTCTTTTAGTTACTCCTAATATTATTTTGGTCATATTTAGAGTAAAATTAGGAAAACCTTGTGATTTTATTTTTATTATGTGGAGTATGATTTTAATTTGTGTATTGAAATTTCATAAAATTTATTCCTCCTCCCTCCAACCAAAGGATAATTATTTAAAGCAGGGGGTTTTAAACCGGTTAAGAGTAATATGAAATATTAATGCAAAGGTGTTTTAAACGTTATGTCGTGAAAAGATTTTAGTTGCACATTCCGTGAAATTTTGACGGGTAATAACTAGTCTGAAATTTTATTTACATTTACATTAAGCGTTTTTAAAACCTTCTAACAAATCTTAAGAGTTAATATAATTTTAATAAGTTTATCTGTGTCTCTGACTGTTCTTCTATCTATCTGTCCATTTGTCCGTCTCAAGCGTCCATAAATATTTTCAGAATTTCTTAAAAATAATATATGTTATTCAAATTCACTGTGGAATGTTCCCTATTTAGCAACTAGTATATGTGCAAAAACAACCCCATCACCCCCCCCCCCAAAAAAAAAAAAAAAAAAAAAAAAAAAAAAAAAAAGCCAATGCATTGCGATTTAAGGAATGTTACTTTTATAAATGTGAATTGAAATACACTCATGTCCATAAATTAAGGATAATGCTAACTGCGGCAAATAAAGGTTCAGAAGCAAAACAAACAGGACTTATTCATAAAGCCCATTTATTAAACAAAAGATCACGAACGAAAGAAGGTGGTTTATGTATGATACCATTTATAAAAACAACAAATTTTGCTCCCTGTAGCATTTACAAAAAATATCTCCCTTACAAAAACTTAACATTACATGGTTCGTATGATGCTTAACACATTGTATGTCTCTCAGATGTTGAAATACAGTCCTTACAATGTCCAGAAATGCTGAGTATTAAATTATCGATCTGATCTTGGGGAAGATTACTCCACTCAGTAAGCAATGCTCTTCAAAGTTCCGGTACACACGTAGGAGGTAGTTGACGGGCTACAACTCGTCGGTAAACCATGTCCTACACATGCTATATCGGATTCTAGTCAAGTGAGAATGCTGGCCATTCCATGCGGGTAATAGCTTCAGATTGTAGGCATCCGTGTACAATGTTTGCACGTTGAGGACGCGCATTGTCATCCATAAACACAAATTCTGGGCCCATGGCACCCCTAAACAAACTTGCATGTTGTTCCTGAATGATGTCCCGATAAATTTGGCCTGCCATGGTTCCGATTTGAACATGCAGATCTGTTCTGGTGTCCAATATGACCCCCCCCCCAAGCGTGCACTCCCCCCACAGTAACGTTGTCGTTCACTGGAGTTATTTTGGTGGTAATGGGTACCTGACGTTCTACATATGAAAGTCTGGCGTGAATCACACTGAAAGTTAAACCTGGACTCGTCGGAAAACATCACATAAGCCCACTGTGCCGCTGTCCACATTGCATGTTCTCTACTCCAAGTTAACCGCTGGCACAGTGCATTGCCGTGAGTAGAACACATCTAACAGGCCTGCGAGCATATAGACTAATATCTCCCAACCGTCTATACACGGTTCGCCTTGAAACTGTAGTACCCGTGATTGCAGACAGCTGACGAGACAGGTCTGATGGTGTGCATTTTCTGCTTATTTTGACAGTTACTGCCAAATACCGGTCGTCATTCGGAATTGTAACTCTGGGCCGACCAGTACTGTAACGTCGACTGGTATTTCCATCATTTTGGAATCGTTGAAAAAGCCTAGAGATAGCACTTTGGGCGATTCCAAGTTTCCCCGATACCTCTATCTGAGTACGCCCACATTCTAGTCGGCCGATAATTCTACCACGTAAAAAAATATCTGCATGCGTCCTCTGTGTCAAAACTATTCGGTTGTTGCACTGAGCGGCATATAGAAGGCTTGTGAACAATTTTCCTTCTTTGCTCCCATTCCTTATCTACCCCCTTCTTACACTTTCGTCATTGTAACATCATATCTGCGTCATCTGATGTCTTACTATAATTTTCATATTATTCTTAAAATTGTGTGTGGTATTTCTACAGGTGACATTTTTGCATTAAAGTTCGATTTCCTTGTGATTCTGAATTATCCTTAATTTATGGACATGAGTGTAATTGTGAATTGAAATTATCTATGTGTCTGTCTTCCTGTCCTTCTGTATGTCCGTTGTGTGATAACGTAGGCAAAGGACAGCGAAAGTTAAACGACGTAACGGTTACGTACAGTTTTTGAGTATTAATTATCAATGCGTACCGCATGATTTTTTGTTCTTGTTTAATACTAAATTTAGAAAGACAAATTATAGGATTCATTTGGATAATGACATAATTATCATCTGGAATTTTTGTTACATCGCTTTCAATGTACAATTCAATGTATTTTAACTCTGATATGCAAGCTTAAAATTTATTTTGTCTTTAACACTGATATTCATTGTACACCGATGGAAGTTTGACAGTGTAGCACAACCGTTTTCCCCATTTTTTTAACACCATTAATTTTTCGCGGGATAATTCAATATTCAAAATATTTAACTATTTCGAATTGCCCAATGCATTGGGCAAACACGCCACACGCTTAAAGCAAGAATAAATGAACACATTCGAAATGTTAAAGAGAAAAAAGCTCTATTCTAGTTGAATTTCTTTACGAGCACCCTGAAGCTATTCCTTTGTGGACCCAGTCCGAAGTAATTTCAGCCCCTCGTGACTTTCAAGACCTTCTAATGACAGAAGCAATAAATATTATATAGTACAATAAAGTTATTAACTCCAAGGATGCTGCATCTCTTCATAAAATATGGCACACGTTGTGCTCGTAAGACTATTGGAAATAGTATTGAAATCTTTTTTTCAGGTTTTTTACCATGTTGTTCCTGTGCAAACTTTTGTGGACAGAACTTTTTTAACTTTAACCGTATTGAACTTCTCAATTATATATTGCTTGCTACTATGTTACTTAAGTACACATGATGATGCTATTTTGATAATAGCGAAAAGCTTTGTGTCTGTGTTTAATTAAAAAAAAAAAAAATCTACGTGTTTTTAAAAGTGATTTTATACTTTTTTATATATTTTTTGAAGATTCATTATGATGAATTCAACCATACTTATTAGTTTTGTAATTTTTAATTTAAGTTTAGGGAGAATGTTCGAACTGATGTCAGCAGTGATTTATAATATTTTAAAAATATATTTTGAATGAGGAAAAGCAAATGATAAAATAACTTAAAATTAAACATAGATAAAATAATGAAACACCACTATATAATACTTATTTATATTTATATTCATATTTATATTAGACGCTTTTTATTGAAATTGGATTTTGTCATCGCGTTTGTGTTACGCTAAAAAACAAGGCACGCCACTACTTTAATGAATTACACAATTCATTTCGTCACTTGTTGGCTCGGTTGGTTAGAGTGTCATGTTGATAACGCGAGAGTCATGAGTTCAATCTTGGAAGAGCCCAGATGTTGACTTTTGGAAGTAATAAGTAGAAAATATGTCAATTGATGAAAGAAAATTTTTCATTGTCTATTCAGTATTCAAATAATTTTTTAAGTATTCAAATTTTTCAATTCAAATTTCGAATTCAAATTTTTTCAGTATTAAAATAATTTTTTAAACATTTTTGTAACTAAAGAGCCCAAAATAAAAATACATTTTTTAACAGTCGAGGCTTTGTATTGTGGAGCCCTAAAAATCCTAAAATAAAAATTTATTCTAGCAATGAAATGTTATATAGAAATAAAATTTTCAGCACTAAGAAAATTCTAGAGAAAGTATAGATATTTCTCTTTTACAAGACATGAAAATTTTTAAGTATTAAAAAAAAAATAAATAAATAAATAAATAAATAAAAAGGCTTCGGGATCTTTGAATTTCATGGCTTATTGAATATTTATTCAAAACTAATAACTAAGAATACTGGTCTCAAAATCTATTCAAAATGTTTTAAAAAGGTTTCGAGATCTTTGAATTTCATGGCTTATTGAATATTTATTCAAAACTAATAGTTAAGAGTACTGGTCTCGAAAGCTTTTTAAAATATTTTGAATACTAAAAAGTTTTCATTTCTTGTAAAAGAGAAATATCTATATTTTTTCTAGAATTTTCTTAGTGTTAAACTTTCATTTCTTTATAGAATAACTTTGCAAGAATAAATTATTATTTTATGATCTTAGGGATCCTCACTAAAAAGCTTCTACCGTTAAAAAATGTATTTTTACTTAAATTTTTATTTATAAAACCGTATGGCCCTCGTCAGAGATTACACGTGACACAAATTCAAACTTTCAGATAGATCAAATTATTTATTTTAGTTCTCACGATATTTTGTCCGGCGAGATTTTATCAAGCGATTTTATGTCCGGATCCCAAATTTAGCTTCTATACAGTCAAATTTTAAGAATTAAGACGCAATAGATGTAACAGAATGGCTTAAATTGAATTCTAAATCACCACGGATATCAGAGTCTTAAAAGACATGCATACCTGGCTGTTTGCATCAGAAAGCCAGCACGCCAACCATTTGCAGAATTTATATGACCAAAACACGACATAATAAGGCTTAATTTCTTATAAAAGTGGGAAAAAAATAAAGATTACTTTCACGTTCAAGAGTTCTTACAAGTATGAAAATGATTCATAGGGCTGATATTGGTACGAGCATTAATCAGTATCAACATTTTACTTTAAAAACTTCATAAACTATTAAAAATAAAATATTTTTTCAACTTAGCTGAGCATGGGAAAATCTCACATAAGTTTACAATCGGATAATCATTGTGTGTGAAATAGCATGAAATTGAATTAAATTACAATATTGACAGCAGTGGAATTAAGATAGTAAATAGGTCGCAGGAAGGGGGGGGGGGCGAGAATATTGGATCAGGGTCATAGCTTTCAATTGGGTCTGATATTCAGATGACATCACTTTTCTTATTTTGTATATGTCATGATCTGTTGTAGAGATTTATGCGGAAAAATAAACAAATAAGTAAATAAACGTTAAAATCACTAGCGTCTCCCTATGCAAGCTAGTTGTTGAATCGATACATAATAAATAATAATTAATTGAATTTCTTTAAAATTATTCTATTAGTTCGAAAATGTTTTTAAAGTATTCACTATTAATTTATTTTTCTATATAAGGTATCATGGTATTATTAATACTTTTAGACTATATACTGAAGTAAATTTACAAGCATTGAGCATATTTAATTTTACGTTATTTATCTTTTATATTATTATTTTATATTATTTTAAAAAGTATAATTTAATAATAGTTATTGAACCATAAAGTGCCTCTTCACACACACACACACAAAAAAAAAAAAAAAAAAAAAACATAAAATCGTATAACAGTAATATTGCTCGTATATACCTATTTATACAAATATTTATCTATCTGTCTTTCACAATAACAAATTTTGTATGCAATAAACATGTAACTATATACATTCAAAATACATTTACCGGGTAAATACGTTTGTTTCTATAGAACTTATATTTAAATCATTCAAGTAGAAGTTTTAAGTTCATAAAACGAAAACCAGGATACAAAATTTTAAATGAAATGTAAAGGTATTTTATGTAAAGATAAATAATGTAAATAATGTATTTAATGTAAAGATAAATATTTTCCTTTCGAAAATATGTAGTATTTATCTAAACATTCTTGAATTTTATAATATTCTGATAGCTATTTACTTACTGTATAAAATTTTAAATTATAGCAAAATTAACGAGTATGTCATTTAAAGTGCTTTTTAAACTTTATAAAGCTATTTTATTTTTTCTATTTAAGTTTACGAAAATCTGGTGTCAAGAAACATGTAAATTACATTCTAAAGGGTATGTAATTACTATTACTTGATTTCATATCCTGTCAACCATGTACTTCTTATAAGAGGAAGAAAATCCTTCACATGTGTAATGACATAACGATTCCTCATATTTTATATTCTAGTGCTTAATTATAAGAAGATTTTCCCCATGTTAAATGTTTTAAAACACAAATTATATTTTGAATTATGTACAAAGAAAAATATGCTCAGTGAAGCATGTAAAATTTTTTTAAAGACTGCATATTTCTTGGATTTAGAGTACATTTATGGAATTCAATAGCATTACAATTCGTACATGTCATATTCATTTAAAATAAATATGTAAAGAAGTAATTTAGCTTTATTTGAATTTATGAGAAAATTTTCGTTTCAGATATCTTTTAATAGAATGGAATTTACATGACAACAGGTAAGCATAATAAGCTTGGTTAAAACAAAATACTTCAAAGCATGAATTTGAAATAGATTTAAATTTTTAATAATACTGTTTAAATAAATAATTTAATGCGAAAAATGTAGTTTTGATATGATACATCGAGTACCTATAAAAACTTTTTTATATCAGGAATTCAATAATTTGGTCCAAAATATGTAAATTTTAGAAAATAGTGAATATTTTTTTATTAATTATTCATTTATAAACTAAAAATTTCCTTCAGCGTGCAGTATTTATGATAATATCTATATAACGAAAAAAAAAAAAAAAAAAAATGAAGCACGATTAATTTTCAGAAAATTTTGGAGTGGAAGGCGGATTTTTTATACCAACTATGTGAAAAATACCAGAGCCGGGAATCGAAACCGGACCTTCTGCTTTACGTGCGGATTCTCAAACCATTGAGCTACCCTGGCTGATTACCAGCTAGGCATTTCTCGCATAACATTTTTTGGCAAAGTCACCGAGTCTGTAAACACAGCTATGTAATGTGACATTAATATTCATGGCAGAACCCCAATAGACCACGGCCTTCATGGCTGATGAATAATTTTCTAAATTAAATGATTAATTTTGTTAAAAAAATATAATTCTTCAAATATTTTCCAAATTCCACTGTGCTACTGATAAAATAATTAGATTAAATTGTGAAGAAATATTAACAGTAAAAAATAGAAATTACACAATAAATAGCGTGCAAATAATAATAATAATAATAATAATAATTAATATCATGATTAATTTCTTCTACAAACATACGAATAATGTATTTTATTTGTGATTGTTTTTCACCTTCGATTTCTGACAGATTTGTGCGTTTTTGATATATGTCCTGAATATTATTTGATCATTTTGAAAAAAAACGCATTCTCTCTTTCTCTGTGTTTTGTTACAAAAACTATAGTGATAAAATTATAATGAATTTTCAAGTAAACATCTACCGTACATATTTGAATCGCTTATAACTATTCTGGAATCATTCATAAACACAAAGAGATTTTGGAAGTTCGATACTTAAATAGTTTGGACTTGGGAATACCTTCACGAAATTTTAACTTAAACCACCTTTACAAAAAATACTGAAATTCAACGGAAACACCAGAACTTCGCAACTTCTAAAGCATTTCACCAAGTACTTTCCACTATTTGTCGAAACATCGACACCAGAATGAATCATTCATAAACGTCGAATGTTTGATATCGCAGCGCATTTTTCAGAATATAATTGTGTGGGTTCTCACATCATTAAAATAACCTCTGACAAACTGAAAAGGTTTCGGGGTTTAAACAAAGACCGAAAGAAAATATTCCAACCACATTATCCATAACAAAATAAAAGAGAAATCCTTTAATATATTTTTATACACTGAAAATCAAACTTACCATTCAATCAATGTTTCAGTCTGAAACACCTTAAAAGCTAATATGTACATAAATTTAAATAAACACCATAAAATGCATCAAACTAACAAATATTGTTTCTGGTCGAAAGACGACACCACCGTTCATCAGGCGAACAAAGTAAGGCACGAGTGCTGCAATCAGCGGTGCGTTGCGCTCTGATTGCAACACGCGTGCCCACTTTGTTCGCATGGCGAAGGGTCGTGTGTCTTTCGACCTGAAACAATAGTTGTGAGTTTATTGTATTTTATGGTGTTTATTCGAAGTTTTGCACTTATTATACTTTAAAACGCCAGTTCTGTGGTGCTTTCTTATTACCTTAGAAACTGTTCATCATTTTTCTATGTCTTAGAATTTAACCTATAATTATATATGTTAATACATATAACATTATAAAATATCTTCTTATAAATATACTACCAATAGCTGAAAAGACTCTCCAGTTTAAATATGAGTTTGAATTTGTTAAAAAAGCAGGGAATGAATAATTTGGTATAATTATGTAAATTTGCTCATAAAAATTTATAGCGACATGATTAAACTTTTCTGTAATTGATTACATGCTAAACTTGATATCGTATATCCGTGGGCAAAATAAATCAGAACGAATAAAACTGAACTTTATAGAAAAGTTATTTGCAAAAGCTTAGTTTTCGTTCTTTTACCATAGGATATCTTTTTGAATTTGAATTATCTAAATTTAAATTTAGGTTGTCTTAAGTTGTGTGTAGCCAATGACAATGGTTATTACAATCATCACGGACATTTCAAGGAATCAAACAACGACAGAATTTTTTTAAACAATTGAAAAATATTACAATGAAAATTTTAAGCATCAACAAACATTTTTATTTGTATTCTTTCATAACATTTCTTGCTACCTTGGGAGCCTCAGCGCAAGGGCGGACTCATCGACACCAGTGTTAAAATAGGGGTGATAACCCTTGTTGTTGAGAGAAAATAAGTGATACGTGAAAGCCGAATGACTGGATATTTGCTAAATCCTCACTTATCGGTCCGTACAACACCCTCCAAGACTTTAGACTCTAGGCATAGGAAAGTGGTTACACTATAAAATCATCGGAATTTGAAAAATTGAAAAATAAGTATTTACAGAATGGTTTTCTGTAACAGGCGGACATTAGACTGGTACCTCGATGACAATTTGTCACTATGAGGGTACATAACACTAAAGGTTTCTGTATTCGAAAAAATAAAGAAAGAATGGGGAAAAAAATTAAAAAATCTCCTTCATTTGTTGTTCGAGGAAACGGCAGTAAACGGCAGTGAGTATTGCTACTATTTTACTAGTTAGATGCGGTTACATTACATTACGGAAAAAAATCGTTGTCATCTTAGTAAGCTATGCACACAAGAAAGTTTTACAATTCGAAAATGATCGGTACATTTGTGTAACATAGATCTCATTTGAAAAAAATAAATTACATTTCAGTTACAATAGAAATGTACATATGATTTAATATATATATACACAAACTTCTGTCGTTGATGGCGGCTGAAATAAATAAATAATTTAGGTATTCATACCCATACAAAAAAAAAAAAAAAAAAAAAAAAAAAAAATACACATTGTAACAAGACGAAATGAGGATTTTAATACATAAATTTGTTAATTTTTAAAGTTCATAGTATTAAGTCCAATGTTTACGGATTCGATAAACTTGTTCTGCAAGGTTCCAGCATGCAAATTATCACACATGAGAAATATAAGAAAAACATTAGAACAAAATTACGTGATTAATTGGAGCTTTCTTGGACATCAGGGGCGATCAATACGTCTGCTAGATTCAAAATAAATTTCGCTAAGTGCCTTGGGACTGTTTGTCAAAGACGCTTGTTTCTCAGTCATCAAGAGGGGGGGGTAACTTTTTTTTTCTATCTTTCTGTACTGAGTTTTACTTCTGGTGATAAAGGGAAGTCACGGCTGGCAGACAGACGAATATGTCTGAAATAAAGACTGGTGATTAGTTGGTGGCGACGCACTTACTTTTTGCACTCCGCTAGAAACTGGTTAAGAATGGGTTGTTTTTGATAAGGACAATAAATATTTTAGGCTTTTTGGCGAAAGGTTGGGAACAATAATAGGTGATTTTGAAGTGTGGTCTCGCTTTTTAGTGTTCCTCTTCAAATATTATAAAGGTGCGACATGACCACACTGTTCTGTGTGGAATTATGTTGTAAGTGTTTCTGACTGAGTCCATGGTAGATGAGTTTATAAATGTACTAGGTATTTTGTTCTTTCTGGTAATCTTTCATAGTATTTAGTGAATTCAGTTTTGCTCACTAATTGTGATTTTAAACTTGCATTTAATTATCCTTCTTCAGGGCAGTATTTTATTTTATACTTATCGTGAATGTTACTAATATCAGCAATTTGATGTACAAATGAAGTGAAAAATTTCCTATCAAACACTTAAAAATCGTTAATTTCATTATAAAAAATAACAGGAAAAATATTTTTGTTGATTAAGCTTTTAAGGGCTCATTTAATACTGAATATTTAGTTGTTTCATTCCATGGTAAACCAAATGAACCATATCATGCCAAATTTATTTTCTTCCAAATGACTTCTGAATGTCAATAATTTTACATAAAAACATTAAAGGGGATATAATTCATAATTTTTAATGTATTTCTTAAATCATCTAATCCTAGTTCATCTTCAACATTCTGGTCAAGTAAAAGTCTTTTAGTAAAAGCGAAAGAAGGTTTTCAAAACTATTAATCCTATTTCCTGCAAATTTCGATAATGCTTTGTTAATTTCTTCGTTAATGCCATTAAACTATTTAACATTGAATAAACATGTCAGTTATCAACATTTATTTCGAAAATTTTATAAATTTTATTCCCTTTAGTACTAGAATTTCTGTGAAAATGCCAGTTGCATCCTCTAAGAAATTTTGAATTTCAATATCACATTTAAAATTTTTAGGATGTTTCGCGCATACTTTATTACCATCTACTGCATTATTTTTCGAATTCTGTTGTAAATAGCTTTTTATACTAATTATATATCTATTTATTTCCTTTAAATGTTTTCTACAGATAAAAAAATTCTTCACATTTTAATAAAACTTTTAAAGAAAAGATCTTGCAAAAATATGTTTGTAACAAAATAATATTATTTAAAATCCAAGAATTCAACATTTAATCTTGTATTTATTTTAAATTGCAAATATGGAAATTTTGATCTACGCATTTGTTTGAAAAATAGATCAAATATTTAAAGTAGATCATTCATAATAATAATATTAACAACTTTTGTAACAATTGGTCTGAAATCATCATTAACATTTAAAATAAAACCCATGCCACACACACACACGCACGTAAAAACATATATACCTGGTGCGTCAAAAAATAAATAAATAAATAAATAAATAAATAAATAAAAAATAAAAAAAATGTATACACACTTTGAACTGCCATAGAAAATTTATGTTTCGTTCTACAATGTTTAATTGTTGGAAATGGAAAGCTTAAACACCAATTCGAAACATGAATGCACTTTCTGATGCAAATGTGATTACTGTTAAAAATGGCGACCTTCAGCATCAACACATTGTTGAGTACGCGTCACCACTGATTCCGTACATTGTACCAACGTGTTCAATGGGATTTCTACGCACACCGCATGAATCTCATTCCAAAGTTTGTCGGGTTAGCAGCTGCATTAGGTTAGTCAGCAAGCATTGTTACTGAAACTTCCAGTACCATTTAATTACCTGCTTCCTCGCTTAAAATCTGAAACGTACGTCTGCCATCTTGCGTTTACTTCCTTGTCACTAACTGAGTTGAGTAGCTAGATCGATAAATCTGCTGCGACCTGTTGAAGAAGGATAACATTACTTTCTCCCAGAAATTGGACCTTGTAGCACTCGAAATACAGTTTATATGATGGTTCAAAGTGCGTATACATTTTTTTTGACGCATTTGGTATATATATGGCATAATAAGTAAGTGATAATCTCTAAGTGAATAGAATAGCTAAAAACAATCATTTTAAAACATTCCTTTAAACAAGAAATAATAATAATAATAATAATAATAAACCTTGAGAGTTTCAGCAAAACGAAATAGTATTTAAATAATAAATTAATTTATAAAAATAAAAAATAAATAAATAAATCGTATTACTAAAAAATTATTGTCGTACGTATATTTAAAAAAATATTTCCAGATTAACTACAATCTTTATTTATTAAATGAAGAAATAAGAAAAGTGTGATTTTTTTATCTTAGATACAAACCATAAATTGCAAAGAAATAAAGATAATGTCATTTTACCTTCTGATTATTAAAATAAATAAAAAAAAAATGGTATGTATTATAATTAATTTATTTTTCTGTTCACAACTGAGTTAAATATTTTCATCCGATCAAATGTAATTCTCTTTTAGTTTTAGAAATAAGGATTTTTCATTTTCAAATGTCTAGGAATTTTTAATTGAATTCCCCAATATATATATATATATATATATATAGGAATTTATAAATGTAGAAATATATAAACAAATGAATGAAATAAAACCCGAAAATACACTGAAATCTTCATCATCTAAGTTTCCTACATCTAAGTTTTGCATTTCCTTTCGCTGCAATTTTGCGCATTGGTTTGTAATTCTCCTATTGGTTTTTCTAATCTGTTGAACTTATATATTTATAAAATTCCTGTTAATAGATATCTATATATATATATATATATTATAACTAAGTTAAATCTCTATTTTAATTGAAAAGCAATAAATATTTAAAATGTTGTAATGTGTGACATAAAAGTCGATATATCATTTAATACAATGAAATACTCCTTATAGTTTTGAAAAAAAAAAAATCATTGCAAATAAAAATCAAATATCTTGTAATTACTAAAGGTAGATTATCCTGAGGATGTAAAATCAAAGCTTACACTGTTTTTTTTTTTTTTTTTTTTTTTTTTTTTTTTTAGTTTTGCTAAGAATTAATGTACGATATTAATTTCATGAAAGGATCAATGAAAATTTGACAAATGTATTGAATATATATCTAGATTCTGGAAGAAAAAAATTTTGGAAAGCTACTCTTCGAAGTGTTTTAAGGAATTAACGGTCGGCGGAGTTTTTTGAAAAATTGTTGAATTGCAGAGAATTTTCATTTTTGATTGTGTGAAGCTTGCAGGTATATGTCCGAAATAACATGAAGTTAAAATTATAACAACATATGACATTAAATAATACAGTTATATGAGAAATTTGGTATTGCTCTTGTGAACTTATATAATGTGGATCATTTAACACTAATGTAATTGTAACCATGGGTTCTAAGCTGTTAAATATTTAAAACAATACAGTTTTAGGTAATGTTTTCGTAGACTAAATATGGCTCCTGCCTTGGCTGTTATTGCGGCAGCCATCTTGCGTAAGAGCAGTTAACTTCATTTGCTTTGCAAGCCGATGCGTCGCATGTCAAATCATCTAATATCCTACTTCAAAGGCATGAAGGCATGGAAATTTATTTTCAAGCAGCAGTATTTAAGTGTAGAAAATTCTAAATCGATGTCTGTTGGATAATGTGTGAATTTAGAAGAATCTAGCCTTTTTCTAATCCAAAATACTAGTAAGGTATACTTTTTAGTTAATGCTAGCAGATGTAAATTAAATTAGATTTAGTATAAAATATCAGTTAAATACAAGTAGCCTATACTCCAGTCTTAAAACCAGTTACATCTTAAATAGATTTTAAACAAGTTTCCTTTTCATTTCGTAAAGTTATTCACAGTGGGATAATCTCCAATCAGAATGTTATTTGCATTAAGTTAACCTAACAATTTGAAAGGATTCCCTTGTAAAGAAAAGTGCAGTTAATTGTTTCTATGATTTTCATTTTTCTCTTTTAAATTTATTATGAAAATAACATAGATATAAGAATTTTTTAATCCTATAAACGCAGCTGTGTAAAGCACATACAAAATTTAGTATATTTACATTATTTTTGCATTTCATGTCTCTTTTGCAGAACAGTTGAAATTTTCTTTTTCATTCATTTAGAAAATATAGCATGCTCCCCTAACATAAGCTTTGGCGTCTTATTGGAGTAAAAATCTTTTTTCCATTTCGGAAACAACAATTCTTTTTTCTACCCAGATGCTGTTTCAAATTAGATATATAAAGTAAATCTTTGTGTTGCTGACACAATTACAGAAATGCATTTAACGTAATATGTACAGTGTTAAGTAAGTATTAAAATTTTAACAATACATTTCAGTATATGTAGGAAGCATATGCAGGAAGCATATGTAGGAAGCATAATAAACACATGGAAAGGGGAAAATAGGAAACACTTACCTATTTCACGACATTCTTTTATTTATTTCAATCAAAATATAAAGAACAATTTTCATACAGCAGTACATTCCTTTTCCCACATTTTATTCGAGAATTATTATTATTATTATTATTATTATTATTTACATGTTTTGCATCTTGATTATTTCTCAGAACGTATGATAAAGTGATTTACCCCGCCAAGACATATATTACTATTTACAGGCCCATGCGGACCTGTATGAATATTGGGCCCACCAGTAGCCGACCGGTACTGCGCTTAAAGCTAGTAGATGGGGAGTGCCATGTTTAATTCCAGGTCGCGCTAATCAACTTAGCTTTTCGAAGTTTTCCGTGGTTTTCTCCAAAATCCGAATAAATAAAAGCTAGGATCCCGTAGATAGACCCCCCTCCCCCCACGGAGGATGTTCCAACTATAGGCCTAGGATCGTTGTGAGGTCAATCGTCCATAAATCTTACAACCAACTTATTTGAATATTTTCATTTTTTTTCTTCGTCTGTCAACTTCAGGATCATGTGGTAAGCACGTAATGGCACGTTCTCTAGATCATCCGAATCAAGAGTTTTAAAATTTTCCAGTGCTTGCTTGACTGATAAAATTTATAACGAATTTTTAAAACGATCTATAACTAGAAAATCTAACTCTCTAAAGTTTCTTTCGAGCATTATTTTAGATAAACATGCATGCAGTTCAAAAATATTCTTCCGGTTTTGAGATAATAAATAAAAAAGCAAAGAAACACAAACGTAAACATCTGTTCTCAAAACCAAGTTTTAGAAAACACAAGAAATAACTGTATTGCAAAGTACCAACCTGTCAATTGTCAATCAGCATAACTTTCTTAATTTTGCACGGTAGCAAGGTAAAGACAAGAAATGCTAGTGGGAAGGTGCCAAAGCTCCCGTTCTGGGAACATGAAATAAAAGATTTTCCAACAATTCTTTAAATGGATTTATTTATTCTACACTGTTAAAAATTTCTGTAAAAGTACAGAAAAAGTATTGAGACTCTCCGTAAATGTACATGAGTTCACTGTTAAGAGCAGTGAATCAAGAAACTCAGTTTGCTGTTAAAAATTTCTGTAAAAGTACAGAAAAAGTATTGAGACTCTCCGTAAATTTACATGAGTTCTCTGTTAAAAGCATTGAATCAAGAAACTCAGTTCTTAATTTACAGATATTTCCCTTTTCTAAACAACGTTTTCCCTGTAGGGATTTTGATAGGTACATTAAATAAAAAAACTATATATATATACATAACCTTAAAATTATTTTTATATTAAAATAAATACCTATTTATACATACAGATTTATTTAACTAGAAGTTTTGAAGGCAGAAATATACTGAATAGTTTGTTTCATTGCAGTGTACTATTACGTAAAAAGGGAGAAAAAAGGGAACGTTAGGGAAAATTAGATTGTTTCTGCGGGATGTTTATCTTCGTATCTACTCATTAAGAGTTTGTTGTTGTTGACTGTATTGAAGAACTTAAAGCAATTTGTGTTTTCATTTGGAATTCATAATTAGGTATGTTAAATTTTATATAATCTTTTATCCTATTTTAATAATCAACAAAAACAATGACTGTTTATGTTAGTTATATTAGCGGTTATTTTTACTTTCTTCTATATGTAATATAGAGAAAGCATTTGATTCGCGAAAATTTTCGTATAAATGTACATAATGAGAGTTATTTTAAAATTAATATGAATTATTGATAATAGTAGTAGTTAACTAGGGGGAAAAATTTTGCATGTGGGGGCATCGCTCTCCCCTGGGGGTTAAGTACCCCCAGGTGAAGTATATTTTCAATATGGGTATCTTTCGAAAGATCTCGTTAATACCTTTAAAACTAATGGTTGAACTATAGATTTGTGCTAATTTAAAACAAAGTTATCCATTTTTTCCTTTTTTTTTTTTTTACTTTTTACGAAAAAAAACTTGGAAAAAAGTCATTTCTTTTGATTTGGAAAAAAACAAACATCTTTCGGCATTTAGTATGAAATACTAATTTCTATGAGATAAAAATCTTCTGCATTTATAATTGAAAAGAATTTGGTAATTTAATAAGTAATTTTTATTGAATAAGTTTTGTGTAAAATTATATAGAAGAAAGTCATGTGGTGGCCACATCATACTAGTTTTCAGTTTAATATCGTCTGAAATTTCTATATGTTTTCTTATATATTCGTTTTACAGCCTCTTCCTGTCATTAAAAGTGTTTGCTGGCATTTGCTGAAAGACTGAAAAATAATATAGATTACCTTAAATCAAAATAGTAGGAATTGAGGAAAAAGTAAGTCATTTCCACATTATATAATTAATAGTTTAAATAATAAAAATAAGTAAATTTTAAAAATCGAAATACAAAATAAAGATTTTATTGATGGGAGTTTTATCCGACAATTTTTTTGATTATTTTTTAAGGGAGGGGAGGACGGTTTGTATTCTAAACCGTCCATTGTTATTAATTTTGCTTTCTGAAAGTTTTGAAAATCTGCTTGCGCGTATATATGTATGCCTATATATATATGCACAAGTTAAAAAACCACAATGTAAGAAAAAGAAAATTATTGTTGCTGTTGCCGAGCAATGGTAATAGAGGGGTGGGTTGGGGGACAAATTAAATTTTCTGACAAGTTAATATTTTTCAGAATACAGTTTGATATTTAAGGATTCAAAGTACAGAATGTATTTCAAATTGAGTGAGGAAATGTTTAAATTAATACGAAATTTTATCCAGGCTGTTATATGTTGCGGACTAATTTATATCTCAAAATAACCGATCCACATAAAACGTTACTTTTAAGTACAAAATCCAACTGTATTTTTGAATTATCCTGGATGAATATACCATAATCATAAGCATGCCAAGACTGCGGTTACATGTTTATGAAGGGAGGCGGACGCAGACGATTGTGGAGCAACTGCAATTTAAAAATACAGTTTCACTGAAATATAGCTAAAAATTCTGCTTAATAACGCATTGTCAAAAAACTTTCAGACAAGATTTTGCATTGACAGAAATAATTTTTGTTAAACATGTTTTTGCTTTTCCTTCTTTGTAAGGGGAAGATTTTAATAACTGGACAGTTTTTAATTCGGAGTATTATAAAGTTGAGAGAGTGCTTGGAACTATGGCCGAGTCCCCAGGCCTAGGACTCGAGGGTCCTAGGTCTGGGGTAGTGTGCCGTCTGAGGGGGGATGTTTTTTAAGGGGGCCCAGCCCAGATTTTATGAGTCTCGGAGAAAACTACTGAAAACTTCGAACAGCTAGGTCGACGAGCTAGACCTGGGATTGAACTCAGCACTTCCCGTTTATCAGCTCTGAGCGTAGAATGGCACGGCCACTCATGGAGTCGTACAGTTTAACCCGATCAGGTTATCGCTTTTTTCGGCACCTTGTCAGTTTATCATGGGCCTTCTATTCATAACTTTTGAACAAATTGAGATATTTGAAAAATTCAGATTGCATAATAAAATTTAAAAATGGTATTTGTACGGAAAAAATCAAAGACACGATGGATAGGTATTTCTTCTATATATGGGTACTTAGGTTTGAGACAAAAGAAAAATGGCTCGGGTCTCCAACGACCCACGATAACTTGATCGGGTTAAAGATGATTCAGGAGCAGTTCACTCTCTCAGGAGACAATAAATTGATTTCCATATTCAAAGGGTGAAAAACTACCTAACATAACAAAACCCTAAAAACTGCTATTTGTATTCAAAATTCTGTACTGATAAGTATAAAGGATTTAAGTCCAAAAATGTCGATTTTGAGTTAAGTACATAGTCAGACTCAGAAAAAAATTCTCAATCGATTGGTATAAAGGATTTAAGTCTATGTCATTTAGTCTTTGAGAAAATCCATTGGTAAAAAAAAGGTTCAAGTCAGAAATTTACCATTCATGTATGGTATAAAATATTTAATTCAATTTTTTCCCGTTATTAAATGAAGGTTGACAATCATTGAATGGTATAAAAAGTATAAGTCAACGAAATCCCTTTTTCTTATCGATTCTTCTGATTTTTTTTTAGTTAGTTTAACTTTATTTTTCATCTCCTGAAAAATCAAGAATATGGACTTAAATCCTTTATACTTATCAGTACAGAATTAATCGTGGAAGAATAGATTAAGGTTATTATTACGTGGCTATTATTTAAAATGTTTATTTATTCCCATAATAAATGATATTTGTAGAATTCTGAAGGCATTGTAAGGAAAAATTTAGAAGGGGGGGGGGGATTTGGAAATAAAGATAGCCCCTGAAAACTTTCACCTCTGATATTCTTTTATAATCTGCTACCGGTTGTTTTCAATTTTTATTTTAATATTCTTCAAGTTTTTTCATGTTCTTTATACAACTCTCTATGCCATTAAAAATGTTTACCGTTATATCTTCTACGTGAAGACTGAAACATTATCTGAATTTTCGAAATCAAAAAGCAAGAATTTGAGTAGAATTGAAATAAATCGCCTACATCTTGTATAAACAATAGTTTACATATTGAAAATTTTATAAATTAAAAAACAAAATAAAGATTTTATCTTTAGAGAATTCTTATTTATCAAGTGATTCAATTTTTATTTATTTATTTATTTAATTTATAACTTTTAATTCTCTTTTCTTTCTTTTGAGGGGTTTGAGGAGAGGGGCGGAGTTAATGCTTCACCAGCGGAAAGTGTTTTCATTAAATATTTAAATTTTTGGAGATAGAATATTTAAGTAATTATCATAATATTAATAATGGAAATAAAGAAGGATATTAATTAAAAGAATTTACCTGTAGCTTAAGACCACAAAAAATTACTGTAATTTGCATTTATATTAGTTTATGTAATTATTAAAGACCAAATAATACTTAGAAAATAATTTTTAAATATATTTAATAAACTGGAAATATTTCCTAATCGAATTGTGTAAAAAAGAATTTGCTGCATTTGCTGCTTACTTCATATTACT
The DNA here is from genome assembly GCA_963930645.1 of Salticus scenicus. Classification (NCBI taxonomy): domain Eukaryota; kingdom Metazoa; phylum Arthropoda; class Arachnida; order Araneae; family Salticidae; genus Salticus; species Salticus scenicus. The sequence goes on along the minus strand of OZ005649.1, from coordinate 275,274,732 downwards.
ATAATAATCCAATAGACAAAAGTGGGTCTTGGGGACAGGAGTATCTGTTCTTGAAGCTGGTAGACGGGAAGTGATGAATTCGATACGTAGTCGCGCATGCTTTCCTAGTCGTTCGGTGTTTTCCAAGGTTTTCTCTGAAATTCCTGTAAATATGGGCTAATACCCCTTAAAAGTCAACCCACGTTGGGGTTTTCGGTAATAAATTGAGGCTTACTTAAAAATGTCTAAATTATTTTCAATATTTTTTGAAAATGTCGTTATATATAGTTATCAAAGTCCCACTCTACTCCTTGTACTTTGGGAATGTCTCGGAATTTCTGAAAACTTTAAGGTATTTGATAAAAGAAAAAAAAAAGGGGGGGGGGGTGAACTCAGGGGCAAACTTTAAAATTTCATATAGGAAGGGCGGGGGGGGGGGATCTTTTCTTGGGGATAAAGACATTTCAAAGTAGGCCTAGAACCTACAGCAGTCAATCGGCCTTATTCCCAAATACAATCCAACTCATACTTGTTTTTAATATAAAATACTTCAAAAATATTCCTGTTACAATGGCGTTCATAAAATAGTGCTTAAATATCTTATGATTTCATTATATAAGTGATTTTTTTCCTGTATTAATGATTTAAAATACCATGTTTATCTCTTTTTATTTTCTTTAGATGATTTTTCATTAGATTCTATTTAGATGGAGTATTTAAGATACATTTAATAAAAAAGCACCACAAAACTGGCGTTGTAAAAAACATTACTTACAAACTTTGAATAAACACCATAAAATGCAATAAACTCGCAACAATTGTTTCGGGTCGAAAAAACACACGACCCTTCATCAGGCGAACAAAGTAAGCACGAGTGCTGCAGTCAAAGCGGCAACGCACCTTTGCCGCTTTAACTGTAGCACTCGTGCTTACTTTGTTCGTCTGATGAAGGGTCGTGTGTTTTTTCGACCAGAAACAATTGTTGCGAGTTTATTGCATTTTATGGTGTTTATTCAAAGTTTGTAAGTAATAATATTTAAGATACACTTTAAAATTCGCTTATGTATACTTAATTTTCTTTTTAGTGCCATGTAATTACAATCCTTTCTTTTCATTATTTGCTTAAAATGTCATAGGATGTAGATTTTGTTTTAAAAATTTATAGTTGAAGTGTTTTCCTACAATAGTAATTTTGCATAATTTTTCTTTTTTCTAGTTATAATGGAAATTGATCCTGATATAAGAAATGAAACAAGTTGTCTAAGAAATATGAAAATAGAAAATGCCGTAAAATACCCTCATTAGAGACATTTACAAATACCAAATATTTATCCTGTTAAAGAGTTTTTCACCATTTATCTTTTGTTAATGTCATTTAGAAAAAAAAAAAAAAAAAAAGATACGGTCAGTGTTATGTTAGTAAAATAAAGTTTAATTTTAATCTAATTCAGTATGTTTTATTTTTTTATTATTTTTAATTGTATGTTTTCTTTGCAGCAAAGATGTTTTTCTTCTTAGTGAGCTTTTTGCAATGATTCTAGTAAATTACCGGGATGCTGATTTCATGTATAAAAACGTAGAATTTGTTTCTTCTTTAGATCCTATTTTGTAGAAAAAAAAAATGTTTTAAAATTTGTTTTTGTAAAAAAAAAAAAAAAAAAAAAAAAAAATCCAAATTTTTTTAATTCAAAATAATTTAATGGTTTCTTTTAACGAAAAGTTATATATTTTAAAGATTTGAATTTATGGAACTAGTGACGAAAACCAAAAGAGTACCCGAGTTTCATCTGCACTGAACCCTAAATTAATATTTAAAAATATTAAAAGCTCTATATTTCTTTTCATACTATTTAATACATGCGAACATTTTCTCTCCACTTGCCGTCTATTTAAAAATATTTATATCCCAGAAACTACAATAACTAAGGAAATTATTCTACACATTGTACTGAATTAATTATAAAAATTAAAACTATTTAGGTATCAAACTTTTAATACGTTCCTATAGTTCTACGATAACGTATTAGAAATCTGATCTGAAATGAGAATTTTTATTTTCAAATAAAATAACTTTTAAAAACCAATTTTATTAAAAACAGAATATTGAAAAATGTTCAAAATTTGTTACAGTTTGAAATAAAATTTGCATCAAATTTGTTAGTCTTGGTTTAAGTGACAAGTTACGCATTTCATTAATACGTTGCACAAATTTACTTTTTAAATAAACTACCAAAACTGTATGCCTAGTTTTTAAGAGAGACCTTTATATGGAAATTAATTTGTAATTTTTTTCTTTAGCTAATATAAAAATCAATGTGAATATTTAAAAATTCAAATTCATTTAATACACTACCTTTCCATAAATGACCGGACACTTTCGATTTCAGATGCGTTTTAAAATAACTTAAAAAGTACTTAACAAATCATCTTGAAACTTCAGGAGTGTAAAAAACATGTTATACCTCATGTAGTTCAGTTATTTGTTTGTGCCAAAAGTGAAAATGGGACCAGTAAAAAATTAAAGAAAAATGAGAGCATTTGGCATCACCCAGTATAAAATAATGCTCGAAATACATTCTGGCTGTAGCATATGATTATGGGGCTCATTCTCATTTTCTGTATAATTTTTTAAGTCTCAACCGCATGTAATCAGGGAGATATAAAGATTTCTTTAAAAAATTGCCGAACATTTTTTTTTCTTTCTTTTTTTTTTTTTTTTTTTCTTTCTTTTTTTTTTTTCTTTTTTTTTCTTTCTTTTTTTTTTTTTTTTTTTTTTGCTATAACATGCAAGGTATTAAATCCAGTACAAAGCTATATTTGGGAAACCCTAGATACAACATACTGCAATCAGAATGAAAAAAATATTAAATATCTAATGAAATGTGAGCATTTTTACTAAATACTTTTTAACTGCGCATGACTAAGTTTTAGCTAAATTTCATTTGTATAATTTAGTAGCCAAATGCATTAAACTACTTATATAAAAACCCAAACAAGTATTGTGTTAACTGAAAAAGTTCTTCGCCAAAGAATGAACCGGTCTTCAGTTTCTCTCGAAGAAACGCTAAAGTATAAGGAGTTTTGCTCACATATTTATTTTAATTCGATGAACGGTAATGCAATTTTCTGTGATTGTAAATAAATATTGGGAAAACCCTCTTAACAATTTCTTTGTTGGGGAACAGCTGAAATTCAGTTTATTCTATGACCAGAGCTGCCAACCTAATCCGGCAAATTGTTACTACCGCCTCTTTTTCTACACCACTTAATTTTTAGAGAATTTGTTTTCTTCATTCATCGTAAATATATTTGAAGAGAATTACTCTAAAAATTAAGTGGTGTAGGAAAAGGGGAAGGGGGTGGGGGGTGGGGGGGTACTAACAATTTGCCGGATTTGGTTGGCAGCTCTGTATGACATGGAACTTTTTCAGTTTACACGATCTTTGTTTGGGGTTTTTAGTAGCTCAAAAAATTTTACTGTTAAATTTTGAAAATGAAATGTCACTGAATATTTACGCATGCGCAGTTAGAAATTTAGTAAAAATACTCATATTTCATTAGATATTTAATATTTTTTTCATTCTGATTGCAGTATACAGTGTTTATTATTGTATGTCCAGTTTCCTGAAAATAACTTTGCACAGTCTTTTCATATTTTGCGTGTTATTGCTAAAAAAAAAAAAAAAAAAAAAAGAAAATTTTTTTGCAATTTTTTAAAGAAACCTTTATCTCCCTGATTATATGCGTTAGAGACATATAAACTTAATAAGTTAATGAGAAAGAGTCCTATAATCACATGCTACTGCCATATCGTATTTCAAGCATTAATTATTACAGGGTTAAGCCAAATACTTTCATTTTACTTTAATTATTTTTACTGGTCCTCCTTTCACATCCCTGAAGTTTCAAAATGATTTGTTTAACATTTTTTGAAATACTTTAAAAAGTGTCTGAAATCGAAAGTGTGCGGTCATTATGGAAAGGTAGTGTACCTAACAAATTTTTAGTACTTCTTCCTTTCTTTTTTTTCCCCCAATTTAGAAAGTTTACACCTTTTTAAGAGCATAATGAATTTTAAACGATTAGTGTTTTAATTACATTCTTAATTATTTAAGTTAATATCTAATCAAAATGCAATATATATATATGTATATTAGTTAATATATTTATTTTTAAAGTGTATTTAAAAAGTGGATGTATTTTTTGAATGAAAGAAACTGAGGTTGTTAACACAGATCTACAAATATAATGTTGGCAAAATTTAATTTATTTACTTTAGTTGATACCTATATTTCTAATGTGCTGAAGCCGAAAATGAAGCCAATTTTCCTCTGTTACACGTAGCTTTTGCAAATACAGGGTGTCTACTGACACAATACCTTCTCTTTCGGTAGTTTCTAGTATGATTCCATGATTAATTGTAATTAATAATGGAATCATACTATAAAAGTAACCGTATAATTATATTGGTAGAAGAGTCATGAAAAAAATAGCGCACCTTGTATTGATAAATATATGTATGTGATAGAGTAAAATCTAGTTTTGGTTTCAGCCGAGCAAAAACCATCAATATGTCATAATTATCAAATCAAAATTTTAGATTTAGACCTGTGAGATCTTTCACTATTGAGTCATATTAAATGAGGGAATTAAGTTTTGTTTTTGGTATGGACTATATATAAACGAGCAATATTAAGCAAACATATGATATATTTTGCAATTATTTCTGATCATTTTATTAGAAGTACCATAATATAAATTAGCTTCTTTTTTAAATTTTTTATTAAAAGTTTAATGGATGCAAAATGTACCACAACATTAATAAAAATTGTAGTTAAAGACCTGTTAAAGCGCATCAATAAAAATCCTACCAAAGGTAATACAAGCTTAACCAATTTTATACCTCTGAATTTTAATGTAGTTTTGATAAAAAATATATAGTATGTCTATATATATACTAAAGTCCGGTCTTCTTGTCCCATCAATTTCCGAGGAGTTCTGATCTCAAAGTTTGAAGGTGGGAGGTGCGAAGTTCGATCTCAGGTTGAGATTTTCAGTCTACCCATTCGAAATTTTCCAAGGTTTTCTTAAAAAACTTTTGTAAATAAGGGATAGAACACCTTAGAATGACCTACAAATAAGGCATTGTATACAGGCCTAGAACTCTGGAGTAACCAATGTGATTACCACCACAATAATATTAGTATATTTAGAAGCCTATATTCAAAACACTCTAAACTGACGCGCATTTAAAGTAAATCCCAAGGCTATGAATCTACAAGTGCAAAAGCATCCAACTTTAAGTTTCTTTTCCTTAAGTTGTATAAGAATCTGTACTTATGTAACGTATTTACCAGATTCCTACCTATATTCATGAATATAAACTTACTGTTGGATATTTTTGTACTTATAAATTGATAATAATATGGAATTTATTTTAAGTAATATGGCAATTTAGAGTGTCTTCGATACGCTTGTAAACATACTAGTATTTAATCGGCGTTAGTTAAAGCCGATTGGATGTGCTAGGTTTCTAGACCTGTGGGGATTGTCGTAAGTGTAGGTCTTTCTAAAATGTCTTATACCTTATTTATACAAGTTTTGGAGAAATCCGCGGAAAATTCCGAATGGGTAGGTCGAAAATCGCAACCTGGGATCGAACCATGCGCCTTCCGCCTTCAAACGTTGAGAGCAGAGCTTCTCAGCCAATGGTGGGGCATTCAGATATTAGGTATTTTTACATGGATAAATTTACTGAGATTTTCATAATATTATATACGAAATTTACGGAGACTTGGATGTTCTTACGTATGTAATTTTACAGAGACTTGGATGTTTTTCCATATGTAATTTTACAGAGACGTGGTTATTTTTACAATGGTAAATTTACAGAGTCTTATATGCTTTTACATGATCGAATTTACGGAGACTTGCATATTTTTGCATATATAGATTTACAGAGACTATGATGTTTCACAGATTTAAATTTACAGAGACTTGAATATTTTGATCTATGTAAATTTACAGAGACTATGATTAATTTACAGTGTAGTTTCTCTATATTTTGACAGAATCTCTGTTTTTAATCCTCCGTAAATTTACATAAGACTTAATATAATTAATTACCAATAGATTCTCTGTAAATTCACAAAAAAATTTTTAACAGTGTAGATTTTAAATATGTTGCTCTTTAGGATGTTGTTTTTGAATATACATTGTACTTGAAAAAAAATTAAGCGAGAACTTTTGTATTTTTTTTTTTTTTCAGTTTTATGTAAGACAGTCAGAAGAACTAAATTTCACTTATATATATATATATATATATATATATATATATATATATATTGTTCAGACAAAACATTGGGTAAAATAGTGTAAGTATTTATATAAAGTGTAAATTTCATAAATAGCGTTAAAATATTTTAAGAAAAAAAAAAAAAAAAAGAAAAGAAAAGAAAGATAGAAAGAAACGCTCCCGCAACGGAAGCGTTGCCGCCTAATGGGTTAACATGAGAAATGTAAAAATATGAGTATTTTAAATACTACGGTGTATTTAAATTTTGACATAGCAGTTATCAATATAATTTTCACATGAAATTTCAAATTCTTACACATTCCGTTAAATAAACTGTATATTTTGTATTATTCGGAGTTTAAACTGTCTTGAATCAAAATATTTTCCAACGAAACGTAAAGAAAAGTACACTTTGTTAAAAACTTTACTTTGAATGACGTTCTCTAACATGGACATTTTCTTGCACCTGAGATATTATTCTTATTTAAGAGTGAAGTAATTTAAAAGTGAGGTATTTTTAAGAATTTAAATCAGATAAAATGATGGATGCACTTGAGATAAATTTTTGATATTTTTATTGAGAATGAAGCTGATGGTATTCCTTCTTTTGCCACTTTGTGGAAACTTCTTTAACGAGCAACGTATCTGTGAAAACAAACATGACAAAGGAATGTTTTAATAGGTTATTTAGAATTCATAAAAGTGTGACAATATTTCTTTTTATATTTGTAAATGTATATATTTAAGATATTAAAATGTGTATATATATATATATATATACATACATAAATCTTAAGAAAGATATTTGTCGTACATCTAATTTCAATTTTTTTAATAAAATGTTAATAAACATCTAAGCATTTAAATATTATTGCAAATGTCTGTATTATAATTAGCAAAGAATATATTAGCTGAACAGAAATTGTATTTATAGGCAGTTCTAAACATATTTTTTCTTTAGACCTATATAATTTTATTATATGTTACAATATGTAAAAAAAAATAACAAGAATAACATTAATAATAATCATATTTAATAATTCTCGGGTTCTATGGAATTATAATATGCACTTTTTTGCAATATGTTGTTAATATTAACAATAATATATAGGGTGTTTAATAAAATATGGGCATATTTTTGAGAGGTGATAGTGCATTTCCAAACAGACAACTGTCATCAAAAGCTGCTCGTGTCCAGTTGATATTAAAATATAAACATTCTAACACATTTTGAAACTTAGTCCATGCGTTAAGATACCATTATTCTTACAATTTATTGTGGAAAAAAGGACCCCAATAGCATGCGGATAGGATATGGGAAAAAGAAAAACGCTTATTTAAATTTTCGCCATGAACAACACATAAAATCCAAAGATCCGGGTATGCACCTTTCAGTCGTTGTTCTAACGTACGAGATATATTGCTTTTCCTTTATAGAGAAAAAGCTTATCTGTAAGTATTTTATCTACAGAACTGGAAATGCAAATGACTCATAGACTCATCGAATATACGGAGGGTAGATTCTCATCATGAAACATTTGCGGGCCTGCACCAATAGCTTATGAAACAAAATTCTTTCTCTTTCCAGGTTAGATGCAGATGATGTAAAAACTTACTGAACTTTGATTGTGGAAGAAACCCTTCTGCGTAAGATGTCTGATAAGCGAATCTATACATATAAAAGAGTACTTCCACTCACTCACTCACTGACTCATCAACGCACAGCAAATTCTACTGGAGCCACTGACTCGAAAGATTATAGAACATATAGTGGAAGCACCCACTAAGAAGCGATTTTACGAAATTCGCCCCCCAAGGGAGAGTAGGGGGCAAAATATGATTTCACAAAAACCTCTATATCTCAAAGAAAAATCAGATATCCGTAAAATTTTTGCTTTAAAATATAGCTAACACAAATATCTAAAAACCAATTTCTGGAATTTTAGAAATTCGGTCCTCAAGGGGGGAAAGGGGGCAAAACGTGATTTCACATGCTCAAAACGTGGTTTCACATACTCCTATATATCTCAAACAAAAATCAGATATACGTGAAACTTTTTCTCTAATATATAGCTAATACAAATACCTAAAAACCAATTTCTGGAATTTTAGAAATTCAGCCCCCAAGAGCGCGAGAAAGAGGGGGCAAAACGTGATTTGAAATAATCTTTTATATCGCAAACAGAAAAAAATATATATGTGAGATTTTTGCTCTAAAATATAGCTCTCACAAATATATAACAATTAATTTCTTTAATTTTAGAAATTCATGTCAGGTGGGGCGGGAAAGGGGGCTATGGGGCAAAAGAAAAAAAAAAAAAAAAGAAATACACTTAGATTCTTCAGAATTGGTACAGATAGGTTTTACAAGCCTGGAAGTCGAATGAGGATATTTTCGAAAGTGTAAAGTTAATAGGAAGGTCAGAAAGGGGGAGGGGGGCGAAGGAGCCAAAAAATAAAAATAGAGTTAGAGCGTTCAAAATTGGTACGTAGAGGTTTTTGATACTTACAAATCGATTGCGGATATTTTCGAATTTGTAAAGTTATTAGAAGGGGTGGGAAGGGGAGGGTGGAGGGACAAAAAATAAAAATAGAGTTAGGTTGCTCAAAATTGGTACATGGAGGTTTTTGATACTTACAAATTGATTGCGAATATTTTCGAATTTGTAAAATTATTAGGATAGTCGGGAAGGGGTGTAAGGAGCAAAAATATATAAATAACGGTTAGAGCGCTGAAAATTTGTGTTGCTAGGCCGGATAAATATATTGCGGATATTTTCGAAAGTACAGAATTATTACGAGGGGCAGGAAGGGGGACGGACGCAGGGGTAAAAAGAAAGAAATTCAGATAGAATGTTAGAAATTAGTATTATTAGGTTTAAAAGACCGAGAGAATGATTGCAAGTATTTGTAAAGTCTAAAATAATTTGGAGGGGCGGGAACGGTAGGTGAAGGAATATGCACGGCGCGCAGAAAGTGCGGGCCCGGACCGATTATTCAACAATGGGAGAATATTTTATATATATATATATTTATGTTTTTCCCTTACGAGAATATAGTCATGCATTAAGAGTGTCGAACATAAATGCACACGCGCAGCACACAAAGGCCTGCGTTGCCGAAGGCAGTGGGGACCATGTGTGACATTTTTTCCAATCAGAACTTTTTTTCACATGATAAAAATTAATGCAATTTTGAGAATTCATTAACTACAGTGATTAAGTTTTAAATAGTGACCTGCGAAGCGGGCGTAGCCTGCTAGTTAAATATAAATTGACAGTGATTAGGGAATTGCTCCACGACAAGGGGAGTACTGAAAATAAATATTTGCATTCCTATCATATTCAACGTGACCAATTACTGAAACAAAAGGCAGTATCTTAGTTGTGTAGTATTCGCCCAATTTTATTATTATTATTATTATTATTTATTTATTTATTTATTTATTTTTTTGCAGCAGAGTGAGGTAAATCTAGAATTTTAAGCAACCGTTCTTTTCAAGAATGAATTCAATATTCACAATTGAATGTTCATTTAGTACCCACAATGAAGGAGCAGTTGTAAATCATCATGCTACTTTTTCAAATTCACACCCACGAAGATTTTACATGAATGTTTGTGCAGAAATAATCGGTAATACCCTACTCATTCCTTATCTTCTTCCAGAAAATCTTCATTAGGATAATTACCCCATGTTTATGCAACAAGTGCTGTCAGAAATTTTGAAGGGCATTCCCCCACACAGCAGGTAGTTCATGTACTTTTAGAAAGATGAAGCCCCAGCGCAGTTACGAGAGGCGCGAAACTCTTTGGATGCAACATTTCCGAACCAATGGATTGGGAGAGGTTATCCTTTAATTTCGCCACTGTGATTACCAGAACGTTCATGTTTCAACTTCATTTTGCATGTACAGCTGAAATCTCTTATGTGGAAAAGTCTTCACTAAGTCTGCAAAAGAACTTGTCGCCAAACTTTCGATACTGCAGAGGAAGTGCACAATATTCTTGGTGTTCCTTAGAATGTTCGAAAATCCATTCTTACGCGTTGAAACGCGTGCATAGCCCATGTTGCTTACTGTTTCGAACACATATTCTAATCTCGTCATTAAACTTGCTTTTGTAACACAATTGTCCTTTGTGCCTTTAAAATTTAAGTATTTTAACACAAATTTGAAAAGAAAAAAAAATCCTGTTAAATTGCTAATGGATTCAATAACACATGCTTTTCTTCCAAAATGAGACTTAATATTTAAATATTCTTATTCCTTTGAGTGAAAATCTTACAAATACATGAGAGACTAACAATACTTTCCTGACTTTATTTTCTAGATTTCTATGTGCCATTTTGAAATATACAAATATCTACTGTCGGTAGCAAAAGTATCCGAACACTTGCAAAAATACCTACATAAAAATGTAGAGTTAATACTATTTTGTTAAATAAATCCTTGTCGAATCATGTTATTAGGCAGTCTTTTTTTAAACAGGAATTTGTGCTAGTGTTTGGATACTTTTGTTACCGAATGTACTTGAAACATTAAAAAAAAAAAAAAAAATCCCATGAATATATAACTGATTTTGAGATAAAGAAGCGATATTATGTTTCATGGTCGGGACCTGTTTAGCCTGTTCGGTAGAGTATAGAGTTTGTAATTGAAAGATTGCAGGTTCAATATTCGAAGGGGCTGAAGGCGGTCGTTTACACTAATGGTGTGTGGACCGCATAAAATCCATCGAGACAGCAATGTCTCGTATGTTCCCATCAAAACTATATCTCTGGAGTTCAGAAAACCAATCCCTCCGTGGAAGTTCAAAATTGTAATGTTGTGTGATGGCAAACGAGGTAAGAGTGAGAGGAACAACCATTATTTATCATTTGTAGTACCGATATTTCCATACATAAGACTATTATGCAGTGACACAAAATAATAAAAATTAAAACAGAAGTTGATTTCTGTATACTTCTTTAAGTCATATGAAAACAAAACTTATAAGAAAATAGCTAAAAATAAGTAGACACAAGGAAAAAAATAAAACTTATTTTCCTTATTTAAAACAACATGAAAACTATTTAAAGACATAAATAAATGAACATTGTAACATTAACCATGGACATTCTTCGAACCTATGCAGGAACTGGAAAGCTTCTTTGCAGAGATCACTCTGAAAAATTTCATCCCGTGTAAACTGACCAAAACTGCTGGATTTATTATAATAGTAACTCATATATCGTTTGAAGAAATAGTATTTTATAATTTTAAAAACATATTATTTTAACATAATTTATTATATTATTTAATATATATATATATATAAAGGTTTTTAATATCCATTTCTTCAGAAGTTTTATGCCCTTCATTTGCAGTAAAACAAAAAAAAAAAACAAAACAAAAAAAAAAAAAAGCTCAAAGTAGCTAGGTGATTTTTTGCTAGCCCTTCTTTTCTAATAAAATATATATATACACGTAGCAATTTTCGTTTTTGTATCAAGGAAAATTTTAATTTGCTGTTATATACTATAAAATGTGTATAAAATTGATAAAATATTATAGGTTTACTCTTTATATGATTTAGTCAAGAATGATTAATTTATTTGGTTAATACCAGTTTTGAACAATATCTAAATTACTGCAAATGCCACACATCAAATTTAAAGTTTTGTTTTTCTTTTCTTTTCTCTTCTGTTTTTTAATTTAATCCTCCTTGTAAGATTTTCAAAAGCCTAATTGATGTAAACTCAGATGTCTTAAGGAAAAATGAAAATACTTTTAGAAGTATTTTGTGATAGGTTTCAGAAAAAAGTTTCAACTTCACTATGAACAGACAAGTATATTCTTCAGTTTATTAAATGAAGTAGGATAACTTTAAAGTGAAACAAAATTCTAGCATTAATTTTAGAAATTCAAATACCAAATTACTGACAGAGCATATGTTTCAGAAAGAAATATGTAAAGTGAGTAGTCAGAAAATTTAATTTAGTTTAGAAGTTTGTTATTAATCTGTCTTGTATAGAGGTTTAAATTATATAAAACTTTATGAAAGTTTGGTATATATATAAAATAAATAGTATTCTAAGCCTCTCAGTGTTATTATAGTTAGCAAAAATCCTATATTTTAATTTCGATCAAACATATATTTTAAACAATGCATTATTATAGGTATTATCGAAACTATGTTTCTTGTATAAGTTTTAAAGTACTCTGAGGCAGAAATTAATATTTTGTACGCTGGGATTATTTGTAAACTGGTGCCAGTAAATGATCTGTTCACAATATATTTCAAAACATATATTAGCAAGTAACACAAATTCATTATTTTAATCAGTATAATATAATGATGCTTTTTAACACTTTTTTTTTATTTGAATTATTGAAATAGTTCGTACATAGGAGCAAAAAAAATAATTCAAATACATGATATTCATTTTTCATAGTTTTGTATATTTAACACCTTTTGATTATACTGAATAAAATGTTATAAACCCACATAAGGAAATATATATATATATATATATGCACAAAAACATGTTTCATTTATAATGTGATGCGACTATATATATGTGAGAAGAAATTACTCATTGTTTACAGGGTCACATAAAATAATTTGGGTATATTAGGTGCTGTAACTAGAAAATACCTCAAGTGATTTGATTTTTTTTTTTACAAGACTTACTTTTGGTGCTAAATTTTATAAGTACTATGTTGTGCATATACAATTTTTAGACAAAATGCACTGTTACCCAAATTTAAGCGAATGATTAACTAAATTAAAATGATTTACTAAATTTAATCATCTGCGTAAAACTGCTTTATTTTTTATAAGGTGGAAAACATGATGTTTTGAAGTTCAATTTTCTAATGTTATTTCTTGTTATAATTATACGATCTAAAGGTCCTCATCAAGAATTTAGCTGTTCTTTTGTGTATATGTTAATATCATAACAAAATAAGAATAAATATTTGCACAATGTTAATAATGCTGCGTAAAAATGCTTAATGATAAATTGGTTTCAGTGTTATATATGTATACTAGCAGGCTTTGACCGATTCGCTGGTCACTATATTTAAATGATTTCTTTTTAATTGAATAACTGACATGTTTAAATAAATATACTTCGATTGGTGACTATTTTCATCACAGCTTTAGTATGGTACCTGCTTGGCGATATCAAATATTTATACATATTTTTAATTCTCGAATTTCGTATTAAAACGAATATTCTCAAAAAGAGTCCAAAAGTAGTATTAATTCTTTCAATATTCTGGAAACAGTTGAAGCTGTTATTCGTACAGCAAAAGTCACTATTTAATGAATGTTCCGGAACAGTCTAAAAAACAGACACTTTAACAGGCGTAAAACAAATAACATTAAATATTCCGTAACAAAAATCATTGCCAGCTCACGAAAAATGTTGAGTCGTTTAGAGCTGCATACTCTCTCGCCGAAATCAACTCGCTCTTTTTGATAACTTTTAGCGATGGGGCTTGGCGATGATTCCATCGGGAATCTCGAGAACTATACTCCTGTGTGCCGGAGAACTTCGGAACTTCCGGAACTTTAGACTACTATTTTTCACCAAATTTAGTCGCCCTCCCCAAATTTGTCGCCAAGGCTCTCCCCTGTGAATGTGAATGATCTGCCATTTCGTTTTCACTTTGTCTGTAAAACTACTTTGATTGAAACAGTACAATTAAAGCAGGGCAAAAACTTACTCCCTTGTAACAATATGCTATGAGCACTATTTCTGCCGTATTTTAGACAACTAATGTTTTATGGTTATATATAATTCCCATTAAGCATATTTTTATTTTTATTTATATATTTAAATACTGATTTGAATTAATCAAATATTTCTGCCCGACAGCGTGCAAGTCAGTCACACACAGCAGCTCATTTATTTGTGTGATAATTTAGACATATGGCGAAGAAAAGCATAGTAATTTGAATGTTTAGAGTCACTTTTATTTAAACATATTTGAATAAGTACAAAGAGAGAGGGGGATATTAACAGAGGGTAAAACAAAATTCCCTCGCGACATAGGGCAAAGTATTAGAAATAGATAATAATTGTTAACAAACTTTAAAATATAATACACATAGGTAAAATTCGCCAGTACAGAGTACTCACGAGGCAGGGGGACGAAATAAATTAAATCTCGAAAACTTAAAGACCCAATGAGCTAGGATTGAACTGGAAGGATGTAGAATTATTTACAAACAAATCAGTTCGCCAGAACAAGGTTCCCACGTGACATAGGGCGAAGTTGGTTGAATTACGACATTTACAAACACATAAGGAAAGAATAGATATCTTAGGTCTATTGGGTAAGTGAAAAAGATTATTTAACTTATGAGATTATTAATACTTTTAATTTATTTAGGATAATTTAAAATTGTTTAGGAATTAGATAGTTATTAATGACGGAAGAAGAATTTAATTTGTTCTATTTGATATATCGAAGAGTAATTAAAAAATTCTTTTTTGTTTAATGGCAAGTGAAGGTCTTGTTAAAATATTTGTCAGTCAATTGGCTGGTCTATTACCCGGATTTCTTAAGTGGTAGGATAGTGTAAGCGGACAATGGAAATAGTAATGAAGGGCAGGACCCTTCTCTCCACAAGAACATAGGTGCGAACGTTAACGACGAAATCTGTGATGATAAGCCGGAAAAGGGCCATGCGCAGTTAAAAACGCTGTAATTTCTGGGGTAAGTACCCAATCGTTGAGAGAAACATTTGGTATTAGAGAGAAAGTAATTCTGCCGTTTAGGGAATCTTCCCACCAAGACTGCCATTCCCGAAAAAAGCGATAATTTAGTTTTCTTTTCACATAGGAAGGTGGGACTGGGAGAGAATAAAGAGGAGTGTCTTCCTCTATAGCAGCCTTGGCCAAGTCATCTGCACGTTCGTTGCCCACGACACCCCTATTGGCAGACACGTGTGCCAGGGAATCTAAGGAATTAAGTGAAATTAGCAGTTGTTTTATTTTAATTACCTGTGAGTGTCTGCTCCTGTAACTAATTATAGCCTGCATACCCGAGAGACTATCATTAAAAATTGAAAGAAAAGTAAATCAGTCTTTGTTGTTGTGAGCCCATTCTAGAGCTTTTTCAATAGAGAAGAGTTCCGCCTGAAAGACGGTATTATAGTCCTCAAGCCTGCAGGCCCACTGATGGATAAAAATATTGCCCCAGAAGACACAGAATGCTGCTGCGACACCATGCTCAGTTTTAGAGCCGTCAGTATAGATTGCAACAAAAGCAGACGGGGAAAAATTATTCTTAGAACTATTAACTAATAACGAGGCTACATCTTGAGTAGGGTGAACTTTCCAGTTAGGAGAATGGGGTTGTATTAACATATTTTTAATGTATTTATTAGCGATTGCTGAGTTATTAAGTTGAAGAATATTTACTTTACTATAACAATATTCATGTTGAAGATGAGCAAGTGGGACCCCAGTGATGACTGAGAGGGCGTCTGTAGAAATAGTTCTATAGCCTCGCGAGATTTGTAAAAGAAACATTCTTTGAATTGAGTTAATTTCAGCGTCTGCCAATTGTTTTAAACCCCCCCCCCCTGCCCCAGATGCCTGCGTAGTATGTAATAATCTTGTCTATAATAGTATTGTACCAGATTTTTAGTAAATTTGTAGCGATACCCCATCTTTTCCTTACAATTTTAGCTGAGTTATGGTAAATTTTAAAACATTTTATTTCTAGATCTTTTAAAGGGTGAGTCCAGCTGATGTTCTTGTCTATTGTAAGACCTAGTATCTTAAGATGGGGTACATGTCTAACGCTGACGCCATCTATCCTTATAACTGGAATCCTACGAAAAATTCTTGTTTTAGAGAAGGCAAGAGCTTGGGACTTAGAAGAGGAGAGTTTAAGGTTATATTTATGTAACAAGTTGCTAAAGAGAGAGAGGTACATCCTGGCCTAACTCTCCAATACATCCCTCGTGTGAACCGTGACAACAAGCGAAAAGTCAATCTTCATAAGCAAAAGTTTGAAATCCTGCGATGTTCATACTTTCCTAGATAAAAATTATAAATCAATGAGAAAACATTATAATGCTACAATATTTTATTAAATCTCTCCCTTGGCGGCTATTGAATTTTTGTCGCCATATTAGCGAATGTTTTCTTTTATCTATTTATTTATTTTTTCATTAATTTCATGTGTAAAATCCTATAATGTTAATACTTTTATCGGACACCTTTCCGTTAATTAGTAAGAATTCTTTATATTCTGTTTATATTTTTAATGGTTTTAGGTTGAAAATACTGTTTCAAAAGTAGTAATAATAATAATATTAGAAGTAAATTTTTGTAAGATGACTAATTTATTTATATATATATATATATTTGTCAACGATTAAGTAAATGTATTTTATTTCCTGTCGAAAAAAAAAGAACTACTAAAGTTTTTTTTTTTTTTTGGCACCAATTAAATTGTGAATAAAATTGAAATGGCTAATTATTTATGCTAATATGAGGTTAATATTTGCATATTTTAATTAATTAAAAGAAAACTAAACAGAAATTCGAAAATCGGGCTTGGAGGTCCACAAGGACCAATCGGAAGGCACCTTCGTGTCGAAACACGTGACTTCCGAGCTACAGACTTCGCGTTACGCTGTCCACACACAAACTTTACCTTATATATATATATAGATATATAGATATATATTATAATTACTGTGCTATTTTTATTTATAATGGTATCTGCATAAACGATATAGATGTTGTATTACATAATTCTCTTTAAAACTTAACATTTTAAATACACTTACTTTTGTTATAGAAATGAGATATTATATTGCTATTAGTATTAGTATTTCTCTTCTCCCTAAGTTAGTCTGTATAACTACAAGAAAAAGAAAACTGTTATACAAGAAATTAATTACGATATTAGGAGTGATTTCTGCATTAATATTTAACCATAAAGCACTGTTAAAAAGACAAGAAAATAACATTTAGGAGTAAATAAAAAAATGTGAAGGAAATCGAAATATCCACAGATGCACTCTAAAATTGTTCGTTTCCTATTACAGTGTATCCCTGCCAGCTTGCTAGTGAAATGACGTATTAAGCAGTTTAGTGGTAACCCTTACTAAAATTTAAGGTTTTCTAAAACTTTTTTTATGGTTTTATCTAGGTTTTCAGGTATTTAAAAGGTTTCTTTGAAGTTTCGCTAAAAAATACTTCATCTAAAAATACTTCATCTTAAAAATACCTCATCTAAGTTTTCTTTAGGTTTTATTCTTAAAACCTCTTGAAAATCTACGTAGTTTTATGTTTTCTAGAGGTTTCCCAAGGTTTCGGATAAATACATGGGTGATAAAATGTTTCCCTATGGCATTTGGATAATATCTACAGTCAAAAACGTTTTTCAAACGTTTTATTTTTAAAACCTTTTAAAACCTGCACTGTTTTCGGTTTTATAGATGTTTCCCAAGGTTTCAGATAAATACATCGAGAATAATAAGTTTTTCTATGGTATTTAGATAACAAATCCACTATACCTACAATCAAAAATGTTTTTTAAAGGTTTTAATTTTAAAACCTTTTAAAACCTGCACTGTTTTAGGTTTTATAGAGGCTTTCAAAGGTTTCAGATAAATACATCGATGATAATAAGTTTTCCTATGGTATTTAAATAATACCACCACTATACCTGCAACCAAAAACTTATTTATTTAGTTTTAGTTTTTGAACCTTTGAAAACCTGCACTTTTTTAGGTTTTATAGAGGTTTCCCAAGGATTCGGATAAATACATCGATGATAATAAGTTTTTCCATGATATTCAGAAAATACCTCCGTTATGCCTCAATCAAAAATGGTTTTATTTAGGTTTTATTTTTAAAACATCAGAAACCTCCCTTACTAAAATTTATATTTCTAATAATGATAATATATTTCTAAACTTGTACCTGACTAACTTAGAGTAGGCTTTTAATAATAAAATTATCTTCTACGTCTAAGGAAAATTTAAACATTTTAGATTTCAATTAAAAATTAAAATAATAATAATAATAATAATAATAATCTAAATTTAAAAATATATTTGATAATTACATAAATGAGATATTTTTTAATAAATAAATTACAAAACAATTAAATTAAAACACAATAAATCTTATATTTCATATATATATCTGAAAAACTATATTTAAATTTATTTTATAAGTCTTTCGTTAATGAAAAGATGTGTCAAATTAAATTCACTAACAAAAGAGATCATGTAAAGATATTGATGTAAGATATAAATAAAAATAAATATGCATAAAAGAAAAAAATCACCCTTTTTTTTTTTTTTTTTTTTTTTTTGGGGGGGGGGGGAGTGTGGGTAATAACTGAATGAACTTATTTCTTGAATACTTCCTTTTAAATTGTAATCTTTTAAATATTTAGAAGTAAACACCTATAACGTAAGTAATAAATAATAATAATAATAATAAAATAGAGAGCTTATGATTAAAGTTATGAATAAATGGTAAATTAAAATTTACAGAAGGAATTTTACAGCATAGGTTAATCATATTAGTGATTGCTTACAATGTATTCCCAAAACTTTTTAAACGGTACGGGGAGAGAAAATAAAAATAAATTAATTAAAAAATAAAATAAATTAAGAATTCTGTCAAAGGAAGAATTTAGTTTAGCACGGAGGACTATTAATTTCAATCTGTAAAAATTTTATTTTTGTTCTTATTTTTTAATATTATTTTTTATCTCATTTTTTTACAGTAAAACTGGGACACGTACTTTTTAAAATGACTGAAATGAATTAAAATGAAGTGTTGTCACCTAAATTTCATACTTTAGTTAATTAAAAAAATAAAATAAAATAAAGAAATATAAATAATTGTTGCGTCGAAAAACATTTTGTACCCCTCAGATTCAGAAAAATCGCCCCTTTCGTTTGGTACTGAATTTGTACCGAGCCACGTACTTTTTAAAATGACAGAAATGAATTAAAACGAAGTGTTGTCACCTAAATTTCATACTTTAGTTAATCTAAAAAGAAAATTGATTGTCGTGTCGAAAAACTGTTTGTTCCTCTGGATTCAGAGAAATCGCCCCTTTCATTCGGTACCGAATTTTTAACGATAGGACTGATATTTCTAATTTATTTTGGTGTTACAAAAAACTGGTCTATAAAAACTCCAGATTGAAACTTATAGTCCTCCGTCCCAATAATGAAATGAGGAATAAAAATTTAGGTCTTAAAATTAAAAATGGCAACTGAACAAAAATTTTACAATTTCATATTAATTCACAAGAATCATTTATATTAGCTTTAAAGTTTTTTTTTTTTTTTTTTTTTTTTTCCCCTCTTCTTTATTTCTGATTTTTTTATTCGTTAATTTCTTTTACATAAAAATTATGAAGAGACTCAAAAATATAATACATGATAAACAAAACATTTGGTTACTAATATAATACATTACTTAAAAAAAAAAAAAGAAAAAGAAAAAAAGAAAAAAGAAAAAAAGAATGTATTGTTTCCTATTCAAAATATTTATTTTATTTATTATTATTACGGTTAACATTTTTATTTCATTCCAATATTGCTAACTTAAAATCGTTTACATTAAAAAAGATAATTTTTTTATTTCCTTTAAAATATTTTCCATCAAAATTCTTGAGTACATTTTTCATGTAACTTTTTATTTATTTATTGTTTCATTCAGAATTTAAAAGAAAAAGTACATTTAGAATTTAATCTGCATTGTACAATCTCTCTCTCTCTCTATATATATATATACATATATTTCTTTCTTTCTATTTTTTTTCTTTTTCTTTTTTGAAAGGGATTAAAATCCGATTTTTAAAGCCCTTAAATGCTTTCATATCTCAAGGTCTAATTCATTCTTTTCAAGTTCAATGCATTTGCATAGTAAAGATTATTCCAAGTAAAACTTCTAAATTCTTTAGATAGTATTATCTATATGTTTCAATCTGCAGAGAAAATTATCTGTTCAACAATACCCCCTTTTCAACAACCGAAATACCCAATTGAAAGAACAAACAGATTAACATTTGCTTCTAGAAAAGTATTTTCAAAGTTGTCTTCTACGGAATTTCTCTCCTAACCCTACCCCTGATGTGTCACTTGATTCTACCCTTCCCATAGAAAAAGTGATCCCTTGTGCGATGACATTTGACATGCAAAGAAGTGGACAAAAAAATTCCGGGCGTTTTGGTATTTTAAACACATCCTGAAATTCCAGCTACGGTAAAGAAAGCGTTAATGTTTTCTAAAGCCTTTTTTATGGTTTAACATAGGTTTCCAGGCATTTAAAAGTTTTTATTGAAGTTTGATTAAAAAAATACCTTCCGAAAAGAAATGTCATCTAAGTTTCTTTTAGGTTTTTTAAAAAAAATCTCTTGAAATTTTACATATTTTTAGGTTTATAAAAGTTTTTCAAGGTTTTGGTTACATACATCGCTGATAATAAGCTGATAAGTTTATTTTCATCTTATTATTACTCATTAACTCATTATTACTCATTGACTAAATATTTTAATTAGTAAAATAATAACAATTTTGTGTATTATTATTAATAATTATCAGTTTCAATTTCTACGGAACAAAACATAATATTAAAAAAAAAAAAAAAAAAAAAAAAAAAAAAAAAAACAATTATTCAATACTCAAAATTAATCTGAGATTCATTAGTATTTTTCCATTAATTTATCAAAAACATAATAAATATTAATACATTCATCTCATAAATCAGAAAATAACACGCTTTTAAAATTATTTTCAGTTTTAACCCATTAACCGCCAAAGCTAGAAATAATGATTTTTTTCTGAATAAAAACAGTAACGTTCATTGTTTTGATAATAAAATTATGAAAATTAGTCTTATCTTGCTAAAAATAGAGTGTTATATTTGTACAACGTCAGTGAGATAAGAATATAGAATTAATAAATATAAATGTTTGCGGAAATTTCCTTGAGGGCGCATAAAACAGAAAAAACTAAAAAAGACTAAAAAGTAATTATTTTATTTCGACAACATTTTTAGAAGCTTTTTATATGAAATTGACTTTGTCATCGTATCTTTGTCTCACGCTAATAAACAAAGCTCTCCATTTTAAATTAAATATAAGTTGCTCAATTTGTCGCTTCTTAGCTTAGTTAGTTAGAGCGTCATGTTAATAATGTGAAGGTCGAGAGTTCGATCCCAGAAGGTCCAACTGGTTAATTTTTACAGATAATTAGTAAAAAATGTGTCAATTGATAAAAGAAAATTTTTTGTTCACTACACAGTATTTCAAGAAGAGTATTTTAAAGAAGTGTTTTTTCTTTTTAGATATTACAAAACGCAAAATATTTTTGATATTAAAAAAGCTCAAAATAAAAAGTTTTAAGTAAAAAATACATTAATTAATATTTTTAGAAGCTTTTTTATTGAAATTGGATTTCGTTATCGCGTCTTTCGGTCACGCTAATAAACAAGACACCTCAACGTTAAAGTAAATGTCAGCGGTTTTTATTGCCGCTGGTTGGCTCAGTTGGTTAGAGTGTCAAGTTCCTAATGCGATGATTGTGAGTTCCATTCCCGATTCCCGGAGGAGCGAAGCGTTAAATTTTGCAGATAATTAATAGAAAATATGTCAGTTAATAAAAGAAAATTTTTCATTGTCTACACAGTACTCTAAGAAATTTTGAAGAATTTTTTTAAGCAGCTTTTTTTTTTTTTTTTTAAATACTAAAAAGCACACATACACACACAAAAAAGTTATAGATATATATTAGAAGCTTTTTATTGAAATTGGATTTTTGTCATCGTGTCTTTGTGTCACTCTGAAAATTAAGGCACCTCCATCCTGAGGAATTTCGATTGTTTCTTTTAAGAAGCTTTTTGAGTTACTAAAATGCATAAAATGAAAATTTAGTAAAAATAAAAATAAATAAATAAATATAAAATAAATAAATATAAAATAACACTGAAAGTATTTTAATGTTGTGAAGCCCTAAAAAGCCTGAAATAATAATAAAAAAATATTATTGCAGAGACATGCTATAAAATCATAAAAGTTTCAACAACAAGAAAATTTTAAAGAAATGTATAGATATTTCCCTTTTGCAAAAGTTAAAAAAAAATTAAGTATTCCAAATATTTCAAAAAAGCATTCGAGAAAAATATCTTTTTATATAAGTATTTGATAGAATTTTCTAGAATGTTCTATGACTTTTCTTGACTGTTCTTAAACTTTTGGTTAGAGCTGATAACTCGATGGTCCCGGATTCGGTCCTCGAAAGACGATATGGTACTTTTTTGCAGATAATTAAAAAAAAAAAAAAAACATGTCAATTGATAAAAGAAAATCTTCCGTTGTCTACAAAATATCCTCAGTAATTTTGATTATTTTTTTAAGAAGCTTTTTTTTTTTTTTTTTTTTTTTTTTTTTTAACTAAAATGCACAAAATAAAATTTAAGTAAAAAACCATTTTTTAAATTAGAAGTTTTTATTGTGAAGCCCTTAAAAGCATAAAATAAAAATTTATTCTGGCAAAGACATGCTATAAAAAAATGAAAGTTTCAAAACTAAGAAAATTTTAGAGAAAAATATAGGTATTTCCCTTTTATAAGAGATGAAATTTTTTGATGTTCAAAATATTTTTAAAAGCTTTCGATACATTTGAAATTTATAGCCTAGCTAATGATTATACAAAAACTAATAACTAAGAATATTAGTCTCGAAAGCTTTTTAAAATATTTTGAACATTAAAAATTTTCATCTCTTGCAAAACGGAAATACCTATATTTTTCTCTAAAATTTTCTTAGTGTTGAAACTTTCATTTCTTTGTAGCATTTCTTTGCCACAATAAATTTTTATTTGATGCTTTTTAGGGCTTCACAATAAAAAGCTTCAAACGGTAAAAAATTGTTTTTTACATAAATTTTATTTTACAAGTTATGTACACTCAATCAGATATAAAGATATTGAAATTTTTTTGTTTGAACAGTGTTTCACGTTTAAAATCCATTTTAAACTTAAAACTACTTTTCAGATCTTTTTTATTATTATTATTGTTTTTTTTTTTTTTTTTTTTTTTTTTTTTTTTTTTAGGTCATAAAAAAAATCTATTCTTTTTCACTAAAAAACAATACTTAATATAAAATACGTTTTTTAGTTAACTATTAAGAGCGATTATTTCTGGTGTTGCGTGAACGCAACGGGTTAATCTCAAAACGCTATTTTAAATAATCAAGAACCAAGTAATCAGAGCCCGTCGGCCGATTGGTGAGAGCACGCAACTACAAACCCGAAGTCCCTCAGTTCGATCCCCTCCGGACGCAAGCGTGAAAGAAAATGATTGAAAAAACAGAAGTTCAGTAATTTCTCCCTAGTTGTCAGCATCAAACATACAAAATTATACCGAAGCCGTAAATTCATAGTTCTTTATAAAAACCCTTTGGTATTTATAAAAAACCTTAAATAAATTTTATAGAAATACCTTAACCTATAGAGGTATTGATGGAGCTTTTATTATGGCTTTATTTTGCACCATTAAAGCCTTGATAATACCTTATTTTAAATACCTCTAAAACCTGTAAAATACCTGTAAAAAGAAACCTAAGGAAAAACCTTCAAAGGAAACATTGGGAAGGTATTTAAAAAAAGCTTTGTATGCATATTAAAAATACCTACATGAACATTTATGAAAATCTTTTGGTATTTATAAAAAACCTGCAATAACTCTCTGAAAAATACCATAATGTATTCGTGAGGAACATGTGGTGGTATTAATGGAGCTGTTATTATGGCTTTATTTTTCTCCATTAAAGCCTTGATAATACCTTATTTTAAGTACCTCTAAAACCAGTAAAATACCTGTTTAAAGAAACCTAAAAAGAAGCTTAAATAAAACCTTAAAATTTTAGTAAGGGAAGTATCAATCTGTCGCATTTGTTAGTGTGGAAAAGTGTTAAATACCTATAACGCAACTAAAAATGCACTCAAAGTAACAGAAAAGCATGCCTCTGAAATAATCTGATTATTTATGTTTTACCCTGGAAACCGATTATTAATGCTATTTATATTATATTATACAAAAAATATTTAAACAAAATATATGTTTAATATACCAAGTTTTGTGTAGTACAATAGTTACCTCCAATAAAACGCAAAGCTTTGGAATTATTTTGATTGTCCCTATGCACAAAAAATTCGTGCAATTTATGTTATCTTAAATAGCGAATATGTTATGGTTAGCTAAAGTAACATAAATGAGTTTATGCCATTCTACTGGCGTTTATAGTAATTAAAGAGCTGGCAAAGAGAAAGAAAAAATCATAGTCATTGACACGTTTTATATTTGTTTTAAAATGTTAAACACTTAGGTAATACATGCAAAATAAGATTTTGTAGTTTTCGCTAGCTTATTCATATAAAAACATCTTTTATTGCTCAAGATTTATTTATTTATTTATTTTTATTTTTTTTTTTTTAACCAGAGGTTGTGAAAATAATGGACAGGCAATAATAATATTTTGCACCCTGTATATTTGTAAAATATAGTATTTTATTTTAAGTAAATTGGAGTGTAAATGTGGATATATTTTATATATACCAACTATGTGAAAAATACCAGAGCCTGGAATCGAACCCGGACACCTCCGTTTAACGCATGTTTGCTCTACCACTGAGCTACCCTGGCTAATAACCAGCCAGGCATTTCTCACATAGCCAGGGTAGCTCAGTGGTGCCCGGGTTCGATTCTCGACTCTAGTATTTTTCACATAGTTGGTATATATAAAAACATGTCAACCTTTACATTCCAATTTACTTAAAATGAATATACACGGTTGATGAAATCATGAATAAAAAATTTCTAAATATAGTATTTTATTTAATTAAATAATTTATTGAATACTACTTGTCTACTATTCCTAAATGAAGAATATGTGTATAATTAAATAATGGAAACAAAGCCCCAAACTCCGCCCCCCCCCCAAAAAAAAGAATAAATAAGTAAATAATACAATAATAAATTTATTTACAATAATCACGAAACCTAAAATAATACTTAAAATATTTTTATTCAAAAATGGGTTCTCTAATTTCTCTTTTATTAAATACTTTCTCGTAGATAAATTATAAAACAATAAAACAAAAACAAAACATTTTAATTACTTTATTTTTACGAAAAAGAGAAGTCCAAGATGTCATTTTCAATTTTCAATTATCTTTAAATGTGCATTTTTCAGCACATTTTAATGCAATTAATAAATATATTTTAAGGCAAGAAGATAATTTTATTTACATATGTTCTGGATTCTGTAAATATGCTTTGGAATTTCATTAATTAAGCATTGGAATGTTTATTCTTTAAAAATCCATTAATAGAGACAAATTGTTTTTAATTAAGTTTAATAAATATGAATGAACCGAAATGTTTTATTTATTTTAAAAGGTGAATTTATGACGATGTTTTTAAAATATTTCAGACATTTCTTTCATAGTTCTTTAAACCGTGAACTGTAGATATGAGAATAGTTTTGGGATGTTATAAAATATGTTATACAGGATAATAAATATTTAACAAGCATTAATGAATTTTTTTTTTATTACACAAAATTCCAATTCAAGTTTTCAGAAACAAATGAGATTTTTTGTTGTTTTGAAATTGTAAATTAATGAGTAAATACCGGCTGTCCCATTAGTATGTAGACAGCTCAAAAATTCATTAATAATGAAGGAACTGGTAGAATTAAACGCAGTTTACCAAAAGATTACTCTCGTGAAAGGGATTTTTTATTTTTTAATTTATTATTATTTGGTAAAGAAAAATTAATAATTACAATTTTCGTCGATAGAGGGCACTGGACGCGAGCAAGTCACTTATTTCTGTGAAGATCTATATTTATTTTTATGCAATTGTTTAAAGGCATACAAATACAATATATGCGTCCGTCATCACCACAAATTATAGTTCTGAAAACGAGTTACTATAGTGCTAACTGTAGTTTCAGTGGAAGGTTTTTACCTGAGGGAAAACATCTCCACTAATAATGCTTAACCTACCAAGACAGCATTGCAATTAAAACTTCATGTATGCACAAGTAGGAGCCAAAATAAGAAATAAGCTGTGTTTATCGTAAAACAATGCAATTTATAAGAATCTGAATTGCATACTTTTCGATACGCATCCGTAAAGTGCCATCTATCTACGAAAAATTTAACTTTTTTTTTTTTTTTTCTCTTAAAGGAAAAAAAAAAAAAAAAAGAAAGAAAGAAAGAAAGAAAAAGAAAAAAAGACTCCACAAAATTAGACTTTTTTGCAAACCACGTTGAATTTTACCAATTTCTTTATTTGTTATCAATTTTTAGGTCTACAGACTTATGGATACACGGTGCAATATGGTGTTGTACTCACACAACTGGATTCAAGTCGAGGAAGAGAAATAATTGATAGATTATGCAGCAAATGTTTTACAACAGAATTAATTTACAACAGTAAATTTAAACGACAAAAGAACGGAAACCGAATTCCTAGCATTCCATACTGTAAAATTTTAATAGTGTGTTATTTTTGCTCACCTAGTGAGTTTTGAATGGATATTACTTTTTGATAACTAATGCATTTCAGAATTACTTTTTAATTCAAACTAATACAAATATTTATTTTACTTTTTTATCAAAAATATATTTATTACATAATTACTATTTAAAATCTTCAAACCAGTTTGAATTCACCTGAAATGACAGTCCAATTAACTAAAATCTAAATTAATAACATGCTTATTAACTAATTAAATCTTGTAATAAAATTGTAGATTCAACTTTAAAATGAACCATCTAAAGGAAAAGACGAACATTTAATTTCCAAATTTTAATAACTTCAGTCTGTGCTTTATATCTATATTTTTGTTTCAGTTGTTCTATTTCATATTTATATTAGCACTTGTTTAATTAAAGTACAAATTTATTGATTTGCCGTTAAGATTTTCACTTAAGACTAATAACTTTTAACTTTACAGTATATACAGAGTGACCAATTTAAAAGACTACCCGTTGGTTTTTCTTATTACCCTTAAATAAGACGGATGTGGCAACTGTTCTAACACTGAACTATAATTGTTTGATCCTTGTTTAAGCGTCAGAGACCATTTCCAACACTGTAAGACTGTTACAACTTTATTTGTGATGTAAAACAGAAATGGAGACGAACAATGTTTTTAAATCCTGTAATAATTTTATTTAAAAAACGAAAACAAAATTTATTTATTTATTTATTTATTTATTACCTTATCATTCCTAAATTACATTTACATTATCATTTTTATATTATCATTTCATAGGCTTTTCAAGAGAAATCTTGCAAAAATCGATGAATTAAAACAGATCATAACTGAAGAAATCTCGTCAATAATACCAACAATGCTGCGAAGTGTGTCAAAAAATCTAGTTTGAGGTGTTCGTGTTTGCATTCGAACATTTTCCTTGAAGAATGATAATGTAAAAAACTTGAATTAAATTATGTTTTTCTAAATTATAATTATTGCAGGATTAAAAAAAATTGTGCGTCTCTATTTCTGTTTTGCATCAGAAATAAAATTGCAACAGTACAACGGTGTTAGAAATTGTCTCGCACACTTAAAAAAAAAAGTTCAAACAATCATACTTCAATGATAGATTAGTTGCCACATCCCTCAGATTTAAGAGTATTAAGAAAAACCAACGGGTAATCTTTTTAACGGATCACCCTGAATATTCACCCCACCCCTGTATCATTCTATTACATATTTATTTAAAAATGAAACATCATAAACTTCCAGAAAACTAACTTGATTTTTAATTAATTTCTTAACTTGGTGCGCAAATTTTTATGGCAATGAGTGTCTATCTATCTATCTATCTATCTATATATATATATATATATATATACGTATATGGTGATACAGCTGTTTCTTTAAGAAATTGCAAAGAAAAGTACACGCAGAGTAGTGCAGTATCGTGCAATTAAAATGCAAAAATTTTAAATATATTTCGCATTCTGAGCATATTTTAAATAATTTTTAACTGCGTATGCGCAAGCGTTTACAAAATCACATTTGCATAATATAATAGCCAAAAATGTAGATTTTTATTGTATGAAAACCCAACGAATATGGTGTAAATCCATACAGTTATGAGAGACAGAATAGACAGAAATCCATTCCCTCTCAAAAAAAGGGAGGGGGAGATGATAGGTTTTTTATAAATATTTATTTACATTCACAACACACTGTATTACCATTGGGCATTGATTGAATCAAAATATAAAAAGTGAGTAATCTTACAGTTTAGCTTTTATTTTGAGAGGAACTAAAATTCCTTTCATTCTATCTCTCATGACTTTTTAAATTTGCACGATAGTTGTTTGGGGTTTTTATATAATTAACTCAATACTTTTGGCTATTAATTTCGCAAATATATATATATTAAGCTCGCGCATGCGTAGATAAAAATAATTTAGCATAAATATTCATATTCGTAAGATATTTAAAATGTCTGCAGTATGATCGCAGTAGGATCTGTTTAATGCAGTATACCAAGTTTCCTAAAACTGACTTTTCACTGGGTCAAATACCCTGTGTTATAATTTAAAATGTGCCTTTTTTTTTAAATTTGTTTAAAGAAATCGTTATATTTCCAGCATATATATATGAGGTATGCATTTATGGGATAAACTCATAAAAATGTGTACAGATAATAAAAAGAAGCCTCATAATCACATACTGCAGCCAACACACACTTTATTTCATTACTTTTTACAGGGTTATCCAAAACATTTTGATTTTTGTTTAATATTTTACTGAAGCCCATTTCCTTTTTAGTACAAGACTTTTTCTTGAAATATATGAGGTATAAAATATTCTTTTTACTTCCAAAGTGACAGGATATTTCATGAAGAAGTTTTTTAGATATTTTACAAAATATCTAAATTCGAAACTGTCCAAACACTTATTGGTAGATAGTGTAGATTAGATAAATAAAATATAGAATACAGATGTCTATTTCTTTTAATAATATATTTTTTTTTTCTTTTGGTGAAATTTAAAGCTCTTACAAAACCTGCAAAAAATAAAAATTTTTATGTATTTAAAATATGTAAAGAAATTTAAGAAACTGCTCAATTTCAGCAGATTATTTTAATCTCAAAAAGCAAAAGATGCATGCTTTACTATCTAATATAGTTATGAAACTTCTTATGTCAGTTTTAATAAATAATAGATTTTTATTTATTTTTTCATATGAAAATGCATTATGCAATCCATGTAATCCATTTTATGTAATAATTTTTTTCAATGAAAAAAAAAAAAAATGTATATACAACTCTATATAAATATTAAGATGGTTATAACGTAATAAATTCTTAACTTGAATCTCAACAATGATTTACCCAAAACTTTTTTCCAGATTATTATAAACACATTAGCTTATCATGAACAAATATTTATTAAATATTTTCTTTAAATATACACTAAATATTTCCTTTAAAAATACACTTAAATATTAAATGTTTCCTTTAATACAATAATTTCTTTTAAAAATGAGTAATAAAAAAAGAAAATATATATTATAAAAAGAAACATAGAACTATGCATAGAAATTATATTATAACCTTCAAAATTGAAATATCGTTTAACGTTTGTTGCAATTGATATTAATAATAAACTGTTTTGAAGCTATACACAAATAACGTTCATATTAAAATTTCTTTATAACTTAATAGCTAGTCTTTCAGAATAAATTCTTTAGAAAATCTTCTCTAAAGCGTCATACACTTTCATATAAAGTCGAAATAGTGCGAAGAATCTTAATGAAAATCCTAAAAAATCTTTAATGAAATTAAAACATTATACAGGGTAAGTCAAAATGAATATAGCGATTACAAACCGCTATAACTATTTAATGGAAAAGAATTTATCGATAAGATTAACTCAGAATGTAGACAGAACTCCAAAATGTTGTATACATACGTCATAGATGTTCTATGGGACTTCCCTTGGTCACACGGACAACATTTAGACGGTTGTCCATTTCCCGCCATACATTCTGAAGCATGTCTGCAGTCACCGACACAAGCGCATTACAAATGCGTACTTTGATACCCTGAGATTTTTATCTATGGAATTTTGTGAAAGACAGGGTGTATGTGCTTCACATGGCCAAAACAACTGAAGAACTCAAAGTACGCATTCGTAATGTGCTTGCGTCGGTGACTAAACAAATGCTTCAGAATGTATGGAGTGAAATGGACTACCGCTTAGATGTTGTCCATGTGACCAAGGGAAGTCCCATAGCACATCTATGACGCATGTATACAAAATTTTGAAGTTCCATCTACATTCTGTGTTAATCTTATCGATAATTTCTTTTCCATTAAATAGTTATAGCTGTTTGTAATCGCTATATTCATTTTGACTTATTCTGTATTATTAAAGAAAAAAACTTAATTAGTTACAATTATGAAATGTATTGTATTAAATACTTCAAAAGTACAATATCATTTAATATTCATTGCTACTGATATTAGTAATAAACTAATCCGAAACTAAAGAAAATATTAATTTATATAACTATTCTCGCTAACTCAACATCAAAAGTTTGAGAATAAATTTATGTTTTGATGTTCCGTAAAGTATCATACACTTTCAGCTAAAATCTATCGCATTAGATTTAATAATCTTAAGGAAAATTCCAACATATCTTTAATGAAATCAAGATCTTTTTTTACTCAACTTATAAGAAAATACTTAAAGTATTTCAGCACTTTCTTGAATGGATTAAACTGTCTAAATTTGTATTATTGAAAGACTTTGTCAAATGTTCAAGTAATCTCGAATAAAACGATAAGATTTGAAAAAGATAAATTTTGAAGAAGTAACTGGAAATTAATATTTAAGTAAATATTATTTTTAAAATTAGTAACAGAATGTTGTCTTGAAAAGTTCATTTATTTGGAATGAGTAATATTAAGAAATATTTGTTATGAAATAATTTCTATGTTTCAAATTTAATTATTTATTAAAATACACCGAACTAAAATATATTCTAAATAACAATGAAAAAACTAAAATATCATGGTAAAATAAAAATAAAATAATGTATTAATAATTACTAGGCATTTTGTAGTGTAATATTATAATTTAAATATTTTATTCAATATTACAACAATTCAGCAAATATTCTGCAGTTTGAATATTGCTTTTTCATTTTTAAGATTTGTAACAAAGAACATCTAGAATGAAAATATTTTAATAATAATTAAATTGAACATTCTTGATAATAATAAATAAAAAAAATTAAATCATGCAAATCGTATAGAATTTGAAACACTTTCAAAATGTACATACCCACTATACAGATTTGTCTTTAGTGGATATTATCTTCATAACAGTACCTTAGAAAGGAAATAAGTTATTTATCTTTGTAATTTTTTTTTTCAAGCTAAATGTAAAAATATTACTTGAAATAGATGTGTAAATTGTTTTAAAAATATTTATAGAGCACAACTAAAATTGTTGTTAAAAAAAAAAAAAAAAAAAAAAAAAAAAAAAACTCTCATAAACAACTGAAAAGTCACTCGATATAATTCTAAATTTATACCATGCAACGTATCAATATATTTCAGTATCTTCCTGTATAACTGTCCTTAATACTAATCATTCTACATTTTATATTTTTTTAAAAAAAAGGATAAAAATGAAACGTTTTTGTAAACCTCAATAAGGTGTGTTAGTTTCTTTAAGCTTTGTTTAGTAAAAATGTATAAAATACCTCACAAAACAAAAACTTTTGTCAAACCATAATATATCGGAACTCTTTTGTGATCTCTTATGCAAACAATTCCCTTAAGTACCTTAATTAAGCTGTTTTCTATAGATAACATGCTATAGGGAGCTTAAATGAACTGAATTAGTTCTTAAGAGCTCGAAAATATTTTCTAGAGAATAAATACTCACAATCCGCAGGAAGGATAAACGAACCTCAGTTATAAATAATATTTAGCTTTTTCTTAATTATTTAAAACGCATATGATATGTAAACTTTATCCCCAGATTTTTCAATTAATAAATCCGAATAATTTTTGTGGCTCTGAAAACAAATCATTAATGTTGATTATACCATTTTTAGAGAAAACGTCATCTATTACATCTTGGAATCTTGGAAGTTTCTGAACGGCCCCTACTTACCTGGAATAGGTCACGTTTAACGGGTTTAATACCGTACAAAGTGGCGAATAGCTCCAGATTAACGCATCACTATCAACTACACTTCGAGCTATTTGAGCATCCCATACAAATGAGCTGTGTCCGGAGGATCTTGGTTAAAACATTTAACTTTAGACTTCTGCTAGAAATCTTAACCAAGATCCTCCGGACATAGCTCTTTTCTATGGGATGCTCAATTAGCTCGAAGATTGGTTGATCGTCATGCGATGATCTACGTTAAAATAGCATGCCAGACATTTTTGTGTTCAAAGATGTTATACTGTCGTTAACAATACATGCAAAAAATGTCAATTGCGATATATAACCGCGTTTGCGATGATGCCTTACTCTTCACAACGTAAGAAAAATCTAAATCAAGTGAATTATAAAAAGTTATAAAATAAATGGTTTACTTTCTTTTTTTCAAAAGGATTCAAAAGAAGAATTTATGATTTAAAAGTGTCTACACTCTATATTGAGATTGCATTAACACTACAGGGATATAATACCCGTTAATATAAACAAAAGGAACTCGAAACAGAAATTATTAAAAGTGGAATTAACTTATGTGCAAATACTTCTTAAAATTTGTTTACATAATTTTCTGTTTTTCACTTTTTTTTTTTTTTTTAAATATTTATCTTATGCCTACTATTTTCAATGAATAGTGAAATACATTAGCATAAGATTATTCTACATGTATTTCGTAATATGCTCTTTTTAAATACTTTTAGACATTCATTTTCATTTAGATTTCTTTTATTTTTTCATTAAATTTAGCAAATTTATTAATTTGGACCGTAATTTTTTTAAATGTGTACAATATTTACGGCGTACTATATAGGTTAGTTTTGTTATGTTTATCAGAAAATAAAAGG
The DNA here is from genome assembly GCA_963930645.1 of Salticus scenicus. NCBI lineage: Eukaryota > Metazoa > Arthropoda > Arachnida > Araneae > Salticidae > Salticus > Salticus scenicus. Next base: position 275,241,349 of record OZ005649.1, on the reverse strand, counting down.
CATGAAAATGCACTAGATAGCAGTAAAAGTGGAAATCAAAACAAAGGGTTATCTTATTGTATTTTGGAGGGAGTGTTTATAAATATGTATATATATATATATATATATATATTTAATTTATGTGGTAAATTATATAACATATTTATTTGCACATACACAAAATTTAAATAAACTGTTTTCTATGAGCTAAGAGAAGATTATAAATAAATTATATGAAAATTCACAAAATTCGTTTATTTTATTTTATTTAGCGATTTACACGTATGACTATGATTGTAAGATTTATGTATCGTAACCGTTCTTTTAAAATGTGAAGAAATTAATTCCCTTGTAAAAAGGTTCAATAATTATAATATGTTACAAATAACAATTTTTGTTATATTTAATAAAAATAGTCAAATAGTAACCATTCTTTTAATATGTGATGCAATTAATTCCGTTGGAAAACGTTCAATAATTAAAATTTTTTACAAATAACAGTTTTTGTCATACTTAATAAAAATAGTCAATATATTGAGTATCAAATGTTCATTTTTGACATGTAGCAGTTTTGTGCAGCCTTCCTTTTTTTACAATATATACACATTCCTTTTTCTTTGGTGTCAGATCCTAACTAAAAATTTTCAACTAATTTTAAATTAGAAATACATGAGTTATAAAGTTATTTTAATAATTATTTTTTTGCACGAGAGGATAATAACTTCACATTAAAGAACTTTCTACGATATGATAGTCTTATCTAGTAAACATTACATAATTACAAACAGTCATGGAAAAAATTATATTTTTTTTTATAAATGAAAGTAAATTTTTTGTGTCCTTTCCTACATTTTTAACTTTACCAATTTCAAGAAAAAAAAAATATTTTGGGTAACTGCCAATATTTATTTAAAACAGTTCTTCTTAAAGTAAAAAAAAATAATATTTCAACTCGTCTGTTTGTTCATATGTTCGTCTGTTTGAAATTCTACTTTTCTGTTATCACATTCGCTCTTTTTCTCTGCCCTCAAATTTCCGTAAATATTTTTGTAACAAATAAAAAAAAAAAAAAAAAAAAAAAAAAACTGATATGTACTATTAAGTTAACTAGCATGTTACCTATTGTAAGTAGAATTTATAGCATTCAAAATAATGTTAATACGTTTTGGTGACTGTGAAGAGGTACTAACAAGAAAATTTCATTATAGCTTGACAGAGATAATTTTTTAGGAGTCTTACTTTATAACATGTTACTAAAGAAAATTAAGCAAATTAACATATCTCATAGAAATCTGGGTATACACGTTTCCTGCCGAATAAGATGTGATTAATACTGATTACATTGTTTTCATAGGACATTACAAAATATTGCATTACATTAAAAACCATTCATGGATTTTTATCTATAATAATTTTAGTTTTGTTATGAACTTTTTTCTTTTTTTTTTTTTTTTTTTTATTTTTTTTTTTTTAGTAAGTTAAAATTTTTTGTACATTTTATGGTGTGTATTTTCTTTTTAAACATTACACAAGACTAAAAAACTAAAAATATTTTATTTTAAAACTTATTCCGTACATACAAATTTATTTTATATATAATTATAACATAATTGAAAGAAATAAGGTAACTAGTACTTTTAATTTATGCATAAGGACTTCATAAATAATTCGTTTTGTTTTTGTCTATCTGACAGTCATTTTACAGATTAACCATGATGAGACTGTGAACTTACAACGTAATATCGAACTACTACTACCGTCCATGCCTAAATAATGATGCGAATTTGGCGCCTGAGTTTGGAAAGCCAAAGCGGTAACACTTCGGACACTACAGTAGCCACAAAATTATTGGGGTATATTATGGTTTATGAAGGTTATTACTTCCAAAAATAAATAAATAAATAAATAAAACAATTAATATCGTTGAAACTAATTAATTTAACAATTGTTACTTAAATGCAATAAAACACATCTTATTATTATTATTATTATTATTATTATTATTATTATTATTATTATTATTATAATTATTATTATTTGGTTCCCATCTAAATCCTAAAATTATAGTTTTCATTACTAGTGAAGAACATTTTAGAGTAGTTTTACGTTTTTTATGCGGAAAATAAAGATTGAAAGATTAAATAAGGAAATATTCAATCTTTCTTATTCAAATATTAACTGAAATATTTTATTTAAGAATTTCTATTAAAAAAAAAAAAAAAAAAAAAAAAGAAAGAAAGAAAGAAAACGAATATTTAGAAAAGTAATCTGCCAAGTATAGTTTTTTAATCTGTTAGATTATACTCCTCCTCTTTTGATAAATAAAAAATAAACTTGATGCAGGAAATGGAACAAAATTATTCTTCTCTATTTTTCATTATTATTATTATTATCATTATTATTATTATTATTCTATTATTTATTGTAATTTATATTATTTAAAATTTTTGCAAATGTGAAATTCGTAACATATAAACAACATTTTTTGAAAAGAAGTTTTATTGTTTGTTTGAAAATTAAATTTGACAAGAAAAATTTTAACATTATGGCATATAGTAAAAAAATTAAGTTCGACCAATTGACATGAATACAATCGGCAAAATAAAAAAAATATAAAAAACCTTGTCAGCAATATTTAAAATACGTTCAATTATCAATGCTTTATTTATTTGTTTTAATGATTTAGAATTCAATTAGTTTCATTCCTCCGACAAAGTATATATTTTTATAGTGTTTATATGTACAAATTATGATACATCAAGAACTCTATTTCACCATTTCTTCCTGTACGGTTGTAGCTTTAATATTTTTATTGAATTCTTACTATGTATTTATTTGTTCGTCTTCGTAAAATGTATTGATTAAAACAATTTTAAAGTAATACGTATATTTAGTACAATTTATTTGGCAGTGGTAATACTTAAAGAAAATTTGAGTATTTCCTTTTTTTAATATATATTTTCAACAAAGTAGTATCTTTAACTAAACAACTTTGCAACATAAATATAATATTTTTTTAAACTAATATATATATATATATATATATATATATATATATATATATATATTCTACGTTAACACCCTAATATCGAAATAACTGTAATATTTTATAACATTTTTATTTTATTTTATAAAACGTTTGAAACAAATAATATAAACGCAATTTTAAGTTTAATTAAATTAGACCGAGACCTAATTAGAGTGAGACATTTAATTAGATTAAAGTAATAAACACTTCTTTCATATATTATATGATACGAATTAGTTTTACTATTGAAATACTGAAGTAAAATAATGCTCGTACCTATATAACACACTGACAAAATGAAACAGAAACCGCAGCAGAAAACCACGTAAATACATTTATGAACCCTCCTCAAACACAAAAATTAAATAACTTCTATTGTTGTGGTGCAAAATCTGTCACTATCTTTGAAGAACAAATATCATACATAACGATTTATTCGTTACTCTTTATATTTAAGATAGTATTTCAAAAACATATATATATATAGAAATTCTTTCAAATGTCAAAGTTAAAAGTTACTTTATTAATAAAATATTTTTTTATTACAGAGTGATAGTACAATTATCAAAGATTTAAAATCATGCTTCACATTTTTTTGAAATTTTGAAGTTTGATAAATCTATGGAATTTGACATATATGTGTAGTGTATTTGAAAAATACTTTTTTCTTCACGTACATTTTACTGCTCTATCTAAAAATATTTATTTTATGTGAGGTTATACAGATACTGTAAATTTTTTTTTCTTAATCAAAATTTCGCAAAGTGTAACAATTGTTTTCTAAAGCTTGATATTTTTAGGAATCTGAATGTTGCTAAACCTTTTGTGAAAGAAGTCAGAAAACTTTTTAATATGTACTTGTCGAAAGAGAAAAGTCCAAATAAATATAATATCAGCCAGTCTCTATTATATAATATATTCGGAAACATAAATAAATAAAGGAAAAGGGAAAAAAGAGAAGGAAAAATAATCAAAGTGTGGCATTTCATTTGCTAGCTCATTTATATTATTGGTTAAAAATGTTTTTTCATCTCCGTAAGAGTGAACATTTTTTATTGGTTTCCAACAATATTCTCCAATATAAGTTAATAGGTTTTCCTAAGTCATAATAATATTTCTAATATTATATAGCATTATTTTAAATAAATAAGACTGTCAAAATATTATTAAATTAAAAATATTTCGAAAATAAAATTATAAATGAATATGACATTAAGAGAATCACATACTAATATTTAAATTTATAAACTCAAGTTTAATTATTATTTAACTAGTCGCTCTGCGCTAGTCTAGTGCTCAATTTTTACACACGAATTTCGAAATTTATTCCTACTTGACTGCTCAAATTAGTAAACATTGTTTTACATGATATTTAAAAAATAATAACTTCATCTTTTACATCGTAATATTTATATACTTTGAAATACAAAGATCTCCAAGGAATTAAAAAGAACGTTATATTCCTTTTATTTACATTTTAAAACTATGTATCTATTTATTTATTTATATCTTTAATTTCTTGTATTGTAATTGTATTTTACATACTTATTACTGTTTTTCTCCCGACCCATTAAAATACTGTATAGCAAAAAAAAAAATATATAAAATAAAATAAAAAGTATAAAATAGAAATTGTTTTGTTTCATTTAATATTTGTTTTATGCATGAGTAAGTAATAGATAATCAAGTTTTGTTTATTACGATGGTAACAACTTTTGTACATTAGGCTGAAATAAGATTTTAAAATAAATCGCTGCAAATAGACCAATTATTATTATTATTATTATTATTATTATATGTTTAATATATGATTTCAATCAATGACGAAAAATCATAGATAAAAGTTTTATCTCCTTTATCTCTATATATTTATACAATTGTACATTTTTCGGTTTAATTATCATTCTATACGATTTGATTCTATTGGAATAGATTCATGAAATCCATATATATATATATATATATATTCATCATTTTTCGATATATTATTTGAGCTATGAAATTAAAGTATTTTCAGCATTAGTTTCGTTTAACTTTGGCTTATATTATAAAGAAATTTAGATGTCATTGATTTATTTTTTAAACATTTGTCTTTATATTTTTTTTTTCTAATGTAGGCATATTTTCTCTCAATATTTTAATTATGTTTTTTTTTTTTTTTTTTTTTTTTTTTTTTTTTTTTGTAAATCTGTAATTTGTTTTAGCACTGTATGATTTAGTATGAACTACAATGCTTTAAAGCAATATATCTAATCTAATTTCCATCGAAAATATTTCTAAATGCAGAAATAGGGTCTAACTATACTGCCTCTTTTACGGTAACATTATAGCATTTCCTAATTAATTACTGCTTGCTACAGTCAACCTAAGCTAATGGAAACAAAATAATGTCGCAAGCTACAAGATATTTTAACACTTTCGCGAACACTGACGTAGATTCATGTCATTTGAAAATCTTTATCTCCGCCAGTAGGCGTTTCTTTTGCAATTTGTATATTATTTATTTCTAAAAAATATGCGCAATATTCATATTTGAACAACCAATAAACTATGGATATAAATATATTGATTAGAAAGAATATACAGGGTGACAAGAAATAACTTGGACTCGCATGATACATTATAACTTTAATGCTAATGAAAATATTGTGACCAAACTTCAAAACAAATATGAATACATTATTTTGTCTAATATATTTACAAATTTTCAAAGTGGCTACCTTTAGACTTAATACAGAGCTTTAAACGCGTCACAAAATTTTCGGCTATGGGCCGCAACTCACTTACTGATATTTTATCACATTACTTGCATAAGGATTTCTTTAGGGATGCCAAAGTTTTATGAGGTTTAACACACACCTTTGTCACCAAGATAAACTAAACAGAATAATCCATTGGGTTCAAATCTGGGGAATACGGGGGCCATTCTTGAGCTCCAATGAAGTCAGGAAAATTTGTCTTGCACTAATCTTGAGTGCGTTTAGCTCTGTGTGCAGGTGCGGAATCCTGTTGGAAGGTCCAGCTTTTGTTTCCAAAGAACTTTTGCGACCAAGGTAAGACAACATCTTCCAAAATGAGTTTGCGATAAGTTTGTTGATTAATCTTTATCCCTTGATCAACAAAAACAACTGGTGTTTTTCCACTAGCACATATCCCACCCCAAATCATTACAGATTGAGGTCGTTGAGGCCGTTCAATAATGCAAGAAGGTCTAGTTGCTTCTGCTGACCAAACTCCATCATTTTGGCTATTGTGAGCTTGTTGAATCGAGAACAGTTTCTCATCTGTGAAGACAAATGTTTGTCATCGATCACCTGCGGCCCGCTTTAACAGTTCTTTACATCTTTGAAGTCTTGCGCGTTTGTTCTCTGCTGTTAGCTTTTGAGCTTCTTTCATTTTGTAAGGGCGAAGACCAAGCTCTACTCTTGTCATCAAACGTGCGGTTTCTCTGTTGATCTTCATCTCTCTAGCAACCTTTCTCATTGAAATCCTAGGATTTCGTTGAACTCGGTTTTTGATAACTTTCCGGTTTCTTGATGTGTTAACTGTGCGCTTTCTTCCTCTTCCTGGCCTGTCACCATCATGTCCGAGTTTTTTAAACCTTTTGATTGTGTATGAAACCGTCTACTTATGCACTTTCAATAGTTGAAAATTTTCACATTGTTTTTTTCCTTGCTTATGTAATTCAAGTATGGCAGGTCGTTTGTTAACTATAATGGTTTTCACAACTAACTTACTTACACCTGTTTAGTAGCTTTCTAGGATCAATACTTAATGAAATAAATTTATAACTTTAGCAGTAGTTACAGATATTTCGTTTGAAACTTCGTCCAAGTTATTTCTTGTCACCCTGTAATTATAATGTATATTCATTTATAATAGGAATCTGAATATAGAAAGTATTTTTCTGAAATATTGTAAATTGGGAAAATAACGCACACAGGCGGACCTTACTGTCAAAAAGACAAAAGCATGCGGCTGCTAAATTGTTAATTTGAGTATACGAATCGGTAAATTTTCAGTACTGAAATTTGAAATTAACTAGAAATTCTCAGTTATTATTTATCATTATTTGAAAATACAAATTTAGATTTATTTATTTTTCTACGCTATTATTATTATTATTATCATTATTATTTTATTTATTTAGTTATTGTAACAATAAAAGATGATTGTTTTCATACACTTTACAGGAAGTATAGATTATAATCTATTGATAACTAGAGACTTACCCAACTTTGTCGTTAGTAATATAACATCATTTGAATATAAACTACTTCTACATAATAGATATAATATACACATGTGATATTATTTATTGAACACTATAAAAAAACATTTGATACATTGACAATTAATTTTCTTGATCGTATAAATTCCCTATAATCAACACTTCCCAACAAGGTTGAAAAGTGTTTATGGCTTGGATTTGTCTGTCTGTCCGCGCTCTAACTCCCGTAAATATTTATGGAATGTCTTGAAACTGATATATGTTATTCAAGTTCACTATCGGATGTTTCCTATTGAAAATGGAGTTTATACCACTACTGGTTTGGGTACAGGGACCCCCGAAAATATTTCAAAGCATTGTGGTCTATGACAGGCATTTCTATAAACCATATTTTCATACCCTTAATGTACAAAAATCTTAATGAAATTGAAATATGTTATACAAGTTCACTATCGGATGTTCCCTATTGAAAATGGAGTTTATACCTCTACTGGTTTGTGTACAGGGACCCCCGAAAATATTTCAAAGCATTGTGTTCTATGAGAGGCATTTCTATAAACCATATTTTCATACCCTTACTGTACAAAATTCTTAATGAAATTGAAATATGTTATACAAGTTCACTATCGGATGTTCCCTATTGAAAATGGAGTTTATACCTCTACTGGTTTGTGTACAGGAACACCCGAAAACATTTCAAAGCGTTATGTTCTATGAGAGGCATTTCTATAAACCATATTTTCATACCGTCACTGTACAAAAATCTTAATGAAATTTAAGTATGTTATACAGGTTCACTATTGGATATTCCCTGTTGAAAATGGAGTTTATACCTCTACCAGTTTGTGTACAGGGACCCCCTAAAATATTTCAAAGCATTGAGTTCTATGAGAGGCATTTCTATAAACCGTATTTCCTTACCCTTACTGAACAAATATTAATGAAATTGAAATATGTTATTTAAGTTCATTATCGTATGTTTTCTGTATAAAATGGAGCAAATACTACCACTGATTTGTGTACAGGGACACACAAATGTATTGCAAAGCATTGCGTTTTATGAGATATATTTCTATAAACTAAATTTTAATAACTTTACTTCGCACAAAAATTTATGAAATTGAAATGTTTTATTTATAAGCACAAAAGAAAATGCTTTGCATAGAATGTAGCATGATTAGCAATAGATTTAGAGGGTGACACAAAAATACTCAGTTATATAAAGAGCTATTAATAAATATTTGCTAAAAGTGTACTTTCGTTTACATTAAGCGTTTTTATAACACTTTCTAAATTTTTAACACTTCCCAACAAAGTTGAAATGTGTCTAGGACTTCGGTTTGTCTGTCTGTCTGTGTGTCTGCCTCTTCGCGCTCTAATTTCCGTAAATATTTGTGGAATTTCTTCAAACTGATATATGTTATTCAAGTTCACTTTCGGATGTTCCCTATTGGAAATGGAGTTTATACCTTTACTGATTTGTGTACAGGGACAACCGAAAGTAGTTCAAAGCATTATGTTCTATGAGAGGTATTTGTATAAGTCGTATTTTCATACCTTTACTGTACACATATCTGAAATTGAAATATGTTATTCCAGTTCACTATTGGATGTTCCCTGTTGAAAATGGAGTTTATAACTCTACTGGTTTGTGTACAGGGGCACCCGAAAGTATTTCAAAGCATAGTGTTCTATGAGAGGTATTTCTACAAATCATATTTTCATACCTTTAATGTACACTTATCTTAATGAGATTGAAATATGTTATTAAAGTTCACTATTGGATTTTTCCTGTATAAAATGGATTAAATACCAACTCTTTTTTATATACAAGGACACTCAAAAGTATCTTAAAGCATTGCGTTCTATGAGAGTTACTTCTATAAATCAAATTTTAATAACTTTACTTTCCACGAAGTTTTAGGAAATTGAATTATGTTATTTATATGCACAAAAGAATGATTTACATAGAATATAGCATGATTAGCTTTAGATTTACAGGGTGACACAAAAATATTCTGTTATAATAAGAGCTATTATAAAAAATTTGCTAGAATTCTACTTTCGTATACATTGAGCGTTTTTTAAAACATCCTAACATTTTTTTAAATGTGAATATGATATCAATTTGTGTATCTGTCCGTCTGTCTGTCTGTCCACGCTCTATCTCCCGTAAATATTTATTGAATTTTTTGAAACTGATATATGTTATTCACGTTCCCTGTGGGAAGTTTTCTATTTAAAATGGAGTTTCTACCTCTACTGGTTTGTGTACAGGGACACCCGAAAGTATTTCAAAGAATTGTGTTCTATGAGAGGTATTTCTATAAACCATATTTTCATACCTTTACTATACAATATCTTCATGAAATTGAAATATGTTATTCAAGTTCACTATTGGATGTTTCCTATATAAGAAAGATTACATACCACCACTAGTTTATGTACAGGAACACTCAAAATTACTCCAAAGCATTGCGTTCTTTGTGAGATATTTCAATAAATCAAATTTTAATAACTTTACTTTCCACGAAGTTCTAGGAAATTGAAATATGTTATTTATATGCACAAAAGAATGCTTTGCATAGAATATAGCATGGTTATCATTATATTTACAGGGTGAAACAAAAATATTCAGTTGTATTAAGAGCTATTAATAAAAAATTGCTAGAATTGTACTTTCTTTTACATTAAGCGTTTTTGACACTTTCTATCATTTGTTTAGTATGAATATAATTTCAATTTGTGTATATGTCTGACTGTTCTTCTGTCCGTCTGCCTGTCTCTCTGTCTGTTTTCTGCGCTCTAATTTCCGTAAATACTTATGGAATTTCTTTAAACCGATATATTTTACTGAAGTTCACTATCGGATGTTCCCTATTGAAAATGGAATGAATTTCTCCTCTGGTTTGTGTACAAGTACACCCAAAAGTATTTGAAAGAATTGTGGTCTATGAGAAAGGAATCTATAAATCATATTTTAATACCTTTAATATATGGAAACTTTAATGAAATTTTAATATGTTATTCAATGCCCTATCGGATGTTTCCTATGTAAAGTAGAGTGCATTTCTAACTGGTTTGTGTACACGGGCACTTGAAATTACCCCAAAGCATAGTGTTTTATGAGAGTTATTTTTATAAACCAAATTTTAATAATTTTATCTTCCACAAAGCTTAATGCAATTGAAATATATTATTCGAATGCACAAAAGTGTGTCTTCTATGTAATGTAGTATGGTTAGCATTAGATTTACAATGCCACACAAAAATAATCAGTTACATTAGGAGGTATTAATAAAAATTTGCTGGAATTGCAGTTTTGTTTACAGGAGCGTTTTAGCACTTTATTATAATTTTAGTGGGAATATGATTTCAATTTGTGCATCTGTCTGTCCGATTGTCTACCTTTCTATCTGTTTGTCTCCGGCTCCTATCATCCGTGAATATTTTGAGAATTTTTTAAAAATTATACACTCATGTTCCCTATGGAATATTCCCTATTTAAAATGTCATTAATAGGTCCTGTACAACTAGTTTGTTTACAGGGACAACAACAACAACAATAAAAAAAAAGCCAATGTATTACGTTTTAGGACAGAATTTTTTTATATTTATATTTAAAAAAGTTTCTTCTACAAAAATCTTAAAAACATTGACATGTATTATTAATATTCAAAAATATAGTTTTGAATAGAATATGATATGATTAACTTTCAGATTTACAAGGCTACAGTAAATTATTCAGAGAGTTTAAAAGCTGTAATTTTAATCTAACGGCTGCATTTTTTTTTTTTTTTTTTTGCGTTAAGCCTTTTTAACACTTTCCAAAATGCCTAAGAGTATTTTTAAAATCAATTAATCTATCTGTATGTTTTTCAGTCATTTTGTCTGTTGTGCGATAACGTAGGCAAAGAATATTAATAGTTATTCGATACAACAATTGCGTACAGTTGGAATGTGTTACTAATCAATGCGTACTGCATGATTTTTCTTTCTTGTTTTTTATTTGATATAGCTAACTATTCCGCCATCTAATATATCTATCATCAATCATATGCTCTACTACGTCAATTTATTTATTTGTAGCTTTAATTGGCAGCTTGTGTTTATTAATAGTATATAAAAGCTAAAAAAGTTTTAAATATAATTATATCCTGCGTTATATTATTTGTATAAATTTCTCATGTAATTGGCATTTAAACAAGAACATATAAGATTTCTCACAATTTTCTTTTATTATAGAGCTTAAGACTACGATAGTAAACTGCAGAAATACATACAATATATTAAAATATGATGCGTTAAATTTATTTAAAAAATCTATAAATTAACCCATTAAATTTTGCAAAATGTAAATACAGTAGAGGATCTAGGTTATGATAAAGCTCATATTATAAAAAATACATGTAATATGAATTTTAATTTGTTTTTTAAGGTTAAGGAAATATCACATTCCTTAATAAATATAATAATAATAATGAAGAAAAACAGCTTTTATGCATAAAATAAATATATACGTAAGAGGTTTGTAGACACTTTCCAAATGATTTGCAGAATAATTTCAAATTATGAGCACCGAAAAAATCATTCAACGACTTCTTCCCTTAATCCAATTATGAATGGTACTAACACAAGTGGTACATTGGTACACAAGTGGTACTAACACAAGTGGTACAAGTGGTACAATATATAGTGACCGTCATTTGTTTTGGCATTCTCATTTGCTTCCACTATCAACGTAAAATATAGGTTTTACGAGATTCAAACCGGTCGCGTGATAGTATGCCTCTACCAAGAGAGGTTTACTTCCTTACAATCATAACATTCAATGCCAGGATAGTCCTTACAAGCAAAAATCCTTTTAAAATAAGAAATATAAATATTACCAAACTGTGAAAAAAAAAATAAATAAAAAAAAAAAAATAAATAAAAAAATCATAACCAGTGATTAAATGTAAATATTCACTTATAAAAACGAATTATAAAACAATTTATACTTGCCAACATCCTAATTAATATTCCGTAGTCTTGTTTGTCCCTCCCTTTTTCTCACATCAATAAATTTTTAGAGTAATATTCTCCAAATGCAGTTACGATTAAATAAGAGGAAAAATACTCTAAAAAGAAACCGGTGTGAAAAAGAAGGCGGAGCTAACAATTCTACGGAATATTAATTAGGATGTTGGCAAGTATGCAGTTGTAACCTCTTCTATGTACAATTGTTTCATGCTGTATTATCATGTTCATTTAATTTTTCTCTTAAAATTTGACAGTGTGAAATGGTTGTCTTTTCTGCAAAATGTACTGCCGTGTAATTCTCTGCAATTAAAGATAATAATAATAATAATAATAAACTGCAACTAATTTTCACTTCTGATTATCATCTCGGTTTCAATAGCATCCAATTAGTAGAAATTTGCTACTTTTGTTTGATTTACAATTTTAATTGTTGAACAACGTAACCTGTGTATCCTAACAATTATTCTTATGTAAAATTAAACTGAATCAGAGTACCGGTTCAAAAAAAAAAAAAAAAAAAAAAAGATAATAAAGGAAAGTGTGTGTGTAACCAAATACCACATATCGCAAAAACTTACATTTTTTTCATGTCAAAAAAACAGATTCATCTTTCATAAATATATAACTTGCCTTTGCCATTTTTATGCTGCACTCAAGTCCAGAATTATCGCCTAATGAAGGTATTATTTCCTGTCTTGATATTATTTCAACCCGTACATTTTGTTGTTTTTATTTTTTCAACTTTTTTGAATTACTACTTACTCTTATATCATATAAGAATTATAAGATCTGTATAACTATATTGTTTTAATTTAATGGAATGAAATTATGACAACCTTGAGAAGAGAGAAATGTTTGTAGTTTAGGTGTATATTCTTATTTTTAAGCTGATTTTTCTTTTTTAATAAAAATCAAATTACCTTTTCATTATTAAGCTTATTAAAATTCTTGAAAGGTTTCTCACATTTTTTTTATTAAATATAAATGTACAAGTTATTAAATATGTTACTACATTTTATTAAAAAAAATATTCATAATGTTCTCTATGCTAAAAAAAAAAAAAAAAAAAAAAATATCATTTTTCATAAAGTTAAACTGGAAAATAGCATACAGTTGGGATAAAGATTCAAAATCAATTCCACTTGAAAAAATCAAACAGTGAGAAGCGGTATAATTTTTATGACAAATAGAGATAATTCTCTTGAAAGTATACTAGAGTTTGTATATTGCCAATATATCATTACCAAAAGTAGACCATTTATTTAAATTGCTGTCAGTGTGACAAAACGTTAATGTGAAAAGTTTCAAAAATTTAAAAAACTTCATAATATAATGTTTCAAAGTTTCTTTTTTCTTCAACTTCCAAACTTTCATTTTTAATATTTTTAATAAGTGAGGATGTTTCCAATTTTTATTTAGTTTCTAAACATAAGAGTACGTTATAAAAGAAAAACACCATTTTTGGATCGGAATTACATACTTTCAATAAAATATAGTTTTTTATATATGATTACTAAATAATCTCGTTTATTTTAACATTAATAATTACTATAAATTTAATAATAAAAAAAATAAATAAATAAGTAAAAAGTACTTTTGAAAATTTAGTTTTTTAGTACTTTTAAAAGGTTTTTGTTTTCATTTTTGCCAAAACAAAATTATTTTAATAACATTTCGCTATATGTTTAAATATTCGAATATATTTTTGAATTTTAAATGTACACTCTCAGAAATGGATACTGAAATTTCACGAAATTTTCTTTAATTTTGACGAAACCGTTTCTAGGGAAATACTGCGAGCGATTATTTCGTCAAACTGAGAAAATTACTTTCGTCACTTGTTTGAACATACCAATTTCGTCAATAGTAAAGATTTCATCCTATTTTCGTGATACAGAATAAAATACAAATTATAGAATTATAAAATTACTTGCAAGTTCCTTGCTTTAGGAATTAAATCCTAATTATATTTAATGAAAATATTAATAAAACAGAGCAAATAAAAATCATATGGGCATTTATTTGACAGCTTTGAGACCTATAGGTACAATGATTTTTGTCTCAGTTGATCCATATTTTTACATAAATTCACAGAAACAAGCGCACACAATATTTTGTAGGCATAGGACATCACAGACATCGATACTCGCACCACGATTCGAACCCGGGACGTGGGAATTCATAAGGCAGCGCCCTACTGACTGCATCACCAGGCTGTCAAATAAAATTCATTGTAACGTCAAGTCGAAACAACATAGGAAAAACACCAATATAGCGGTAATGAAAGCTAGCACATGCTATTGTGAGTAAACAGTTTCGTCAAATATTTGAGAGTTCACGTTTCCTCAAAAATCACGTGATCGCTTGACGAAATGGATGTCAAAACAACGGAATTAAGCCCGAGGATGTCTGAATCGTCCAAATTGAGTATATTATTTCTGAGAGTGTATGTTTGTAAAAGTTTAAAATGAATAAAGACTATAAAGAATAATAATAATGATAATAAAAAAAAATAAGATATTAAAAAATAATAATAATAAACATGCCTGTATATTATAGTATTGTAGCTTTTAATGTGTAACTTTCGAGATTTAAAATTTATAGCAATATCTCACAAATACATTTTTCTTAAAATAAGTTCTCAATTTTGAATCTAATAAATATGTATATGTATCTACAAGAAATATTAAACATTGCTGATAAACATTTGCTTTCCTAAAAGTCCATAATAAGTTTAGAAATTTGATTTGCTTTAAATTCAGACCTACTCTTTGCTGGTTTATAATATGTATTTTTTTCGAGAAATTACTCTGCAGGGATACACTACATTTACTGTATATTATAACTTATTAAACATTTAATCACATCACTAACATTTTAAACTGAGTGTATTTTAATATTGCTCCATCTACGTTATTTTCAAACCTCTCTGAATGTAAATGTGTAATTATTTTAGGTAATTGAAATTAAGTCGTATTAACATGTTGCAGTGTGTTTCATAAGCGAGTCAATAAAATTTTACACGGTAAGTACTTTATTAAATCTATATAGGATAAAAGTGTTCACATTTTAAATTTCAAATACCTGTTATAAACGTAATTAAAAAGCAAAATTAAATTGTTATGGAGAAATTTTTTTTTCAATTACATTGTAAAAAGAGTATTTATCATTCACTGTGTAGGAATTTCGCTGTACAGTTTTCAGAACTCTTTATAGCACTGAAAATTTAGAGATATAATCATTAATTACTACATAAACTATCAATATTTTTTTGGGTTGATTTTCCCAAAATATTTTTGTTCTTTTTTATTCAAACGCATTTTTTGCTTTAAATAGATATTTTGTCAAGTTTTTTTCACATCATCCTCAAATTACGTCTGAACAAAGTTTCCGAACCGACATTTTTACACATTTCTTCACCAGATTTTAAAACATCGTGCCTCATAAGTTTCTCATATGCATATGTTACAAAAAAGCAGTCAACCAACCATCTTGAAAAACACAATGTTACACTTAGACACTCTCAGAGACACTCAAATTAACTACAACGCTATTTTTTTCATAATAGGATTCTTTGCGTTTAGATACTTAAAACAAAGCAATCCAATTTCAAACAATCTTTATCGCCATTATATTGCCTCTAAGCATCAACATTTTTTAACAGCCTATTTTATTTTCTGTTATTGATACGCGAGCTAAATCAATTTTGATGTAAAATGATGAGTTTCTTTAAGGCTGATTATTTAGTGAATGTATATATCTAATGCTTATATATCTAGTCGAGAGCATGCGAAGCCTGTCTTTAGCAAAAAAAATTAAGGGGTCCTAATATGTATTCACACATGTTAAAAAAAAAAAAAAAAAAAAAAAAAAAAAAAAGAAGAAGAAGAAGAAGATAAGAAAACAGTTGACCGGTAGACCTCAGGGGGCGTCCAACATTTAGACCCTGTAATTGCTGTATAATAACACTAAAAATAGAACGTCTTGTTTATTTCTGGCGAAAAAAAGTCGGAAGCAAGTAATAATAATAATCATAATCATATACAGAGAAAAATTAAAATTCGGCGTAGACACTGTTAACTAACAAACAAATAAATATTTTATAAAAGTGTTCCCAAATCATGCTGTTGCACTCACCAAATTCCTTACATAACATCTATAAATAATTACAAAAGTTCTATTATGAACGCATCAGAAAAATTCTTTGTAGATCCTTTGTATAAAAATCAGAATAATTATTTTGTATAATCTATATATATAAAAGAGTAAACTCACTTATTCACTCACTGATTCACTCACTGACTCAACACGGCTGTGGCGATCCTATGGGAGATAGAGTCGCAATTGTTGGTGAGCAGGTTGATTTTAGGACCCTGACGCTCACTAAGACGGGATTTTGCGAAAAAACCCCCGTTCCGCCCCCCGGGGGCAGAAAGCAAAACCACCTTTATAAGCTTAACTCGGCTCCAAATTGCTTCACGGTGAAGAAATTGCATTTGGGATGACTAGACTTGAATACAAAAAAATCATTTTCTGCTATTATGGAATTTTGGATTTTTAAGGGGGGGTAGGGGTAAAAATGGGATTTTTGGCGGCTCATAAGGCAAAAACACATTTATAAGCATAACGGGGCTCCAATTTACTTCACGGTGAAGAAATTGCAGATGGGGAGACTAGACTTGAATACAAAAAAAATCATTTTCTGTTATTTTGAAATTTTGGATTTTTAAGGGGAAAAGTGGGTGAAAATTATTTTTGGAGGCGCAGGAGGCAAAAACACTTTTATAAGCATTACTCGGCTCCAAAATACTTCACGATGAAAAAATTGCAGATGGGGAGACTAGACTTAAGTACAAAAAAATCATTTTCTGCGATTTAGGAATTTTGGATTTTTAAGAGGGGAAAGGGGTTAAAAAGGATTTTCGGGGGGGAAATTTAGCAATATATGGATTTTCGAGTAAAATTCTAGTAGTAAAGCTCAAATATTAAAAAAAAAAAAAATCACCAAACGTGTTCTTGAAGGTATTTGCAAAAACTCCCCACTAAAAATAATCTCAAGATATTCTGTAGATATTTTTAGAGAAAATCTGCAGAATATCTTAAGTTATTTGGCCCATTCTTAAGAAAATTTACAAAGTTTCTTTATAATGTCTTCAAAGTTTCTGAAGATATTTTTTAGAAAAAGATAAATTTTCAAAATATTTTAAAATATATGAAGAAAGTCTTAAGAAAATACTATTTTCTCAAGAATATCTTCTGATTATTTTTAGTGGGGTCATTTTTGATTTTTTCCGATTTTTGATTTTTTTTTTGGGGGGGGGGGGAGTTACGAGGGGGCAAATTCGACAACACCCCCCCCCCTTTTAGCGCTAAATTTGTCCGTGGAAATCTATAGGAGCTGAATTCACAAATTTTAGTGTGTGGCTTATTTACGTGTATAAAACGCCCATTGTAACACGATTTTGTGAAAGCCCCCCTTTGCCCCTTTGGGGGTTGGGTGGGGAATAAAAGAGTAAAATCACTGATTCACTAATTCAACACAGCTGTGGCAATGCTGTGGGAAATAGACTCGCAAATTTTGGTGAGCACGTTGGTTTTAATACCCTGACGAACATTAAGGCGGGATTTTGCGAAATATCCCCCGCTAAAACTCTACCAATAATAGCCCAAATGTATAGAAAATCGCCAAGGGTCTTCTTGGGGATATTTCCAAAAACTTATTCTTGATTATTTCCAATTTTCGATATTGGGGGGGGGGAGTTATGAGGGGGCAAATTCGACCCCCTCTTTTAGCGCTAAATTCGTCCGTGGAAATCTATAGGAGCTAAGGCCACAAATTTTAGTGTGTGGCTTATTTACGTGTGTCCAACATCCATTGTAACGGGATTTTGCGAAAGCTCCCCCTTTCCCCCCTTGGGGGTAGGGGGATTAAACACGTTTTGAAGCATAATTTTGCTTCAATTTATCTCAGTAAGATTAAATTTTATGTGTGGATTGTTTATGCGTTCCCAACACGCACTATAAAGGGAATTAACGAATTTTCTCCCTCTCCCCTTTTAAGGGCGGGGAGGAGGGCAAAAACATGCTTATAATAGTTACTGTGCTCCAAATTATTCCAGGATAGCGATTTTTTGATATATAGTATATGTATAGTTATGCGTATTCAAGACACACACTGCAAAGGGATTTTGTAAAATTCCACCATATCCACCTTGGGGGTGGGGTGGAGGAAATCCTTTTTCCATGCACAACTCTGCCCTCAACTATCTTAGGCGATTTTTTATGCGTGGGCTGGTTATGCTTTTCCAACACGCATTATAAAGGGATTTCGTGAAATTAAATTTCCTCTTTCCTCCTTTTAAAGGCCGCGGGTGGAGGTGGGGGTGAGCAAAAACACTTTTTAAAATGTAACTCTGCTCCACATTATCTCAGGAAAGCGATTTTTTGATATGTCGATTGGTTATGCGTTCTGAACACACACAAACTACAAAGGGATTATTTGAAATTCCGTGTTAACACCCCTTCCCCTTCTTTTAAGGGTTGGTGGATAAAAAACATGTTTCCACACGTAACTTTGTTGAAAATTATCATAGACTGTAACTTTGCGTAACTCTGCAGTAAATTATCTTAGGAAGGACCTTTTTTATGTGTGGGTCAGTTACATGTACCTAACCGATAGTATAAAGTGTTTTTGCAAAATTTCCTCCCCTTTCTTTCCTTTAAGAATGAGGCTAAAAAAAACACAGGGGTTGGGGCTAAAAAACATGTTTTAAAGCATATCTCTGCCTCAATAATCTCAGGATCTCAAATTTTTAATGTGTCGGTTATGTACGTGTATGCAACATTAACTATAAATAGATTTTGCGAAATTACTCCTACCCCCCCCTCTTATTGGTGGGCGGGCAAAAATACGTTTTCATGCTTAAATGTGCTCCAAATTACCTTTGAATGGCAAATTTTGGTGTGTGGGTTTTATTAAATGTACTTAATATGCACTTTGATGTGATTTTGCAAATCTTCCCACTTTATCCGCGAGGAAGGGGGAGTAAAATGCAGGCAAGGCGCTACCGAAGACATTGTTTCTCCAGACTCGAAGTGTGGCGTGTGGGAAAACTGCTACCGAAGGTAGCGAGAACGTTAACTTAGATTTTGACTGATTTCAATGATTTGTTTTTTTATTATTATTTTGATATGGTATTTTGAGCAATCATTTGAATATAATGACCAGCGAAGCGAGCAAAGCCTACTAGTATATATATATATATATAATAGCAAAACAATTATCTTTAAAATACATTTCAGTACTTAACATTAAAAATTATTACAACATAAAATTCCATTTTTTAAGATTCTAAAAAAAATTTAATATTTCGAATATGTAGATATTTAAAAATTGTCTAGTTTTATGAGGGCTAGACGTATTAAGGATATTTTTACAAGAAAATTCTTAATTTCATGTTTTTATATGTCATAATGAAATCTAGAAAGTGAAATTTTGCCTAGAGGATGAGAAAGAAATATTTTTCCCGATTAAAAAAGAACAAAAGAGATATACATTAAATTACAAATAAATCAAATGGTATCAATAAAAGTCATGAGTGGTTAGCGCTATAACATACGCAGTATTTGAAAAAGTGAAACATGCTTTGGGTTACGGCACATGCCTATTAGCTTTTTTTTTTTTTTTTTTTGATGACTAAAGAAAAAAAAAAATCAGTCAGATCGATCTGGGGTGATTCTCTACCATCAAAAGTACTTACTTTGAAAAATCCCTTACAAGCTTGTAACTCTATCATATTTCTATTTATTGGGTTGTTCGATAAATAATGTTTTTTAAAACCTTCGCTTCTAAAAACCAAGGCTTCTTCGAACGTGGAATTTTTCAACT
The DNA here is from genome assembly GCA_963930645.1 of Salticus scenicus. Lineage (NCBI taxonomy): Eukaryota > Metazoa > Arthropoda > Arachnida > Araneae > Salticidae > Salticus > Salticus scenicus. The sequence continues at coordinate 275,221,201 of OZ005649.1, read as the reverse complement.
TACCGAAAGATGGCAAAATGGTCAATATATCAGTGATTAATGTTTGTTGTTAATATAAATAAATTCACTTTAAAAAACATGAAAAAAAAACGACATTATTTATCGAACAACCCAATATTTACTAAGATTTGTGAGGTCATAATTGTTTTTTCACAAAAAAAGACCCTTTTCCAAAACTGTTGAACCTACAAATTAGCTGAAAGTAGGGATAATTTGTATTTAAATCTCTATAATAAATAAAAGTTTGCTGTTTTTTTTTTTTTTTTTTTTTTTTTTTTTTTTTTTCAAGATTACGTTTCTGTTATTTGACACGCTATCGTCACACAAACTCATCCACAAATTGTAATAGGTCTATATTAACACATCCTAAAGTTACAGATCGTTTCATTCACTTAACGATACAGGGTGATCACAAAAATGATTGATGTTGCTCAAATTGTTACCGGCCCCTAAAATGTTATCTTAAACCAATCTTCATTGAAAACAAAAGGAAGACCCAGGTTTTTAAATATCCTATGTTTTAAACATTCCTTCGACTTGAAAAAAGGTGATCGCAAATCTTGTTAAACTTTTGAGCAAGAGTGCATACATGCATCTGATTTGATATGAGTAGTCTTCGCTTATGATCTGAATAATTGTTTTAATGCTGAGGTTGAATCATCTTTGAATTTCAAAAATTTTTGCACTGATATTATTATAATATTGTATTACTATATATATATGTATATATATATAAGAAAAAACATTATTTACATTTTTTACCATTATTTCACGTTGTATTTGCTGTATCTTCTCACATTTTAAAAAGATTCGCCTGTTCAAATGACGCCATATTTTCAATTATGAAAGTTTTATTAGGATCATTTCCAATGCGCAGCGTCTGATGGTCTTTATCAATACATAATTCAATTAGAAAGTAAATATACTAATATTCAAACCCTAGGTTAAAGACTTCAAACAGTGAAGGATATTTCATTTAACGAATATATATATATATATATATATATATATATATATATATATATATATATATATATATATATAAAAATGCACAAATCATAGAAAATAATATTTTTTTTCTTTTATTTAATAAAACTTTATTTAATAAAATAAATGTGTGGGGTGATTAAAAAGAAAATGTAAAATAACGTACATTTTATAATTCAATTTTCGTGTAGAATCAATTTTCGCATTATAAATAAAAGAAAATCGAAACTATAATTAGTTAATATACAATTTCAAACAAACTATATGATGTTAATAATTTCTAATCTACTTACAAATCAAATTTCAATTAAATCTTCTTCTAAATTTCTGACATGAACTAAGTAACAAACAAATTTGTTAAATCTAATTCTTCTTGAAACTAGCAGAATATTAATAAAAAAATGTTTGACAACTTCTTTGAAATGAACTTTTTTGAAAACTAACTATTATCACATTTTGTATTAACTTGTCGTCAAAGATAAATTAATTGCATTTTATCTTTACATAATAAATTTATAAGTTTATTAAATTTATATTTGAAAATTTCTCATTATTATTTTATTTGTAAATGTCTGTTTTAGAGTAAATACACACACACACACACACACATATATATATATATATATATATATATATATATATATATATATATATATATATATATATATATATATATATATATATTACTTTATCTTACCCATGAGGAAAGTATTGTTTTTGGGTCAAATTTTCGAACGTGAGTTTTTGTTATAGTTACACGTTTTCAGATCCTCTGAATCCGAAAATCATGTTTTAGCGATTGGTCTGTGTGTCTGTCTGTTATCGAACTATCTCTAGAATAAATTGTAGCAGAAAGTCCAAACTTGGTATTCTAAATGCGTCTCATATAGGGATGCTACAGTAAGTTTTTCGTTAAGATGAAGCAAATTATCCGTGTACAGTGACACCTAAGAGAATTCAAATACATTACGTCTATAGGGAAAATTGCAAGTAAGTAGAGTTTAACATCTATAGACTGCACTAAACCAAATGAAATGAATATATATATATTTATAAGCGTAAAAACATGCCTCATATAGAATATGATAGGGAAATCATTCACTGTACTTTTACAAGGCTACACAAAAGAACTAGATTATGTTGCGACAATAGTTGAAAATTGGTGGAAGTGTATTTTAGATTTTGCCGTGTATTATTACTATAGTATTATATTTAGGTGCACCATGTGATCTGCACATAATCTTCAAAAGCTATACAGGGCTGCAAATATTTAAGGGTTCACATTTTTTTTATTGTTAGTGAAAGTGCTTTATTATAATATTTTACCATGTACAGAAAATTGCTCAGAAATTGAAATGAATTTCTCATAGACATATGATGATTAATGTTTTTAGGCTAAAAATTCATAGTTTGTTTTTGTATATTCACGCGTTTTGAGGCTTCCTGATTAACGAATTCAGGTATTTTAACGTTTGATCTTTGTGTGTGTCTCTTAGAGTAACTTAAAAACGAATAATTTGAAGAGATCCGAAAATTGCATTTTGAAGTTAATATAAGTTTGTTGCTGGAAAAGTTTGATCAAGACTGATAAGTTTCAAGGAATATTGCGTATGAAAGTTGTTTGAATATTTTTAAGTGATCTTTTAATTTTAATAACAGGTTTAAATTCTATATAAATGTGGATGCAGTAATGAAACGGGGGATTAAGGGGGGCGGTAGCCCCTGTCTTACAAATCTAATTATCATATAAAACTCTTCTGAAGCCTAATTTGAATTGTTTTAACTTTACTTAGCAAAACTCGTTATCATACTTCTTAATCTTCAACCTGTATTTATGCATGAATCTTAAAAATGCATGAAATTATGGTACTTACAAATTATCCATAAATACAATCTTAATTAATTTTAATTAAATATAAATATTTATTATAAATATTACTATATATATATATTAAACAATAATTAATTATAAATATGTTGTATCATTTGTATTAATATAAAATTTGGTGATATTTGGCGATTATTCACTGTGTATTATACACAAGTACCCATAAAAATACATTTAAAAAAAGAAGAAGAACAAGTTTTCCTATTACATCATATTTTTTCTTTTTCATTACTTTAAGAGAAAGGTTCAAAATTCATAATGGTGGGTTTCAGGTAAAATTAGACATTTGCATGTCCGAGCCAGTTGGTACATTTTTTAAATGGTAGGTGGAGGGGAATGCGAGGGCACTCGGATCACACCCATAATTTTTGATATATCAACTAAAATATATGTTTGTTAAAGAATAAACTTTTTTTTTTTTTTTCACTTAAATAGATATTTTTCTACTGCTAACAAAAATAACTTACTTCGATTAAACAAACGAATATTGCCCACAGGGATGTTACTGACATTGAATACTCCGATGAGCTACGCCATTGATTTCTCAATAAATAACCATTTTTATGTATTCAATTTAAACAAATAAATTAAATTCTGTGCATTAATTTTGAAGCATTTTCAGCGATAGATCTAGTCCTTTTGATTCAGGATACACATATTTTGTTCAGAATTTTACATCAAAAGAAAAAAAAAGTTTCAATAAATTAAGTGTCTGCAAAGTCATGGTGCTATTTTACCGATTCCATGAAAGCAGTAGAACAAGATAGAAATGGGAACTATTCACCAAATAAAATAAAAACTTTCTAATTTTCCGTAGTATGATGTGCAAGCGTGTGAGCACTCAGGTGATGTCGCAACACCACGCATTGCGCAACACGGATCATACCATGTTAAGGCCAATCGAGATATGGACGGTACAGAGGAAAGTTCAGCGTGTTCTGTGACTTGCTAAATTCGAAACAGTACACAAAGTGCAACGTAGATATCATCACGTGTTCAACGAATTTCCACCACATAGCAATAACAATAGTCGGTGGGAAAAGCAGTCTAAAGATAACAGCGGTTTGTTCAACAAACTGCCGGTATCATTTAGATGTGTGTAAGGAAATAAATGAGAGCCACAAACTGCAGTGAATAGGTTTGAAAATTTACATTTATTTGGTGACGATTTCGTATTCATATCTTGTTTCGTTGATTCCCTGTGACTAGTCAAATGTGCAATATGACTTTACTGATTCACTGTATTTGTATTGTGAAAGTAAAGAGTTGCTGAATTTTAAATATTACTTCTATTATAAAATAATATTCAGAAAAAAATTCAAAGCATCATTATATGGAGTGCAGTAATAATTTCAAAGCAACTTTTGTTTGACGTCTACCTCGAACCATCTTACGATTCAGTACGCTGCGCTTTTATCATGAGATAACAACTAGTTCAGAGTTATCAAACACATGAAAGATGTCATACCTTAAGTTTCTCTTTCGACACTGCACTTGTAACGAACTTGTCCAAAAAAAAAAAAAAAAAAAGATATTTCAAAATCATGCCAATCGATTTGTTCTGTTCCCGAGGAATAAATTGTGTAGAAAGGCACATGCTTTCGACGTTTCAAATATTGCGATTACGATGTTGCCGATCAAAAACGTAGCGGCGCTTCACTGAAGTCTTGGGATGGAAATTTGCAAGTCCTGCTTGATGAAGATTAAATATCAAAAAAGGCTTCCAAACACTTAGACGTACCAGATAAAACGTTTTAATCATTTACATGCATTGAAAAAGATTCAGAATGCAAGAAAATGACTGTCACATGCATTAAGCCAGGAAAACAAGATTGAACATACCTTGAAGGGCTTGAATCTGCTACAAGCAGAAAAAAACCCCTTTCTTGTGTAACATCGTAGCAGGAGATGAAAACAGATATGATATGACAATCCAGAACAGAAAAACCATTAGGCGAATCCCAGCAAAACAATGATATAGCCGCTAAAACGAGCCATACACAGCAAACAGGTTCCACCAAAGCATCTGCTGGGATATGATGAATGTACTTTATTACAAACTGTTGGAGTCCAGTATAAGCACGAACGCTGTAAATACCTATTTCTTGGATTAAACCGATCAAATAAAAACCTTCGATTAAACAATAATTTAACTCCACCAACCATTAATAGGTAGGATTATATTATTCATTTACAGGCTGAATTCAAATACATGAATATATTTAATTTTTGTGCATAATTTCCCTTAAAATTCTATAGTTTGAACATATTACTCATTTAATTTTCTAATATATATGTAGAGAGAGAGAGAGAGAGAGATTTTTTTTAATATAGAAAACTATTATTTCACAAATAATGCCAAAGATGGTTTTTTTTATCAAAATTCGAAAATTCCATAATTTATAAAAAAAAAAAAAGAAAAAAAAAATGATTTGAAGTACTGATATTAATTTTTAGAAACGTTTAATTATTTCTCACATTTATTTGAGTTTTTAAAATATGCGTAGAGAAAATGCTGTTATGAAAGTTCTTTTATATAATCTTCTGTATCTTTCCGTTTTTATGATAGATTATTTTTTTAAATCAATCTATTTTCAAATTATATGCACTACGTTTTTAAAGTGAATATTGCAATAATAATAATAATAATAATAATAATAATAATAATAATAATTTAATGAGTTTTAAGGCTAATGTTTAAATTAGGAGCTTTGCTTGTAAAATGCTAAAATGGAGATTATTTTGGAAGAAAAACACATTATTCCCAGTTCACAATTAGGCATTCATTTTTAAAAACACGCTATAAACTCGTTACTACACCTTATATAATAACTTTAAATTGAAATTGGCATGATATATCAATAGATTTTTGTTTCTCTCTCTCTCTCTCTCTCTCTCTCTCTCTCTCCCTTTCTTTTCTTTTTTTTTCTTTTTAAGTCGTATTAAGTTGTATTGAACAGTGTATTTTTTTTAAGTTGTATTCAACATGAATTTAAAAATATATTATCTAGTGTGTAAATACATTAAAACAAAATATTTTAATTAAAAAATGAAATTTTCTTATAATATGTATAAGTTTATAATTTTTTTCATAAATGAAAGAGAAATATATTTTTATTTTAATGTGAACAAAAAATTATATGTAATTAATTTCTACAACAAAGAAGTATTTGTTAAAAATATTTCATTTTTGTTTACTTCTCTTTGAATTTTAAAGTTATAAGCCATATATATATATATATATATATATATAAGTTTAAATTCAAACTTTTTTAAAACTTAATTTATGATTCAATGAAGCACTCAGGCTGTAAAAGTATTCAAAATAATTTTTTAGCTTTATACAATGGTAGGAAGTAAGAGAAGTTTTTACAGTCATATTATTCAGTTGAAATCACTGTATTTTATTATTAAGAAATAAATAGCGAAAAATAAAAGAATACTCCACACTGCCATAAAAATTTGCGTCGAAATCGAACGATATGTTACATACGTCAGTACAATCAAAGCAAAATGATCATTTGTTGCGGCAAAAATTACAAATGAATAGAGATATCAGTACACTGTTGGCCACCTCTAGCATAAATGCAAAATGCGATGCGGACACTCATTGATGCAGGCAGGCATAAGTCACGTACGTTGCCCTTCGACATCTCGTTCCACAGTTGCTGTAAACGCCTGCCTCATACATTAAATGCGTGTCTGCAAACTCAATCATATGTACGACTCCATCCTTCTTTTACAGCGTTTTAAACTGGTCTCGCGTAATTTAATTTAGACTAAACAAAGCCCTCTAGCGCGAAAACATGACGTTGCAATCTATATGTCCCTATCTAATATATATATTTGTATTGAAATGCATGACGTGAATTTAAATTTTACCAGAGTATTTTTGAATCACTATTAATTAATTATTAAAATTTCATATAAGTATTTTAAGTTAAAAACCCATACTTATGCTTCTTGCTATATAACATTAAAAATTTTAATAAACTGTGAAAATTATAAAAATTTGTTTTAAAATAGTTTGGCACGTTTACTACATTTTAATACAGATTTAGTGTATATGTTGCATTGAATTGACAATTTATATTTGTTTTTCCTGTTTGCTTAAAAATAAAGAAAAGGAATAAGGAATAAAAATTGTGAATTTTACATTAATATAGTAATTGATGGAAATTAAATGAGAAGGTACTTTTAAGTACAGCCAGTACACAAAGTTTAATAAAAGATCGGGACTTAAAGACATTTTACAATATAATTTATTTTTAATCTTATTCGCAGTTTATTTAAGATTGATAATTTTGATAATAACAATTTTTAGATTCCGGACGTACAATGTAAGGAAATTTTTGTAATCATGACAGAATTCTACTTTAGGATTTTGTGTATTTATACGTTTTGAGAACCCCTGAGTATATTTTTGATATTTTTATGGTGAACACTTTGTTCAAATGAGCTAATATGAATACTGTAGTTCACCATGGTACTAAACATCTTAATTTTTGTGAATATAGCATTTAAAATGTTTTTCACAGGGACACAAAAAAAATTCTTTATAGTTATGGCTTTTGGGATCAAATTGTTTATGTACGATAACATCAAAATGCCTTATTTGATTTAGCTGGAAATATCTACACATGTTACAGATCCCCGTCGCACGAACTGTATAGGTTTTCGTGAATGTATCATTTACACATATTTACACAGGCACGACGATATTTTTTTTTATCATAATGATCTACGGGCTCAAATTATTTTTAATGAAATAGTTTTAAATTAAACAACTTAGTAGATGGGAAAATAATTCAAATATCTCATTATGATTTTCTCATTAGTTCATTTAACAACTCCTTTTAATTAATTTTAACAAACGTTAATTACTTAATGTTCGGAAAAACGAGTGGTGGTGCTCCAGATTTTTTATTTTATTTATTTTATTTTATTTTTTATTTATTTATTAATTTATTTAAATATTTGTAATATGAAATTACAAAATTTCATAACTGCATAAAACTAAATTTTCATAAATTACTGTGTAATTATTTATTTGTAATATGAAATCACATTACACAGTGCATTTATATTGCGGTTCGCTTTGTTGAAATTTTTGGAGTAAAATTGTTCTGACTTCGATAACTAACAAATGCTGGCCATTTAAATCTTCTGTTTTGGTGACAAACTTAATTTAATACCTAAAAATTATTTTACCCTCCTCTTATTGTTTCCAAGTTGCTTTTAGCAGTTATGTCCGTTGTCCATTGTCAAGAGGTTTTAGACTTCCTCTTTTCATACGTTCTAGTCTAGAGAGTGTGAGAGAAATCTGCGTGATTTTCTTTTTCATTTTTAATACAGAACTAAATTATATTTTTGTAAGAGTTGATAAGAGACATTTCCATAATTTCATAAAACAATCGGTGCTACCATTTCTTTTATCTTATGACTTGTTCGTACATATCATATGAGCTTTATTAATAGCTCCCATTTGCTCATTGTTACTTTACAATGTTTACAGAAATGTAGTGCAAAGCTTCGGTATAACTGTACAGTGCAGGTTTAATTTCCGAGGAAATTCGATATTAAAGAAATACGCCAATTATCTTTACATTTGAATTAGACATATCCTTGATCACCTATCATATAATTAGCTGTAAAATAAGTTAAGCATTGTTAAAAATATAAATATAAATCTATAAAATAAAATTCACTTATAAATACACATAGTACCTTATTTTATTTTATTTATTATTGTTATTTTTATTATTTTTAAATAAAGACGTAATAGTGAATCATAAATATTTACAAAACAAAATTTTGCTTTTTACATCAGTCGTTATGACCGAACGGTACTTGTAAGTACCAATAATCAATAGGTAGTAGGGATTATACAAATATATATAAATGTATTTTAGTTAGAACTTGACATTAATTAAGTTCTATCAATCGATAAAAAATATTTTTGAAGATAAAGAAAATTATATAGTGGGAATAAAGACTATATTAATTTGCTACCTATAAGTACCGATGTCTTTTCGATGCAGTAATGTGCTTTATTCAATTTTGAATCTAGTGGTAGTTTAAAGTAACGTTGGTTGATAGACATTGAAATTAGATAAAATTATTTTTGATATGATTTATCTACAAATTTATAATCCACATTTTTTTCTCTTCCTGCTTCGATGTAAAAAAAGTAAATTTTAAATGAAACATTTATTTAAGATCTGACATTATTTCTTAGGTTTCTATCTCAATATAAAAATAACAATATAAGAAACAAATTTAACATGGAAAATCTTCAGCGTCATTAATATAAATGTTAAATACTTTTTTTTTTATCCAGATGTAATAAAAAGACGTCCCTTAAAACGTTTATTTAATTCATTAACATTTTAATATTTAAGCTTACTTTTAAAACCTTTTATATAAGACACGAATATTCAAACTGTCTTCAACTGTTTAAACTTCCTTCATTTTTTTTTTTTCTTTCTAAGCTCTAGTTAAAAGGTGTGTAATCAAATCGTTGTGCAAATATTTTTCTAGAGACCCATGTAATTCGTGTTGGAAGTGATAATAATGACCATTGGTAAAAAAAAAAATACTCATGGTGGTAAAATTTCTGTTTGAAGTTTTATGGGCTATGAAAAGTAATATTATATATATATATATATATTAAGCATTATGTCTGTTGGCTCATAAATTAATAGATAACTTTTCTTTTCATAGAAATGTAATTACAAATTTTAATTGCAACTACAGTTTTTTTTTTTTTTTTTATGTGCTTATTAAAAAATCATTTAAAAATGTAAAACTCATCTTTAAATATCAAAAATACTTATAAAACACACTTTAAAATAATGTATATATGATAAAAATAGAGTAGATATAAAACGGTGTTCTGAATGAAATATAAAACTGGTTCTAAGATATAAACAAAATAATTGTATAAGGTGAATATATCGAAGCGGATGGAGTGCCGTAGAATATTTTGGGCATTTCATTCTGCAAACGAGCAGAGTGATATGTTTACTTTAATTCTTTTAACATTAATATAATATGAGCTAAAGTAGAAATTTATGAGAACAGACAAATTGTGAGTAACTGAGCAGAGTTCAGCTGGTCGAACTAGTTCCTTAATAACTTAAATTGTTGTACACATTATTTCAGTATTGCCAGTTGCTTTGTAGTAAAATTAATAAGTAACCGTTATGGGGATGGAAGATAAAGGTATGTATTGAAAGTATATATTTTGTTATACATTATACGTGATTTGCATTATAGTAAAGGAATTTCTGTTCCCCATTCATCTAGAGGTACGACTACTTACGTGTTCGCGAAAATTTTTGTTCACGGTGATCTGATGTTTTTACACGTTTTTAGGTGTGGAAAATTTTAAAATCACAAACTCAATTTAATTTCCGTCTGCAGAGTGACAGTTTGTTATATTGTCAGTGTGTTACTTTGATAGACGGTGTACATGATATAATTAAAAAGAAATAGTGGTAAAGAAAACAGGACAGTTTTAAAATATCACTTATGACAATGGAAGATTCCTATGCATTCTCGAATTTCTAATTTTAAACCTTTATGAGTTATTGGAAATTTAGGATTTTGTGAACATTGGGGAATCGGAGAAATTTTCTCATAAATGCGTAATGAGTGTAGTTTTTATCATATAGGTTTTAAAATGTCGTTTATAATACTGATATTAACACCCTTAACCTATTCTACTTTGAAAATTTAGTAACTTATAAGAGATTTTCGATATTCTTAACATGGCATAATAGGGCATTATTTCACACGATCTGGAACTATGGTGATTATTTGACTAGAATGTTACAGATTTGTATGAAAGCAAAAACAAGAAGTAGTTCATATTAAAACAAAACATTATTTAGTGTATGCAATTCTATCGAAGCATAGGGAGGGTAGTTTTTAAATTAGGACTCTTAATTATGCAATCGAACGGGGGGATCGATATACTTTATTTCTTTTATCAATAATATAATATGAGCTGCAGTGTAAATTTATTAAAAAAAAAAAAAAAAAAAAAAAAAAAAAAACTAATATATGATGGTGAACTGATTAAAGTCATCAAATGCAATTGGTTTATTATTATTAATATTTTTATTATATAAAAATATAAGACTGTAAGTCATTATACTTGTTAAAATTTTAAACTAAAGTATTTTGTCAATGCTCTATCAAGTCCCTCAATTAAATTAGATTAATGTTTCAATAAAATAACAAGAAAAGAAAATGTTATCTATCAATTTCGATGTTCTTTATATACATTTATAATAGTTCAGATTGAGATTATATTGATCTCAATTATATTATAAATTGATTATATAATTATATTGATTATATTGATTATATTGTGATTTTAAGCTTAATTAACATAAATATATTTAATGAAATAAATCACATTGTTAATATCAAAACTTAATTATTTCGATGAAAAACGTTTGATATATTTGTAAACTTTTTTATAAAAGGATATTTAAGAAATTTTATTCATATATAATTTGACTGGACAGGTTCTTTTTTTTTTTTTTTCTAGAGATAGAATTAGCCAACATCAATTTCATAAAACTTTTGTGCATATTACACATTTTTTAAAACTTCACAAGCTTCAATTATCTGAGTGTTTCTAAACATTTTATGGAAGAAGTTATAAATCACTACACTATGTACATGTCAAAATGAAAACTCGAGAAAAATAAAACACCAGCCATTCCCTAATTTATCAACTTTTAAGAAACAATATAGAGATTCAATAATAGCGAGTCATTTTATTTCCAAGGACATTCATACGAGTATTATTAGTTAAAATATATTTTTCTTCACTTTAAAGTCATTATATGTATTGATTACGAACAGTTTTATTGAATCTATTTTAATACGTTTATATAACTCGGGAAAACAATTTCACACGAAATTAATTATCACTTTAAATGAATAAAATTGTCAAAATATATTTCAAATATTTATTTTAATTTTAAAAATGAGAGTAGTAAATTTATAAATTCACGCTTTAAATTTTTAAAGTTCTAATTTAACCATACTTGATAAATATATGAACTTTGACATATGTCTTTAATTTAGAAATTAATTTCGTATATAAATGTATATAAATGTATATATCTACATTTCTTTTTTATTAAGGTGACAAAATTATTCTAGAAAATTATCTTTTTATTCATACTTATCCACCTGCAGAAGAGTTCTTAAGCTTGGTATATTTCAGTAATGTAAATGTCTCTAAACCTTTTGTAGAAATAATCATAAATCAATTCAGTATGTAAGTAAAGAAAACTAAATATAAATCTAAAGAAAACTAAAGATGAATATGATACCAGTAAGCCCTTATTTTATCCAGATTTATGAAATATTATAAGGACATTCAATAATAGTGTTACATTTTACATGCGAGCCCATTCACATTATTAATCAAAAGGAATTTCGCTTTTCTTTAAAAGTCAATAAGGTACATTGATTACTGACAATTTTCTTTGATCGATTTTTGCACGTTCACCTGACATTTGAAAATAGATTCTAGAGACATTTATTATTACTACAGTTAAATGCCAACATTTGATTAAATTACTACATTATGTTCATTATAAAATAATTAATGAAACTTGTAAATTTAGAATCACGTGTCCAATTTTCAATTAATTTAAATAGTTTGACAAATTTACGAATTTTGAATTAGAGGTTAGAAATTCGTTTTTTACATAAATTTGATAGAATATGTCTAAGAATACTTAATTTACGTAAGGTTTTCCACTCTTTCTTTAAAGCTTTATATGAAACACTATAACAGATTTCTGAAATTTCATATGTTTTAAGAAACTGAATAATTCTAATACCTTTGTCTAAGTAACCATACATTAGTTTATTGTGTATATGTCACGAAAGAAAATTTCTGATAAATATAATGCCATACTACCCTTATTTTATGAAATATTATAAAACATTGGAAGAAAATACAGTTTAAGCATGACATTTAATTTGTTTAAACCTTTACATTAATGATTAAATTATATTTTGCGTTCCAATTGAAGACAACATTATATGTTGATTACCAATAGTTTTTTTTTTTTCTCAATTTATTATAATAAGTTCAATCAAAGTGCAAAAATGACTTACTTGCTAACATTTGTATTTTTTTAATCGACTCATTACCACTATCTTCTACAGAACTTTTTTAATATTTGCATTGAATTTTATTGCCCTCATAAATTAAAACCCCCTAACTCCATTTGTTTATAAATGCTTTTTCAAGCGTTTCCAAATCGATCAAAAAATAGTACATATCAATGATAATAGAAAACTCTATATCTGATAAAAATATAACTCATATTGAAATATATACGGACCCATGTTCCACGTTTTCAAAAGCTCTACAAAAAAGCATTAAAAAAAAAAAAAAAAAACAGGAGTCAGGGCCTTTTAATTTGCAAGGACAATTTATTATTAAAAATATTGGCTTAAAATCCACCGTCAAAAGCATGAGATATATAAACTATGAAAATGATTTATAAGAAATAATAACACTTTAATTAATATTGGCTTAAAATCCACCGTCAAAAGCATGAGATATATAAACTATGAAAATGATTTATAAGAAATAATAACACTTTAATTAATATTGGCTTAAAATCCACCGTCAAAAGCATGAGATATATAAACTATGAAAATGATTTATAAGAAATAATAACACTTTAATTAATATTGGCTTAAAATCCACCGTCAAAAGCATGAGATATATAAACTATGAAAATGATTTATAAGAAATAATAACACTTTAATTAATATTGGCTTAAAATCCACCGTCAAAAGCATGAGATATATAAACTATGAAAATGATTTATAAGAAATAATAACACTTTAATTAAATGTTGAATTTAATTAATTTGAATTACTTTATTTGTGTTAAAAATTATTAATGAGTGCTATATTTTTAAAATTAGGTGCAATATTTTTATAATTTTGATTTAAACAGGTTTGATAAATTTGTGAGTTTTGGCTTACAGTAATAACACGCACAACATGAATTAATTTTTGTACTTTTTTTTTTTTCAGAAACGGTTTTTATAAAATCTTTTACACAGTTTCGTAACTATGTGTGTGCTAGTTATTATTTCAAGATTTCTTTAGTAGAAACTTATGTGCATTGAGCATTTTGAAATATTACAAAAATGATAAAAATGTAAAAATTGTAAAATAATAAAATATTACGAAATTTCTAGTAATGAAGAAAGTTATTATATATATGATAAAAACATATCATAATTATACCAATATTATGCCTTGTTAATAAAATAAATTGAGTGATATTTATTTCATTGCATCTCGGATTTAAAGAAAAAAAAATGTGGTAAACAAATATGAAAGCTCCTGTACTTATTTACAAGAATTAAAATTTCACTCAAAAAAATCAAAAAATGTATTCACTACTAGCAGGTAGATTGCTATAATTCCTCTTTTCTTTAAAGTTTTACAATTTTATGATCACAATAAATAACTTTAAATTTATCCACGAGTAGCCTGTTTTGACACTGACCAAACATTTTATACATATTTAATACTAAATATGTAAAATTGAAAACAAACTACATAATATGTAGTGCATTTTAGACAAATTCTCTCATTATCATATTAACACATTCTGTACCATCATATTTATGTTATGAAGGTTCAATACGTTGAACGCTGTCAAAAGCAAGATCAATTTTAATTTAGGTAGAAAAAGTAGGAATGAATAGTTTATGTTCATCCATTTAAATGAACAATCTTATTTTCAGACTTAAAACTCCTATTTATCACTTTAATTCAAAATCCATTATTTTCTGAATATTTTTCTTAATTTTTATAATTGAACATAGGTTATTATATTCACTGCAAGAAGATCAATACGGACATGAATGACTCACAGCATTTATAAAAGATAACGATATGTATCATCATCATTACATTTACTGCTTCTGCAAACCAGTTAAAGTAGTAGGTATAAATAACAGAAATACGCTGAAAAAAATAAATCGATCCTTGATATCATTTCTGCTGATTCGAATGTAATGTGACATCCTGAATCCGAATATGGCCCCCATTTTGCCTCATCATCCACAGTTTTCTCCAGACGTCACCTCCTCCTCCAATTGTATCACTCTTCGGTAATTTTATGGTCATGAATTTGATTTGGAGAATCAAAAATAATTATTTTAACTTTTAAAAATAAAAAATACATACATTATAATAGGTGATAATAATAATTGATTAATAAAATATAATAAATGTAACTTATAATTTCAGCGACAAATCCCCCCTAAATCTTTTACTTGCTATAAATGCTCATGTTATAGAATTTTTAACCTCTTTAGGTCCTTAGAAGATATTGAGCAGTTAAAGTATATCTTTTCTCCATTGTAAATTAAATTTACAGTCATAAAATTACCGATAAGTGGTAAAATAGGGGGCGGGGGGAGCCCAAACAACGGTGGGTGGTAGGGCAGAATGGCCATCATATTCGGATTTAGGAGGTCATTTTACATAAGAAATTGCACAAAGGGTGTCTTGGGGGCAATTTTAATGCCGAGCAGTGTAATTTGCCATTTCTTTCTTCTAAGATTTTGAAGATTTTGGCTTTTTCTTGTACATGATATATGAAAAATACGTTTCTCACAGAACAAATATGAAACACTGGCTTGGAATAGTTGAGTAACCAAGCCAAACACTATGAATGTTTTACCTTTTATAATATTTAAACTTAGCACCGGAGGATATCACAAAATTTATTATTACAATTATATCGTCAAATTTTTATTAAAATTAGTGAGTACTTTGATTTTTTTATAGCAAAATGCACTGATGATGCAGATTAAGTCTGACTATTCGAATAATAAGATAACAAATTTTCGAAGAAACTTTCTTAACTGAAGTAAGTATGAAACATCAAACACGATTACAACATAATAATTTTATAAAAAGTCAGTATAATATTCTCTATTATTTATTTTTTTTCAGAAGTATGAGAATATGTAATAAAGAAGAAAATTCCTTACCTAAATCAATTAACAACACACTGAATATCCACAATAGGACAACCACCGCACCACGAAAGTTTTTCGCTTCTGGATTCTTTTAAACAAACACAGGGGTTCAGTTAAGCAGCTAGGAAAGCAATGTCAAAATTACGTTTTTATTCGATAACATTTCGATCCTTCAAAAAGTGATGTCAAAAAATTAACTTGTTTCTAATATCAGATCAATATCATATTTTGAACAGGCTAGTGTGGCGTCGTAATTATGTCAAATATTTACATTGTCATAAAGTCGGTATGTTTTCGATATGTTAAAGACATCAAGTAGATGATATAACTTTATTTTATCACGAAGAGGTACCCAAATGCTACACGAAAATCGATATGTCTGACAAGTCTGACACATCTGCATCATTCTGTCATGTTTCTGACCCTTATGTGTTTGCTGGGATATTTATCTGTATTTTGTTTTCTATATAATAAAGAGAATGTATCACAACAAACTGTAATTCAATACAGAAATATATATATATATATATATATTACTTTTAATTATGACATTCTACGAAATACTTGATGCGACAAAAATTATACATCCCTAATTTGAACTATTTAAAACAATTTAAATGTGTATACATATATACTGTTACACAACAAATTAGCATATGTATGGATTTTTTCCGCCTTGTAGATAACTAGAAATTGTTTAAAAAATACAAAATTTTTCGGATTTTTAAAAAAAAAATTTCAGTCATATACAAATATCGTTTTCAATGAAAAAAATTTGAAAAAGATTTTCTTAATGATATACATATCCTCAAAGAGTTTCTAAAATTTATGCAATATGAAGTGAATAAATATAGCATTTAATTCGTTTCAGTATTAGTTTGATTTAAAATTATAATAATAATAATAAATAAGTAAGTAAAAGGTTTCATTTAAATAAAAATTAAGGTATTTCTGGAATGTATATACATATATATTTAATTTGAATTATTTAGTACCATTGTAACACTCAGCAGACAAACGATAGGTGAAGATACCAACATAAAATTAAATTTTAATTGAGATTTATTTCGATTAAAAATAGTCACGGTATTAATTTAATTTGAGTACCAATGATTAGTAAAAACATGTTAAAGTACTTACGCAAAAGAGAAATGACACTAACTTAACACATAAGCCTAACGATAAGAGAATTTGAAAAACTTTGAATTATTAGTAACAGTCCACATTTTAGAGGAAAGAGAAAGGATAAAATTACCAAAGAGTTCCTTTAAAAGGAAAATAAAAAAAAAGGATGGGAGGGGAAGTTCATGAATTAAAAATTGGAATTTTAAATGCTAAAAAATAGAAATGTTCACTCAACAGGAAACTTGCATTTCTATCAGCATATGCAAGATTTCGAAAAACTGTATAGCTAATTCCAGCAAATATAGAGCTCAAGTCTCTATCTTACAACAAAACAAAACAAAAAAGGAAAATAAATTAATTAATTTCACAAACCAAAATTTAAACAAGAAATAAGTAATTTAAGCAATCCACATGTTAAACGACACTTACGGAGATAGTAGAAATAAACTGGTTGCCAAACGAACATTAGTAAAAAGAAAAGATTAAAAGTAGAGAAACGATTAATCGATTTAGGTGCTACTGAAATGCTTTGATTGCATTATTTGTTATTTATTAATCTTTAAAATCTTTTAACAATTTCAAAAAGGAGATTTTTAATTTTAACGT
Source organism: Salticus scenicus (assembly GCA_963930645.1). Classification (NCBI taxonomy): domain Eukaryota; kingdom Metazoa; phylum Arthropoda; class Arachnida; order Araneae; family Salticidae; genus Salticus; species Salticus scenicus. Next base: position 275,203,540 of record OZ005649.1, on the reverse strand, counting down.
TAACTTTTTTAAAGTTCAGTTTGTTTTTAAATTTCAACGTAGCGTGAGCAAGCGCCATCTCGCGTGAAAAAAGAGATTTACTTTTAGGTAAATACTTAAAATGTACGGTTTAACTTTTACTTAGTTGAGTTAAATTTTTAGTCTTAAGCAATCTCATCCAAAGGCCAACATGTCATGATTAAGACATATGATTATTGGTGAATTAATTATTATTCATTATTCATTTTTTATTTATTTTTATTTTTATTTTTTAATTTTTAGATTGTAATTTTTTTAATGAAACCACGAAATCTGTATATTCATGTAATGAAATCTGATGTGTGAATAATTAAACAAATTTTAAGTAGGACAATTTGAATCTTTCTTGAAATCAACCAGAAAAAGAATCTGTTTCCCGAAATTGCAATAATACTATGCTTCATTTTTTTAAAATTAAATTCATCAACCCTCCCAAACATCCAACCATATAACAACAACGTTCCTCCCTAATCAAACATCTTCCCTCCCAACATCCACATTTTTTTATTTTATTATATATATATATATATATATATATATATATATATATATATATTAAATAAACATTATATATATATATATACGAGGGTTGCTATTTATATTTCTGGCCTTGGCAACAGTAAGTGTTGCTAGGCGACTGCAGACGATTTTAATCGAAAGTTTGATATTTTTAAACGTAAATTCAGCAGACGATTTACCATTATAGCTTTATTTGTGTTGTTGACAGTAAATTGAAAAGTTCTTCTCTTTCAAAAAATGGAATTGAATCGTGAAAATTTTCGTGCGATTATTTTTCATAACTTTCGACGTAGATTGTCAAGACAAGAGTGCTTAGATGAACTTAATTCTTTATACAGCGATAAAGCGCCATCCTACAGCACTGTAAAAAATTGGTATAACGAATTTAATCGTGGTCGATGTTCGATCCAGGACGAATCCCGTGCAAGTCGTCCAAAATCCGTTGTTGTGCCAGAAAAGATCGATGCTGTGCGTGAACTGATAAAGTAAGATCGTCATGTGACATACCGTGAGATTGAGGCGTCTTTGGACATTAGTATGACTAGCATCAATAAAATATTGCATGAACATTTGAGCGTAAAAAAAAATTTGTTCCCGTTGGATCCCGCATAATCTGACAAACGCTCAAAAAAAGGCTCGTGTCGATTGGTGCAAGGAAATGTTGGAAAAATACGTTCAAGGTACATCAAAGGCTGTGTATAACATCTACACAGGTAACGAATCATGGATCTATGCATATGAGCCGGAAACAAAACAGCAATCAACTGTATGGGTCTTCCAAGGCGAGGCAAAACCAACAAAAGTTGTTCGAGGAAGAAGCACATCGAAACAAATGATTGCCTGTTTCTTCGGCATTAACGGTCATGTGGCAACAGTGGCGTTAGAGCAACGCAGGACGGTCAATTCTGAATGGTACACGACCATTTGTTTGCCAGAAGTCATCGGAGAAATTCGAAAAAAAGCAAAAGAACAGGCGAATCATTCTTCATCATGACAATGCGAGCTCTCACACATCGACTCAAACAAATGCATTTCTGACTGAGCGAAAGATCGAACTGATGGGTCATCCGCCGTACAGCCCTGATTTGGCACCCGATGACTTCTTCTTATTCCCACACATCAAAAATAAATTACGTGGACAACGATTTTCGACCCCCGAAGAAGCGGTTGATGCATTCAAAACGCATGTTTTGGAGTTACCTCAATCGGACTGGAAAAAGTGCTTTGAAAATTGGTTCAAACGCATGCAAAAGTGTATTGATCATCATGGAGAATATTTTGAAAAACAATAAAACCAATTTCGGTCCTACATATTTGTTTTTTCATTATTAGGCCAGAAATATAAATAGCAACCCTCGTATATAGATAGATAGATATATATTTAATTATTATTATTATTTATTATTATTATTTATTTATTTATATTTTTTTCTGTAGATAGTGACATTCATTGATAGATAATAGAATAAACAAATCGTTTGGGATAACCCATACCAGTAGCAGTTTCAATTAAATGGTTAATATTTTTGTTTTTGTACTTAGATGAACAAAGTCTATATATGCGAAATAGGTGATTAAGAATGATATTTCTATACACAGATAAATGAAGACAAGAATTAAAATGTGTAAATAAATTTATTTTAAAACAAAAATCTTTTAGGTTATCATATAGATCAGTAGAGATTTTACCTCCTTTAAGTTTAATTTTTAAAATATAAAAGAACTAATACAATTATTGTTAATAAAATTATGAGTTAATGTAAGGTGAGAAGGATATTTAAATTTTAATGAAGATGGAGTATAATTATTAACATAAAAAATTACAATGTCATCAATGTATCTATAGAAAATGACATATATATTAATGTTTTTTTCCTAATTTTCCTAATCTTGTTGATATCAGTTGATTAAAATAATAATATTAATAACAGAAAATAATAATAATAATAATAATTCCAGTTTACGCCTTATGTGAAATAATGCATTATTTCTAAAAGATTGACTAAGTCTTATTAAAGATACAAATTTAAAATTACTGAAAAAATTAATGAAAAATAAGCAGAAAAGCCAAAATTAAAGTATAATTCAATGGGCATATTATTCCAATTCCTCTTACATATAGTATTCCAATTTCTCTTACATATATTATTCCAATTTCTCTTACATATACACATGCGAATAATGTATTTCTTACTAAACCAAAAATATAAAGCTAAAATTATACGGAATTTATTTTACTATCCTTTCCTGACAGAACATCTGCGTGATAGCACACTTCAGAAAAGATATCATAAAACAATCACTGGAAATTTTCAGTTATATATATATATATATATATATATATATATATGTCATTTGCATTATAATTTCATCGAAAGAATAATTTTAGATAAAAAAAAAAAAAAAAAAAAAATCTGCGGCTAAATATATAACTCTTATAACGAAATTATTTTTATAGTAAAAATCAATTACCTCCTAAATATTGACGGAACTAAATAAAAATATCACAATACATAACAGAAATTGCATAGTTAATGAGTGCATCTACAAAATAAATAAAGAAATAAAAAGAAATAACTTTCATTCTACGATATATATATATATATATATATATATATATATATATATATATATATATATATATATATATATATATGTATATATATATACATAATAGATGGCGCCAACAAATTCCTGCCGAATAGACACGATTAAATGACAGGCCAACTGGCGTTAAATTACTCGCAATATACTTCTAAATATGTATTTTGAACATATGTCACAACTAAAAAATTTAATATTTGTTCAAACTCTTTAAGAAAATGTGCATTTCAAGTGTATTAGATTAAATTTTCGTAGCTGAATTCTAACCCCTTTGCGCCAAAGCACTTACAGTCACTTTGTCCCTAGCAGACGAATTTATGCTTTGAGTCTGTGTTGACCAATAACATAACACCTTACGTCCATATCGTACAGTTTCCGCACAATTTAATCTTAACTGGACCACGTTAGAAAAATTTATAGATTTTTCAACAGAAGTTTTCGAAGATTATTAAAAATTTGGTGCAAAATATTCTAAAAATACAATATATATATATATATATATATATATATATATATATATATATATATATATATACATATATATATAAGTAAATAATAAAAATGAAAAAAAAGGTATTTTCTATCACATATACATCACATGTTTCAAAAATATATACATATATATATATACTTCGTTTGCTGATAATCTCTACATTAAAAAAATTATTCTTATAGAATTTAAAAATGAACCGAATGATAATTTTTAAAAGTCAGAAATAAACAGCATTGTGGAAAAGAATTATAAACCACGTACATAACGTAAATTTACATTCGAAGTAATAACATGAACATTCACCAACGGGATAAACTGTCGTTGCAACTTTCATACTGAATCACTGACCAGTCATTGGAAAGTAATAAAAAACTTATCATATGAGTTTTTGTTTTTTTTAAGTTAAAGCTGAAAACGTAAAATAGAAAATCAGTTACATTTACACGGCATGCTTAGTAGCAGACCATTCTGAAATATCTTATCTAAAAATAATCAAAGATAATTTATCATTGTAGTAAAAGAAACTAAATAAATAATAAATAAATAAATAATAAAAACAATTTTTGAAATTTAGGAAAAAAGAGGATATCCAGAATTTTGTTAAGGAGTAGTCCAGCAATTTATAAGAATGTTAAATTAATCATCAAGGTGTAAAGAAATAATCTGCTACATTCACTCACTACCAGCTGAAAATTCAGGGAAAAACTTCTTAAATTCATTTTAATGCCTAATGTGTGAAATAAAAATAACATACTGTTTATGTACTTAGTCATATTTAAAGTTTAGAAGAAACAAGAAGATAAACATATATAAAACTTTTTATTACAATTTCACATTGCCTGAAATTCCACTCGCTACATCAAAAAGTCGACTCACCAGTAGCGAGTAGAATGCTATAACTTATTACCCTATTTATGTCCATTTTTATGATCTGATGAATGGTCGTATTTTTATTTAGATCCAAAGCCATTTTTTTCCAGGTATTTGATTATTAAGATTTTTTCTTTTTCTTTCTTTTTTTTTCTTTTTCAAATATTGTAGAAGGATTTTAACAAATTATTTGTTGCATAACTTAAGATAACTTCTTTCTGATTATTGACAATCACAAGCAAAGTCAAACAATTATAGATCAAGCGTATATTTAAAGTTATTATTTTTTTATTTCAAAAGATTAGGTCACTGTTATATTAAAATATTTATTAAATGAATGACGGTTTTTTTTTTTTTTTTTTTTTTTCATTTCTTGAATTCAATTTAATTGTAGAATCCATCCAAACTTTCAATATGCAGGAAATACGAAATTAAACGACCCTATTTTAAAGTTCTTTACACACGAAACTACACTGTAAAAAAATGCGTCCTATATGCTGCCAGAAATTTTCTGTAATTATAAAAAATATAAACTGACAACGTATTTTTATTTATTTTTTTTTTTTGTCGTAAATTACGCGTATTTTCTCAAATTACAGAGAATTTCTTTCAGCAAGTAGAACATATTTTTTACAGTGTAATGTAGAGAAAGTTATACAATTTTGTGTAGGACACAATGAAAGTATGGGAATTTGTTTGAGATAATAATAATAATAATAATAATAATAATAATAATAAAGTTTTCGCCACGAGGGGTCGTTTTTTAATAACTTAAAAACTTACGACTGGTACTACATTTATTATATTTTATCACCTTTCTATCTCTGAGTTAATCTAACACATTGTTTCATCCCGAGACCATAACCCATGCGGGTTTTCGATTAAGGAAGTATGAAAGGTCTGGAAAGTCATGATAATCCAAAATCTTTACCTGATCTTAAAGACAACGTTTCACAACATGTTCAGCATTTTCCCAAACACACGTGCTCAGCTGTGGAACATGCTATTTTACGATTCCAGATGGTAACTGACAATGATGGTCATTATGTTAAACATGTTTTGTTGCAATAAAAATACGATCATGTATGCTAAACGTGTAATAAATTAAAAAACATTCCCTGGTGGTGTAAGTTCTGACTATTTCTTGTTTTTTTATTCTTTCAAACAAATTCCCATACTTTATGTCATTTTGTCCCACAAAAAATTTCATAATTTTCTCAACAGTAGTTTCGTCTGTAGACAACTTTAAAATAGAGTTGTTTAATTTCGGATACTGTATTTTGTAAAAGCAAATAATAATTTTATTCCTTGCTCAAAAAAAAAAAAAAAATAATAATAAAATCTTTTTGCATAACATTTAAACAGAAAGCTAGCATGAACTAAAATAAGCAATCATTTTCTATTCCATTTGAATAATTTAACCAAAACGATAACAGAATAATTTTTTTCTGACAATGAAAGGTGAATTTTTGAAAGTATATTATAGTGTGAAGATTTTCAAAATATCATCTGTGAAAGTAAACCATTTATTTAAATTGCTGTCAATGTGACAAAAGCTGAGTGCATCCAGAAAATGGAACGTTTTCCAAATTTTAACGAATTGGGAATAGAATGCTTCAAAGTGAGATTTATGGTTGTTTCCTTTAATTTCCAACCTTTCATGTAAAACAAATCCTAATAAGAAATGAGATTTTTATGTTGATTTAGTTGATAACAATAAGGAATTAAATAATAATAATAATGGATTGAATTTATCAGTTTTCATTCAAATATAGTAACAGACACGCGAGCACACACACACACACATATACATAATATACATAAATGATTGCTAAGTTTTCTTGTTTAATATTAATTTTTACAATAATTTAATAATAATAAAAATAATAATAACAATTGTTTACATCTTTTCATTTAAGTAGTTTAGTATTTTTCGAGAATTATTTTTTTAGCGTTTTCTTAAAAAAAAAAAAAAAAAAAAACTTTAAGACCCTTTTACCCCCCCCCCCCCAAAAAAAAAAAAAAAAAAAAAAAGGAAGGAGGACGCTGTAAAAAGCAGTTTTCCGAATAGACGAAAGTTGGTAGATGTATTATACATATTAAGAAAAAAAAATTACGATTTCAAAAAGGTTGGGTGAATTTTTTTTAGAGAAAGAGCTTCATAAATTCAGCAATTCAATAAAACTTTAATACCCCTCTTTCCATTATGCAAGCATTTTTTTTTGGCTTGTCATTAATTTATGGATTTGGTGGATATCTACCTGCGAGATATTGTACCAAATTCTGTCCAATTGTCGCGTTAGATTGGCAAAATCCTGCGCTGATTGTAGGACCCTTTTCATGATTCTCTAAACATTCTAAATTGGGGAGGGATCCGTCGATCTTGTTGCCCGAAGTAGTTTTGCGCTAGCACGAAGACAATCAGCAAAATAACCGCTATGTGAGGGCGGATTATCACGTTGAAATTTAAGCCTAGGATAGCGTGATATGAAGGACAACACAATAGGGAGTAGAATATTGTCAACGTACTGCTGTGCTGAAAGGGTGTCGCAGTTGACTTCCAAAGAGCATCTGCTATGAAATGAAATGGCACCTCAGTTAGTCACTTCTTCTTGTCGGGCCGTATGGAGGCCGACAGTCATGTTGGTGACGACTAACAATCCCCCTCCGTTGAGCAGGCTGTCTATATAAATTGCTGCACATCGGAATTCAATTTGAAGCGAAATTCATCACTGAAGACAATTCTACTATATTCAGTAACATTCCAGGTCGAACGTTCCTGACGACACTGAACCTGAGCTTGTCAGTATAGAGAGTTTAATAGTAGTCGGCGCAAGTCTCCCTGAGCTCAACCTCCTTTCTCTGAACCACCTATTAATGGTCTTTGAAGTCCCTCAAGTGACAATTGCACATAGGATCGATGCTAATGATATATCTAGGGCTTTGAGTACCGCTCTGCTGATTGATCGATTTTCACGTTCTGTCTTCTCTCTTGGCCGATCACATCCATCTTGACGCTGCTTTCGGCTCCGATTCACACATTCCTGCCATTATCGTTTAATAGTGACATCCCTCCTATCCAAATGTGAAGCAGTTCACGATTAGATCAACCAGCTTTTTTTAACCAAACTGTACTTCTCTCAGAAATGCTGATATATGTGCATATTGTTCGCGCACCGAATGCGAGACGTAGTTACGGTGAACTAGAACAGACGGAATAATATTCTCAAAAAATGCACGATCTGGAATCGAAATTTCTGCTTCTTAATATTCTGCCAGTTACGCAGTTAAAATGCATTGTAGCTTCACATACGCATTCAAGGGCAGCTAATCTTGAAATTTTTACTTTTTTTTTTTTTTTTTTTTTTTTTTTTTTTTTAACCCTGAATGCATACCAAGTTGTGTAAAATTTGCATTACTCCTTCTTTATTTTATTTTATTTTAAATCTTTGAGTGTATTTATTATATTTTTCTGTACATGGTTAAACTTTCAGATTATTTGTTTGTTTGTTTATTTATTTATTTAAATGTTTTATTATTTATTTAATTAAATTTGTTTATTTATTTACTTAAATTTGTTTATTTATTTAGTTAAATGTATCACTTTCGTATGTGCAGGAACGTGAGAGGGAAAGTTGATTAAACAAACTTTATTTAAAAAAAATGATTGTATATTATTCTGAAGCAAGAAAAAATTATAAAAAATGATGTAAAGTCTGCCCAGTGGACTTTTCAAAAACATAACATTCTAATTTTAAACATTACAAATATCTTGACATATGTAAATGAAATATCAAACATTTTTGTAAAAAAAAAAAAAAAGTATTTGGTAACAGCATGTTATAGAAGTTCACAGTTGAATTATTCAAAAAATTACAATATTTCTTCCTGATACGTATTTTTGTCTGACAAATATCAAAACGTGAAATTAAGTTGCCATGTGTATTAAAACTTTAATCTCCTTACTTGTGCTAAAAACCTCACAATCCATTCTAATAAACTGCAGGTTTCTTTTCCGTAAAGCGCTCTGAGGATAATTGTAAAATTTTAGGTGATTGAAATCTTGTCTTAGTACAACGATACGGCATGTTTGATGCATGAATCGATCAAAATTTACATGGTAAACTCTTTTTAAAAACTATATAGTATATTAAAAAAAAAAACAGAATTAAATTTCGAATATTTATTAAAGAACTCATAAGTTACGAAACTTTTAGCGGCATATTTCTGTTTTAAAAAGGAAAATTAAGATTTGTGATTTACTGGATAGAAAACTTTGTGTAAAGTTTTTTAAGAAAGTTTAATAGCACGGAAGATCTAAATTTAATAATAAAAAGGTATTAAAATATGCAATGCGTCATTATATAAACTCAACATATATATTGTGTTTACTGAAGGATTTTTTTTTCTTTAAATCAGCTTCCTTTTTTTTAGTTAGATGAATTTTTTCGAATTCTTACAAATCCAGATACACTTATATATATATACTAGTATATAACCCCGTCAAAAATGACGGAATGTGAATGATAAATCTTGAAAACAATGTTGATTACTGGATAGAAAACTTTGTGTAAAGCTTTTTAAGAAAGTTTAATAGCACGGAAGATCTAAATTTAATAATAAAAAGGTATTAAAATATGCAATTTGTCATTATATAAACTCAACATATATATTGTGTTTACTGAAGGATTTTTTTTTCTTTAAATCAGCTTCCTTTTTTTTTAGTTAGATGAATTTTTTCGAATTCTTACAAATACAGATACACTTATATATATACTAGTATATAACCCCGTCAAAAATGACGGAATGTGAATGATAAATCTTGAAAACAATGTTGAAATCATGAAGATTACCACGTGATCATTTAAATGTATTTTCAATTTTTGTTTATCAATCAAATGTGTTTCGATGTTTTATAATTTTCGTTCTGAAATTAAAAAAATTCTACCCGATCAATAAATATGAATGACAATAAAAAAACTGCTGGTTGACAAAACATATAGGCTCGACAACACAACAGCAACAACACATCCCAGTGTTCCATTGAGTGCTCTATTTAAAGTCCTCATAATAAGAATAATCCGTTCTGTCACTCACACGACATTCCCTTACCCTGAAATTTAATACTATAAGTACAGGTTGGAGATTAAGAGGTAAGATAACGAATACTGTTATGTAAACCTGTGTTAAACAATTCAAATTATAGGCCGCGGAAGAGTTTTATACGATAATTAGTTCAACCATTCGTTTTAAAGGTATTGGCGAGCTCATTTGAAATATACCCATCATGAAAATTTACTCCCTTCGAATGGGAACTACACCCCCCCCCCAGGGAGGGGAGGCGAGACTGCTTTATGCACAAATTCTTTTTTCCAGTTGACTATCTCTATTACAAAAAATATATATGCGTTTCATTTGATTTAGTTCAGTCTATAGATGTTAAATTCTACTTACCTGCAATTTCCCCCATAGACGTAATGTATTTAAATACTTTTGAATGTCCCTGTACACGAACCATTTGCTTCATCTTAACGAAAAGCTTACTGTAGCATCCCTATATGATACACACTTAGAATACGAGTTTGGAATTTCTCCTACTATTTGTTTTTGAGATATGCTGATAACAGACACACAGACACACACACAGACAGACAGGCAGACACACACAGAGACCATTCGCTAAAAACATGATTTTCGTATTCAGGGGACCTCAGAACATGTAAGTATTTGACCCTAAAACAATACTTTCTCGAAACTATGGGTAAGAGAAAGTAAAAAACGATTCACTTCATTTTACCAAAATACTTTTTTTAAGACTATCGCAGATCCTGTTTTCAAATACGCAAGCGAAGTTTGACGTCACTGACCATCCGTGGATGCAAGAAAAAGATTCCCTATGTTAATCGTCCTTTGGAATTTTGTAAAAAAATATTAAAAATCGAGGAAAATTATTTCTCGATTTTAATACCCGTATTTGGGTATAGATATGCTATCGTATCCATGTGTGAGATTGAGTTATTTTGCTGTCAAATTGACAAAATTTTAAATTTCAAAACGGTGTCATCTTTGGCGTTTTTTGTATTTGGCGATTAAAAACATAATACGAAAATATACATGCCAGATGTTTATTTTCGTAATATGTATTGTACGAAATTGTTTCATATAATTCATCGCTCTCTTAATATAAGTTGTTAAAATAACCATGATTTTTGAAAGGAATTAAATATGTTCGCCAAATAATTTGGCGATATTTTTTTTTTCCTCCAAGGATGACAGATATATTAAATCTATTCCGCTGCAACGTATGTGTATCTTATATCAGACACTTTATTTAGACATTTGAAAACAAATTTGACTTCAAATTATATTAGAATATTTATCATTTTCCTTTTAATTATTATATTAGTTGGATATTTATTGTGTAAATATCATCCTTTGAAATGAAATGTTTATGTTTTGAATCGAATATGGAAGTTTGCCAATTTTTTTTCTAGAATTTTGATATTTGAAATTTAAATTTTATCAATTTTACAGCAAAAACAACTTAATTTAACGTATGCACAAGATAACTAATACATATCTATGTCGAAATATGGGGATTAAAATCGGGAAATAATTTTCCTCAATTTTTAATATTTTTTTACAAAAAATCCAATGGGCGATTTACATAGGAAATCTTTTTCTTGCATCCACTGACGGCCAGTGACGTCATCACTTTGTATGCGTATTTCCTAACTATCCAATAATTACAGACACTCCATGCTAACCCAAATTCACCTGTACTCGATACTTCCAACCAGCTATCTCACTACAACATCGCCAAAACATCCAGGATCTAGCTAGGGACTTTCTCATTCTCAATCGAACATTTAATCTTGACTCGACATTATCACCTTAGACTACTCTACTTTCAATACTCATTTCAACTGGTGACCTTTACTTGCTCAACCAAATATTCTCTCCCAACTATAACTTTACACTAATTTCAAAATTAAAATCAACTGGCGACATTTACGTACTGAAATCGACGCCAATCATACCTTACAATGCAAACAAACAATGAAGCTTGATAAAAATATTTAAAAACTTTAATGTGTTTTTACAAGTATTTTAAGAGTTTTAAGGCTTTAATATGTTTTTAAAATACTTTAAGCGTTTATTTATTTATTTATTTTATTTTTTTTCAAGAAACAGTCAAAGAGTCGTTCATTCGGAATTAAAGAGTTGTCCATTTGGAATTTGTATTTTCTGGCAACAGTTTTGGTTTGTTTTTATTTGGTATTGCGTTGCTTACAATCATGAAGTTACATAATTCTATTTATAGGTTCATGTTTATAATAGCTAGTGATCCGTTATATTTAATTTAGACCTTTAAACATTACAATTGAATAGTTTTTCAAGGTTTTAGAGGAAATAAATAAGAATACGTGCGATACAAAACATATTATATGTATGTTTCCGTAAGTTGAACCTGCTCAGTGAGTTGAACAAACGGAAAAAATAAAAAATGGCTGCCAAAAGTTTCTGTTTTGAAGCGGTCTAACCGGAATCGTTCATGACAGATCAGGGTCATTATTATTATTAATATATATATATATATATATACATGTGTGTGTGTGTGTGTGTGAAAATTTTCAGCTTGTAAGGCTATAATTCACGGAATTTTACGTATTTCTTTGCCGCGATCAAAAGTATTGAATTTCATTAATTTAACATGCGGAAGTGTTATAAAAGTACAAGTAATAACCTTTCCCGAAAAGCAAATATTTCGGAGAGACGTTAATGAGACATAATGTTACAATTATTTCAAATTTAATAAAAGCCTCTACTACATACTGTGAAGCAGTTAAAATACATTTAGAAGATTAATTACATTTTTGAGTGCCTTTTCGTTTTTTTAAGAAAATGTATTTTTTAACCTCTGTATTTTCCTGTTACTGTCTATTAAGATTACAAAATTTTTCGTGATGATGGAATACGATTTACTGTAAGGTATTAAAGATGACTGCAATATTGGTTGATTTCGAAAATATGTGAGAGATTCCTAAATTAGGGATAGTAAGACTTTCTAAAATACCCATATTGTTGCGTACTTGAGGGTTCGTGAGTTGTCCGAGAATGAAAGGCCAAACTTACAAAAATTCAGTAACTTATTCACAGAAAGTTCCAGAAAAATACAGGTCTTGGTCTATAAACTAAGTATCAGCTTTAATACAACCAGTAAACACAGCTTAAACAACAGCTGTCAATAGCAAATCCACAGTACAAACTGTATAGCAATAACACTTGAAGCAAGTCTCTTTCAAAGAGGCTCAAAACAATGCAAGCATTAGCGGAAGCTGAATGAGAACTGAACTGAACTGACTTGGCGAGAGAGCGTTCCTTATATACTCCTGTAGAAAAGTGTGGAAACTTCCGGAAATTCCCGTATCTCATCAGCCAATGAGATTAGAGCTCCCATATTTGGTATATCCCTTATAAGGATTTTCTCTACAAGGTCGCCAAAAAAATCGCCAAGGTGGGAAAAAGTCGCAAAATTTGGCGCCAAATCCATTACCTGCCTTATTGAGGCTTTTTAATGCGTTTTTAAGGGAAAATCAGGCTATTTCAACGCTAAAACGACTAGAAATGCACAAAATTAGCACTTTATCAACTTACTAAGCCTCTTTGAAAGAATTTATACAAATATAAACACAATCATTTACAATTTTTTAACACTGCCCAACTCTCCCAAGGACTGCACGTCCCGGGCAGTGCAACCCTTGGTCAAGAGGCGAAACTAAAACAAATTTACACAATCTAAAATACAAAAACTAAGCTGCGTAAAATGACAAAATACAAACAAAAATCAAGTGAGAAATATTTACAAAATTCACAAATATGTACAAGTATTTATATACAAATATTTACATCACGCATGCGCAAATTTTACCAGTATTTACATTTTAAATTTTAATATTACCGTTAATTGTGATACTTGGCTAGCCTGTTATAGTGCACCACCTTCGGTTTTGATGAAGGTGTTTTAGTGATCCGCACCACTATATTATTCAGCCTGTTTAAGACTGTATATGGTCCGTCCCAGTTGCACTGTAACTTGGGAGAGAGTCCTTTGGTTCGAACAGGATTCCACAACCAGACCTTCTCTCCTTCCTGGAACTCATGTTGTGTAGCCTTTAGATCGTACCTTGTCTTCATTTTCTCCGTTGCAATGTGAATCCGCTCCCAAGCAAAGTTGTGTACGTCCTCAAATCGTGCCTGGAGATCTTGGAAGTATTCCTCGGGCGATGAAGGCGCATCGGGTGGACAACCAAACAGGAGATCACAAGGGAGACGAAGTTCACGTCGGAACAGCATCTGGGCTGGAGTATAGCCGGTGGTTTCATGGACAGCACTTCGATATGCAGCAGGAACAATGGCATTTTCAAGTCCCAATCTTGCTGGTTCCTTGATACTAAAAGAGAGAGGTTATTCAGGATGGTACGATTGAACCTCTCGACCATGCCGTCCGACTGGGGATGTAAGGGTGTTGTCCGGGTTTTGTCTATGCCTAGTAGTTGACACAGTCCTTTGAAAACAGCAGAGGTAAAATTCCTACCTTGGTCGGTATGAAGTTGTAGGGGCGTGCCGTACCTTGACACCCATTGCTGCACTAGGACCTCTGCGACTGTGCATGCTTCTTGATCGGGAATGGGATATGCCTCAGGCCACTTGGTGAAATAGTCCATCACGACGAGGATGTATTTATTTCCACTGGAGGTCAGTGGCAAAGGACCCAAGATGTCGAGTGCAATCCGTTCAAATGGTGCTCCCACGTTATACCGTTGCAGTCTTCCTCGATTTCGTTTCTGCTGGCCTTTACGTGTCGCACAAGCATCACAGGATTTACACCATTTCTCGTCATCCTCCCTTGCCTTGCACCAGTAGAAACGTTCCCGAACTTTCTGCAGAGTCTTCATTACCCCAAAATGGCCTCCGGTAGAACTACTATGCAGTTGTTCTAAAACAGCTGGAATTTTTTATCTTGGTAATACAATCTGCCATCTGAAGCTTTTCCCATCATCAGATTCCCACTTTCGGTATAATACGCCGTTTCTGATATGAAGAGAGTCCCAAAGTGCCCAATAACTTTTCGTAATGGAACTAAATCTGGAAATGTCCTGCAAGGTAGGTCTGTTGCAGGTCGTCTCCTTCAGCTGTAATATTGGCTTTATGTCAGGATCTTCCAACTGGGCTTGTCTAAGTTCTTCGTCACTCCATGGATCGGGATCTTGTTCTGATGGTGTTGAGACAGTAACTTCGCAGGAAACCGGGTTTATCGGCAGGTATTTCTGTTCGGCTCTAGAGCAGTACTTGCAGCTTTCCGAGCAGGGCTTCCGTGACAAAGCATCTGCATTACCATGTAGAGTCCCTTTACGATGACGTATCTCAAAGTCATATTCCTGGAGGCGTTGTATCCACCTGGCAATCTGTCGTTCCGGTTTCTTGAACTGGAGCAACCAAGTTAAAGATGCATGGTCAGTCCGGAGCAGGAATCTTCTGCCATAGAGGTAATGATGGAAATGTTATATGGCTTTTACGATGGCGAGTAGTTCTTTCCTGGTGGTACAGTAATTTCGCTCTGGTTTAGACATGCATTTACTCCAATACGCAATGACATGTTCTTGACCATCAATTTCCTGCGACAGAACAGCACCGACACTCTCATGGCTGGCATCTGTATCAAGTATGAACTGTCTGTCGGGATGTGGATACGTCAAGATAGGCGATGATGTTAAGGCCTCTTTAAGTCGCTTGAACGCATTTTCACATTCATCTCTCGGCAGGAACTTCTGTTTGGCTTCCGTCAGCTTGTGGAGTGGTCTGGCAATATTTGAGAAACCCTTGACAAACTTCCTGTAGTAAGTGCATAATCCCAGGAAACGTTGTAGTTGGTGTACATTTTCAGGGCGATTCCTGTTCTCGACTGCAGAGAACTTCTCAGGATCAGTTCTCACACCTTCGGCAGAGATGATATAGCCGAGTTAGCTCACTTCACGACCGAACAAGTTACACATGCCTGGATTCAATTTGAGGTTAGCCATACTGAGTTTCTCCAGCACCTTTCGGATGTTTCGTAGATGGTCTTCAAAGGTGCGCCCCACAATGCAAATATCATCCAAATACACCAGATAGGCCTCATAGTACAGTCCTTTTAGCACTGTCTCCACCAGGCGTTCGAAGGTGGCAGGTGCATTGCATAATCCGAACGGCATAACTTTAAATTGCCACAGTCCTTGCCCCGTGGTGATTGCAGTCTTCTCACGATCCTCAGGATGTAATTCTACTTGCCAGTAACCGCTCTTCAGATCCAACGTCGAGAACCATTTATTGCCAGCAAGTGTGTCTAATGTGTCGTCAATTCTGGGAAGAGGGTAACTGTCTTTCTTCGCGATGTCATTGAAACGACGATAATCCACGACGGTAATAATGGCTCGATGACGTCATTGTGCTGCATTTCATTTAGAAGTTCAGTGACCTCTTCCTGTTTAGCAAATTGAAGTCTTATGGATGTTGTTTGATTGGAGGATGATTTACTGTATCAATTCTGTGCTGGGTGATGTTCGTTCTCCCGACGTCTTCAGGTGTTCGAGAAAAAAGGTAAATTCTTGGAGTAGCTTCTCCGCAGCACACCTCTGTTCACTCCCTAATTCTGCATTTTTGAGTAGTTCTGTTGTTAATTGCTCAGAAGACTTGGATTCGGTTGTTTGCGTGGGGCGGTTGATGCATGTAACAGAAGTGCAGGTTGCTAACACCTCATCCTTCTTCACTGTCCGGACCTTATCGCTGATGTTTGCGACTCTAACAGGAATAGTACTATTTGAGAGATCAAATAGAGATGAAGCTACCAGAACTCATCTTGGCCTATTGTCTATATTCGGGTATTCAATCAGTCCATAGCGGAAGTATTGCTTGGTAGGAGGTGTTCCTGAAACTATTGTCTCTGTATGTGGAGGGATGGAAATTTCAGACTTGGCTGTTATCTGGCATATTGGCTGAATGTCCTGATTTTTAGTGTTGAACACAGCTATGTCTTCTGAACTCGAATGCAGTTCATTATTCTTGAAGTCCAATTTAACGTTAAATTTTCTCTGGAAATCAATTCCAATGATTACAGTATCTCTTATATCTGCCACATATGCCATATGATGGTAACTGGCATTTCCAAAAGTGATGGTCAAGTTCATTTTTCCATATATTTTTACTTCGTCTCCAGTCACAGTCTGGAGTTTAACACAGGGCGGCGTCCAAATGATCTTCTCTTTTAGTTCTTGAGCCAAATCCGTTCTAATGATGGTCACGCTGGCTCCCGTGTCCAGAATCATCCGGCAGGCGGTGTTGTTAACTTGGCCATAGACGTAAAGTCCATTATCGACGCCACACATCGATGAAACATGAAATACTGTAAACTGGGGTTCTTTGTCTTCAGGCAACCTCCGCCCCGCGAGATGGCCTTCTCCTAGTTTCTCTGCAGTGATGGTGAAGCCGGATGATTTCCTTTAGTTGGTCGAACAGGGCAGTTCCTCTTTACATGACCATCCCCTCCACAGCCCCAGCACTTTATCTTACGATCCTTTATTTCCTTTTTATTTTCCAGGCTGCGCAATCTCTTTAAGATCTCTGCGATACATCTGTTCATTTCATTTTCATAAGCAGGCGTATCATTTAATGAGACTGCTCTTATCGTATGGCGGTCTCTGCGGGAGGCTTGTTGGGCTGCCTCTATCCTAAGTGCATAGCCTAAAGCTGATTCTACGTCTCTGATGTTGGAGAGTCTCAGCGCTTTTTGAATTTCTGGATCACGCACAGCATCGATAAAGTACTGAAGAGCTAAGTTGTTTTGAGTGTCAGCATGACAGCCTTAGAATGCTAGGTGTGACTGTCTCTGAATGTCCACTGCCAGCTCTTGCAAACTTTCGCCCGTTTTCTGGTAACGGGATTTTGCTGGAGGCGACTATAGTCCTTAGAACCCTTCTCTCCGAACCGTAGCTCCAGTGCTCTAGTCAGGGCCTCGAAGTCGTTCCTTTCTTCTTTAGAAACATTTCTCAGTATCTCGGCTGCATCTCCCCGTAATGCTGCTGCTATGTGGATGACTGACTTGGCGGTAGAGTCCCAGCCGTTAGCTTCAGCTACGATGGAAAACTGCGTCTTATATACATGACAGGAGGAACTGCCGTCGTAGGTGGATAGCTTAATCAATTCCTGATTCTGGATTCTTCTCTCTTTCTTTTCAGTTTCCTGAGGCATGGGTTCTAACTTTTCATCGAGATTCCGAATCTTGCTCTGCAGTTCATTCCCTATTACTTCTCCGTTCCACTCTTCTTTCACTTTTCACTCAAGATCTTCCTCCATTCTCTTAAACTTGCTTTCTATCTCTGAAACCCTTCCTTTCAGCTCTTGATCAAAGTTTTCTTTTAATTTCTCGTCAAAATTCTCTTCTATCTTCATAAATCTCTCTTAAAAATTCTTTTCTACTTTCATAACATTTTCCCCTATCTTCACTGCTTTCTCTTCAAAACTCTCTTCTATTTTCAAAACTTTCTCTTCAAAAATTTCTTCTATCTTTATAACTTTCCCTTCAAAATTTTCTTCTATCTTTATAACATTCTCTTCTATTCCATCCATTCTATTTTCCACCACCGTTAATTTACCCTCGATTGATTCTCTCACCGTTGAAAGCTCTCTCTTCATCTCATCTTGATTAGATTTAATTTCTTCAGTCAAGCCGTCTTTTAATTCTTTTTGTCCTGTTTCTATTTTCTCTATCAATCCGGTTTCCATCTTTTCCTGTCCGGCTTTCATTTTATTCATCTCTTGACTCAGGCTATCTTTCATCTCTCTCTGTCCTTCTTTCATTCCATTCATCTGGGTAGCTAAGCCTTCCAGAAGCTTCTTCATTTCTTGCTCCATAGCTCTAGTTATCACCATTCACAGACAACCCCGCTCCTGACACCAGAAATGTTGCGTACTAGGGGGTTCGTGAGTTGTCCGAGAATGAAAGGCCAAACTTACAAACATTCAGTAATTTATTTACAGAAAGTTCCAGAAAAATACAGGTCTTGGTCTATAAACCAAGTATCAGCTTCAATTCAACCAGTAAACACAGCTTAAACAACAGCTGTCAATAGCAAATCCACAGTACAAACTGTATAGCAATAACACTTGAAGCAAGTCTCTTTCAAAGAGGCTCAAAACAATGCAAGCATTAGCGGAAGCTGAATGAGAACTGAACTGAACTGACTTGGCGAGAGAGCGTTCCTTATATACCCCTGTAGAAAAGTGTGGAAAGTTCCGGAAATTTCCGTATCTCATCAGCCAATGAGATTAGAGCTCCCATATTTGGTATATCTCTTATAAGGATTTTCTCGCCAAGGTCGCCAAAAAATCGCCAAGGTGGGAAAAAGTCGCCAATTTTGGCGCCAAATCCATTACCTGCCTTATTGGGGCTTTTTAATGCGTTTTTAAGGGAAAATAAGGCTATTTCAACGCTAAAACGACTGGAAATGCACAAAATTAGCAATTTATCAACTTACTAAGCCTCTTTGAAAAAATTTATGCAAAAATAAACACAATTATTTACAATTTTGAACAATTATAACAGTTACAAACAGTTTTGTTACAATTGTAACGATTGTATATTATTTTGTAACATATCGAAGACTACCACCGGCTAGACTTATAAATACGCCATTGATTAAAACTCAGCAACATTTGCCTAATGACTCTGAAAGCAGACCCATCTGGCCACATGTGAAAAATAAAATTTTTGGAAATATATCGATAATTTGGTGAAAATTTTATTAAATTATTTCAAGCATAATACTGTTTGAAATTGCAAAAGTATTTATGTCAAATCAGACAGTAGATGAACAAGATTTACATTTAAGTTGTATTTTAACCCCTTGAATGAATGAATTGAATTATAAGTGGGTGGTTTACAAGAAATCAAGCACTGCGACCAGAGGTCTATTGCACTAACCCACAAAACCTAATCTTTAAAAAGACCTGTGGCAGAAAGAAAACCCAGCAGACATCTAACCGGAATATCCTGAAGCTCCCAAGGCTCAATTATATGCCGCCCCAAGTGCTCAAACCTATAGGCAGAGAAGACTTCACATTCACATAAAATATGTGTTGCAGTTTCCTCCTTGTACTTGCAACCCCTACAAAATGGATCACTAGCAATACCCATGACATAAAGATGTCTTTTTAAGGACAGTGTCCCGTAAGGAGACCAATCACCTTGCTGATGCCATTTCTATTGAGCTTCATGAGCTCCTTAGCCCTTGCACTAGGATTACCACAGTTAAGCTCTTTAGCTTGCCTGCTCCCCTCAGTTTTGAGCCAAGTAGAGTACTGCAAGTTTCTCATGATGGAGAAAATAGTACCCCTCAACAAACTACCAGAAATACTCAGGACAGGTTCAGGACCAATAAAAGGTGTATCAGAACTCTTCCTAGCCATCTCATCAGCTAACTCATTTCCCAGGATACCAGTATGACCTGGTACCCAATACAGGCAGATTTTATTGTTAGTAGCAAGAGCACAAAGAGTGAAATAACACTCCCAAACAAGAGAAGAAGTCATTACTGACTTCTGTAAAGCCAACAGGGCAGCCTGACTATCAGAATAAATGTCAATATATCGATTCTTATAGCCCCTATTCATGCAAGTCCTACAACACATAAGGATCGCAAAGACTTCAGCCTGAAAGACAGTAGCATACCTCCCCAAAGGATAGGAACGTGAAGTACCATCCTCAAGACAGCAAACACCAGCACCAGTGCCATTATCCATCTTGGAGCCATCAGTGTACCACTTAATGTGATTCGTATTACCCCAAGGTGGAGTATTCATCCAAATGTCCCTAGAGGGCAAGTGGATAATATACGGCTTAGAAAAAGCATACCTAGGGAGAACCTTATCACACTGCATAATAAAATGCGGGTGATCCGAAATCTCCTTATTAAGATGCTTCCAGTTCAGATAATTGGAATAATTATTCCAATGCCAAAAACTTCTTAACCTCTTTACACATAAGATAGCCTCAGCCTCAATGCGCATATGCAGAGGGATAAAGCCCAAGAGTAACTCTAAAGATCCAGTTGGTGTTGTCCTTAAACAACCAGTCATCGCGACACACACCATCCTTTGAATCTTATTAAGATTCTTCTTAGCAGTGTCAAGCCTAGTCCTGGACCAACAGGCAATAGAACCATAAGTGATCATTGGACAAATGATCATGGAGTAAATCCAGCGGATAACCATAGTACTAAGACTCCATGACCTACCAATAGCATTCCTACAGGCCCAAAAAGCCCTTTTAGCCCTAGAAATGCAATAATCAAGATGACTCCTCCAGTTGAGTTTCTCATCCAGATAGACACCAAGATACTTCACCTCACTTGAACAAGTGAGGTTATGACCAAAAATCTTGATATTTTTTAAGATAATGGTCCTCTTTCTATTAAAGGCAATCATATGTGTTTTCGCAGGGTTCACGGAAAGACCCCTGGAAGAACACCAAGACTCAACTTTTTTAAGGGCATTCTGCATGATACAGCAAACAGTATCCGGAAACTTCCCCTTGGTTACAATGACAATATCATCAGCATAACCAACGCAATCCACCCCCGAATGACCAATCTCATTCAGAAGTGAATCAACCACGAGACACCACAGCAGTGGAGAAAGAACACCACACTGTGGACATCCAGTATTAGCTTTGATCATTAGAGAATCACCAAGCAGTGTTGCAGAGGCAAACCTGTTGGTGAGAAGACTCTTGATCCAATTCACAGTGGTACTATTGATATTCCTATTAGAAAGCGCATCAATGATGGTGTCAACAGGAACCTTGTCAAAGGCACCCTCGATATCAAGAAAGACAGCAAGAGCCACCTCCTTAGAGACCAGACACTTCTCAACAATATGAGTTAAGTGATACAACGCAGTGTCAGTTGACCTGACAGGCTGATAGGCAAACTGAAAATTGGAAAGTGGCCGAACACATAAGACATCTTCCCTGATATACCTATCAACAAGCTTCTCAAGAGTCTTTAAAAGAAAAGAAGTGAGACAAATAGGTCTAAAAGACTTTGCCTCAAAATAATTATCTTTACCAGGCTTAGGGATAAAGATACCACTGGAATTTCTCCAAGCCATTGGTGTATAACCAAGTGCCAAACAGGATCTAAAAATCCTGCAAAGAATGGGCGTCAAAACCTCAGCGCCTTCTTTCAGAAGTGCTGGAAAGATACCATCAATTCCAGGAGTCTTAAAAGACTTGAAGGAGTTATTAGCCCAAATAATTTTTTCATATGTAACAACCTTCCTGGCAGCATTCCATTTCTCTCTTCCACAAGTACGAGTGTTGAGAGGAGTAGAAAAACATGTCTCATGGCAAGTACTGGAGTTTGGAAAATGGACCCTAAACATTTCTGCCAGGGTCTCCTCTCCAGACTCAGAGTAATAACCACTAGGCAACTTAACAGCATTAAGATTGCACATCCTGTCCTTAGACATCACCCTAACCAGCCTAGCTGTGGCTGAAATATCACTGATGCCAGAACAATAGCTGTTCCAGGATGCCCTTTTGGCATTCCTGACAGCTTTATTATAAGAGGTAAGTGCAGCCTTATAGGTTTGCCACTCACCATTCTTCTTAGCTCTATTAAAGAGCTTTCTACAATTGCTACGCATACAACTAAGCTCTTTAGACCACCACGGAACAATCCTTGGTAAGCTACTGTGCATAACCTTGCAATTTTGGTGGTAGGATTCTAAAATGATCTGTTGCAACTGGTCAACGGCCAATTTGAGATCCAGCACCGAAGACAACTTACCAAAGTGGCCAAAAGCAGCTTTCTTGAGGTCTTCACAGTAGGAACCCCACTTGGTATGACGTGGATTCCTACCCTAGGTCTCAAGTCTTATTGGACCTGTAACAGTAAAACAAATTAGCCTGTGATCAGAAAGACGTTCTTCATCAGAGACTCTCCAATCCCTGACGTTGTCATAGCATATACTATTACAGAACGTAATATCAATGACCTCACTCCTGTTAGAATTAACAAAAGTAGGTTCATTGCCAGAATTTAGAGTATACAGATTATAATGCAAAATATACTCTAAAAGGTCCTCACCCCGCTTGTTGCAATCACTACTACCCCACAATATGTGGTGAGCATTCGCATCACAGCCAATGATGAGCTTGAATTTAAGATTTTGACAATTCTCAATAAGATTAATAATCTCTTTTGAGAGAGTATCCTTATCCTCATATGGAAGATAAGAGGACTATCTTTCTGAAGGCACCCTTACTTCCTCATCACCTATGTCTTTGACTGAGGTTGAGGCGCTGCTAGGTAACTCCTCAAATTAATCTAGTGCTACTCCTTCATCTGAGGGAGATTTAACTGGCACTTAGTTGTGCCTTTTTCCTCCCTGATTTATGGATTGTAGCATTAAGATAGTGCAAATCAATCTGCACCATAGCCAATCGGCTTCTGCCCTTCTTGGCCAAAAGCTGGCTAGTGGTGCTGTGAACATAGCACTTATCCAGGAGCCATGGGCTAAAGATGGTAAGATCCTTGGTCTTGGTATAGACAGCAAGAGGATCTTCTTTGATAGAACCTGTTGTAAGCCCAGAGCATGCATTTATGTTAGCTCTAAGCTACATGCTCTGCTCCTGGTAAATCATCTTAATGGTGACAATGTTGCTGTTAGAGTGAAATACCAGCATCAGGGTAACAAAGATTTTAACCCCTTACCTGCCGACGAAAATTTATGAGATTCGCTTCAAAGTGCACATTTTCTTTCAACTCTGAAATGAGTAAATGAAAAAAAAAACACTATCAAGATAACATTCAAGGTGATTTTACTGTATTGTCAAACCGTGTCAGTAGTTTCACTGGTAGCAGTACAATACAATGGAACTTACTTCGGAAAAACGTATACATACGCCCTGGGCAGTTAAGGGGTTAAATATAATTCTCATATAAACGAATTTGTTTTCACTAGAATAAAATTATGATCTCTTTAGATTATTAATTTTGAAAATGTATTTGTTTTAAAAAATTATTTGAATAACATAACATTAAAAAAAAAAAAAAAAAAAAAAAAATCTACAATAACTATTTGCTGCAGTATTTTTAATAAAAGTAATAACAATAATAACAAATAATGCTTTTCAAAAAGAGAAAAAAAATCCTTAAACAACATAATTTTTTTTTTCGTAATCTTGCTTAAACGCGTGGGATCAACTAAAACAGGCATGATTTTCGCAACTACCACGATATTTTAATAGATATGACAACCTTTAAACATTAGTCGTACTACATATATATAATTAGTCACTGTTTCTATGATTGGTATTTTTTACCTTACTCCACTAAATTTGAATAGCCGTTTTTGCCCTAGGTAAAGTCTAAAAGATTTAAAGAAAGAGCATTTTTCGAAACTAGTGGTTGCGGATTCGGAAATAATGACGGGCATGTACTAACGCTGTAACTAGTGATCGGGAATACAAAATATAACTATTAACTCTATGAAACTCAAAAAAAATTAATTTGAACATTATTTTTTAGAATATTAAAAATAAAGGGGGGGGAGGGGGAAGGAATCTAAATTTAAAGAAATAAAATATAAAATTAGCAGTTATTATTGATGGTGATTTATGTATTACAAAATAAATTTTAAGGTTCATATGAATTGAAGTAAATTACTGACAAATTTTATATTTTACTACTTTTTTCTTTGTTTTGCACAAATCATTCACAGTGACGATGAATCAAATTTATGACTACCAAGTGCTTAATTTGTGAGTCTGTTATATGCCTATGCATTACACAATAAATCATCTGAATAATTGAAGGTTGCATTTTCATCTTGCTGGAAGAAAATATTTTGGCTACGATCCAGATGACTATCTAAATGACAAGAGCAGAATTATTAGCTTTTTGAATATTGTAACAGAAAATTTGAAAATGGAATACATCGACTGATTTTAAGTAAAATCGATCGAATTTTAAGTAAAATACAAATACATTAAAAAAAAATGTATGAATTAAAAAACATAAGAAGATCGATAAATATTTCTTAATGGAATCTATAATAATAATAACACTATAATAATAATGTTACATATTGTGCAAAAAATGATTAATATACTTTTAAAAAATAATAAATATAAAGGAAATTAAACACATGATAAAAAATATTTAAGAAAAAAATTTTTTTGACGAAAAACATCTATTACATAATTTATTTTACAAAATTTTCACAAATTTAATTGTGATCACTAAAATAAAAATAAATCTACTTTAGGTTTTTTTTTTTTTTTTTTTTTTTTTTTAATATTTAGTAATTAATATATATATATATATAATATCCACTACAACATTTTTTCATCACAAATAGTTATTTAAAAAATGTCTTTCAAAATTAGAAGAAGATAGATAGAATATATGTTTATATAACAAGTCTATTCTAAAAATACTAATTAGAATAAAGATATTTTTAATAAAGATTTCATAATTTTGTAAAATTGTTCATTTAAACTGTTTTTTGTCCCTGACCACTTACATTGAATAATGAACCAAAATTTGAAAAAAAAAAAAAAAAAAACTTTAAAAAAAAGTCTTATTTATTAGCTTTATTTATTTATTTATTTTAAAAAATAAAAATTATTATATGTTTAAAGCTTAAAAAAAAAAAAAAAAAAAAAAAAAACCAATCATTAAAGTAAATCTTACGTATTAGGTTACAGATTCATAATTAGTCATTTATTTAACACACACACACACACACACACACATATATATATATATATATATATATATATTGCGATTCATGTGTCCTAAAATTATTCAGTTATCATTAATTTTAACATGCAGTTAAACTTGTCGGTTGGATATGAATAAAGTCTCTAAATTCCTCAACACAATTAAATTAAATAATTTTTAATCATTTCTAATATTATGAAATCTCTACAATCATGCAGCCTTTTTGTGTAGTGTGAACACTGAGAAAATTAATTACAAATTTCTTGCGTAAAATTCTCCTCAGAATCCATATTTAAGTAAAATTTATTGTCATTTAAACCCCATACACTTTGATATCTAGTTTCTGAAAATATATACACACTGGTGTCAGTACATGCAGCAGGATATACTGAGACTTAAAAACAGATCATATTGTAAAAATGTTAATGTTATTGAGGAGTAATAGACATTTAATTATAATTTAAGTTGATAGTAAATAAAACCTAGATTGATGAGTTACTGTAATAAATATTTGTAAAAAGTAAGAATAAAAAATAAAATCAGCTATTAAAAAAATAAACTCTGTATATATAAGTTTGTGAGGTAACAATACATTCCATAAACTGTTTGCAGCAGACGGTATTATCTTAAACATGAACTAAAAAGATGAAAACTAAACGCCAAAAAATACGTTCTGCACTGTTTTACTGTTTTTTTTTTTATAATATGCAAATAATAAAATAACATAAGTAATATATTTTAGATAACGTGCATTTATATAATCATAATTGTTACAAGAAATTTTTACTAATCATGTTTAAGTTAATAAGAAAACTCTGTAAGGTAGGAAACAGTTTTGCAAAGTAATTGTCGCGAAACTGTCTTTAGGGCTTTACTTTGCCTACTAAAGCACTCTAGTAATGGGTTACGAGTTCAAAATCGCAGTTTACGGCATTTTCTAAATAAATGGGTTTTAGTGTAAGCGCGTAGAAAACAGGTATAAATAAAAATATGTAAATAACTTAACGCATAAAAGGAATGATGGTATCGTGCTCGGGTTTATGTGTGTGTAGTAGGTGGTGAAGGGGCTCCTACCTTAAAGTATATTTTGGCCACGAGTGCGACTAGGATAAATTCACCAGAGAGATCATCGATCTAATCGTCAGTTTCCGCCATTTATGGGTAATATGGTATCGCTTATTTCTTGTAGTAAGATTGTTCAGCCCCCTATTTTTATTAGCAAATGTAAGTACTAACATTTATAATTATACGAGGATATTAGATTTTTTATGTGTTTTTAAATGTCTTTTAGTAAAGTAAGCTCATAATCCCCTTAATTGAAGTTTAATTTAATGTACTATTCAATTTTATATTTGTCTCTGAAATTTATTTACACTCACTACGTTATCAAATATGACGAAGGCAGAGCAGCCTACGTAATTAAATTGGCGCCCAGTATTTTTCGATACCCCTCCCTGGAGAGACGGAGCCTATCTTGATACCCCTCACTTAAGAGTGTGTTTTACCGGCTCCAACAATTTCAACAACTTCTTTAATGAACTAAACGAATATTTTGCTCTAAATAAAATTGAAGATGCGGTAATTTTAATGCATTGATCAACATTAAAAGCAGACTTTGTGCTGGATTATTCAAGAAAGTAAAATCTACAACGTCCGGAACGCCAAACTGCAAAAAAAATGGGAATCAGGCAGCTGTTTAGGTGGCATTTAGCGTACCGTCTTCAGTGCATCATGCACGGACGACGGTGATTGACGTGATTGGAATTAATCAGATTTCAATAGTATTGGCTTTTCATATTTAGTAACATATTTTGTACGCAAAAGAACTTTGAAACACCAATTGGCCAATTGTTGATTCAGTTGAAAAAAAATATATATAATAATAATGAAAATAAATATTATTCTACTAACCACAGAAAAAATCTAAAATATCTTAAAAGCCAAATAGAAAATTGAATAGCAGAAAGCAGTTTCGTTAACATTTAGCTACCTTCATTTCATAATAAATAAATTCATTTCATAATAAAGGAGTGCTCCTGTACTTAGGTAAGGAATCGAATTTTGACCAACCAATAGAATTACGCGAAATGGGAATGTTGGGTAATAAGAACTTAAGAAATGCTAGTTGTAAAAAGTTGTAGAAGAAATTAAGAAAATGTGAAGTGGATATAAAATATCTAAAAATCAGGCGAACTGGTTACAGCAAAATCACAATTAACAATATTTTTAAGAATCTAATGCATGTAAAATGTTTCAAAGACATCGAGTTTATGTCTAGATTTCATCCGGCAAATTGTTTCAGCTGCATTAAATTTAAAATTCTGTTTTTTTCCCCAGCTTAGAAATACCAGATTTGTTGGTTTCTTGTATATGGACGTAAATGTTATCTTCTTTTAGATGTAATTAAAAGTTGCGTTTACTTTGAAAAATGTACGGTAAACTATATTGGCATGAAATACGGAATGTATATACATCTGTAAATCATTTAACTGAGGAAGTGTAAATTTATTGAAAGGTGAAAAATTATTTTAATTTCTATTGCTTGAGAATTTTAGCTACGACATGATTTGATTTAGTGAAATAAATCAGAGCAAGCATGGTATTAGAAGAGTCCGATTTAGTAGACGAAGTGCGAGGAAGAAGTAATTTTTGGATAGATTTATCTATAATGTAATTATACATACTAGGCAACTAGGCGAGACGTATTAATCCTGGACGATATATTTAACGCCCCAGCCCGCCCGTTCCCGCTATTCGATGTCTTTTTCTAGTCAATTTTGTCCTTTTATTACTTCCGGTGTGAGCCTTTTTTTTTTTTTCTTTTAACACACTTGACATCGTGTGTTTTTTTGGTTTCCGTCCCATGCTATTTCTGTGGGGTTTTTAGCTTTTTTCCCCTCTTTTTCCCTTTATGATTTTTGGATAGACTTATCTATAATGTAATTGATATAAAATCTGTTAGATGCAATGACTTTCAGATGTTTGATTTTAGAGCTTGATAAAACAGAATCGTAACAAATATTACGGACATGGTTAACAAAAGAATTATAAGTTGCCATTTTTAGGGTAGATGGATGACATAAACGTGCATGGAGAGCTAGAGAGTGTGCAATACTTTTAATATAGACTGTGGTGGAGAAGTTTTTTTCAAAGCGAGAGACAAGGGTATTAAGAAAAGGAAGAGAACCATTATTTTTTGTTTCATATGTGAATATGATATTACTGTCTGCAGAGTTTATAGTTTGTAACACGTAGTCAATATTGCGAAGAGATGTGCCGATAAGCGCCAAGGTGCCATAAACGTAACGGGTCCAATAAAAAAGAAAGAAAAATTCTTAAAGAGCGTACTTACAAAATAATGCATATAAATTGAAACGAAAATTAGAGGAATAGGAAACCCATGGCTAAACCTTCTGATTGAGGAAAAAAAAATTCGGAGTGAAAGAGTAGTTTAGAAAAGACAAATATGCTGTGGTATATTACCGCGGTAATATATACCGCAGTAAAAGCAGCGAGCTCGTAATCGAAAATTTCGTGTTCAATTTTCTAGTCTGCTGAAGACCGTCGTGGGAGCTACTGACAATTCTTGCAGGTTAAATCTGTTGTGCTCTCATAGTTCTCCAAGTTCTCACCAAAATTTTACCTCTGTGGATCTGGATGAAAATTCGAGCTCTTGTTAATTCCTTTCGCTGCTTTTTTTCGCCGGTAAGGAGAGCTAAATCGTTTTACCACTATCTTTGGTACTCCTCTAAAATGAAAAGAGCTCTTCTACCGTCTTCATTCAGGGTAGTTTCACTAGCGGTGCCCGAATATTAGACTGAAATAAGTAACAACTAGAAAAACAGAGAAATACGAGTGAGAGAAGTAATTCCTGTGTTAAAAAAAAAAAAAAAAAAAAAAAAAAAAAAAAGAAATAAACTTCAAATAAGAAACACAACAAGAATCATGCGACAGTAGAATAATGAATTAATATTTGCAGTCACCGAATAAGGTCATAAAACATGTGATTTATTAAGATGATATTTATAAGATAATAAAACGTTCAGAGTTTAGTACTATACTACACATTGAATATATCACGCTTTACCAGGAATTATTCTTAAAAGCTGATAAATACCATTCAACAGCATTATTAAGTTTTCCAACACGAAAACCAGTGAATATCCCATATAGCACAGAATGTTTCAGTTATGTTTGAAAAAGCTCGCAGTCTTTCGAAAACATAACAAATTTAGGTATGCGCTCTGATATCTTTTTTAAACATTCGCAATTTTCCATGTTCCATCTGTTAAGTAATTGAAACGTTTCTGTTACATATTCGATTTTTTGTTACGCTCGCGGACATTTCTACGTTTTTGAAACTAATCAGAATGCGAATTGAATGATTCGAAATATTTTTGAAATATTTCTAATGTTTCGATATTATTTGACTGTTACATTTCTGGAACATTTAGTGCTGTTAGATATATATATATATGTTTATATTTTTAGCTTCAATAGTGTTAAACTTAACTTATTTCTTGTTTATTAGCATTGTTAAAGTTATTCTTGTTGTTTTTATATTTCACTTATATCTTCACTTACCATAATTTAAACTCATAGTTATATATATATATATAATTTAATAAATTTGTTGATCACTTCTTACCTAATTCTATGAAATTAAATGATCTTCATTTCAATATGGAAGCGGTTTTGTAGCGATATTTCATTATGCCGAGCATTTTGCCAAATATTTATATTATGCAATAGCACAAGCGGTTAGTTTAATATATACAGTCGGTAACTAAAGTCTCCGAACACTAGCAAAAATTCCTATATAAAAAAGTACACTTAATACAGATTTCTTTTAAAATAAATCCTTGTCGAATCCTTTTCTTAGTCAGTCTAAAAGTAGGATTCGAGAAGGATTTATTTAACAAAACTGTATTAAATACACTTTTTTATATAGGAATTTTTGCTAGAGTTCGGACACTTTTGGTACTGACTGTACAGTATTTCTATACACAACACTAACATTACAAAATTAATCACAATCTTGGGTTTTTAAATAGAATATTGCATTTTTATTATCTACAAAATACACTCCTTCTCATAATTATAAGGACACCCGTTTTTCTATATTACCTAAACATTGAACACTCTTATTTAAACAAATATATTTTTTATTAATCTGAATTTCATTAATAGATTATATTTAAAAAGTTTTATCGTTTTTATATCTTAAAAAACTTTAAATATGGTAAAAAGATTATTTCTCAGGTGTTCACAATTATAAGGGCAGCTCGAATTTTAGTAATTTTTTTCAGTTATTCTTTAAATTAATATTTGATGGGGGTCTCTTTTCAGGGTTAAACAGTCAGACATTCTCTCTGGTATATATATATATATATATATATATATATATATATATATATATATATATATACATTTTTTTTTTTTATATTCAGTTTCAAAACCATTTCATATAGCATATATGATATTCCTAATACATTTAAACTATTTAAATTTGCTTTCCACTTGCATGCACATTTCTAATATCATAAGTTAAGGTTTTTCAACTTTTAGGCCATGGGAAAGGCAATAATACAGAGATTTCTTCCTTCAAACTATTTCCTATTGCTCTAAAAGTAGAGCAAAAATGTAAGTCTTGTTGAAAAAAATATTATTACCCCCCGAAATCTAACAAAAATCTGATAATTCCACGTTTAAAATTTGCGGATATTCTCTTGATGTTCATAATAATAGAAAAAAATTACTAAATTCATTCTGCCTTCAGTAGAAGCAGCTCCCCAGAGCACCATAGATCCACCTTTAAAATGCCCGATTCACATCTGTCTTTAAAAAACCTGCGCTATCTTTCGCTATCTTCAGATCGTGCCAGTAACTGTTAAAACCATTTGGTTAATCAAGAATAAAATGTTTTTCAGCCGAAAATGCAACATTTTACCATTTAATATTGTCTTTATTCAACTTTAACACAGGCGTTCTTTCACCCATTAAATGCTGATTGATTATTACAGGTTTTTTATTCATTTTAACGTATTACTAATTATTTTAAATATGCATAAATGTGTACCCCAACCTTTTGTTAAAAATCACGAGTAAATTCAGCAGCAGTCATTATGATTAGAACAGTAAGAGAAATTATGAGTCTTCAATCTCTGTAAAACAACTCTGATTTTGCATCAGATTTCTCTCCTATCGAACCAGCAGTTCAACGTTTGATCCCGTTTCCTTCAGCAATTTTAGATCTTCTATTTCATTAGAAATTCGGCGGATTGAAATTATCCTTCCACTTAAAAAACACATTTATCATACTTCACTACTTGAACGTTCTTTTTTTCGAGAAATTATCAGTAATGTCCGTCCAAGAAAAATTGAAGGCTTATATATGAATTAATCTAGCCCAGTAGTTAACAAATTCGCATGTCAACTGTAATGTATCCGCTAATAAGTTAATTAAAACGAAAAAATCTGGATTGTCCCCATAATTATGAACATCTAAAAACGTGGAGAAAAACACATTTTGCATTATTTTTTATTAATTTTGTTTTATATTAAAAAAATTATAACAGTTTTGGTTTTTAAAATACTACAAAGGACATTCCATAAAAACTGAGATATATTATTTTACGTAGTGGCAACACTGCGAAACTAAAAAATATAAGTGCAGGTGATTTTTTCAAACTGTTAACTGTACGTTTATACAAAATTCTAAACGAAGCAAACGGTTTTATTTTCCTATTTCTGGCATTGTTTAAAGAACTGTTTTATTTGCCCTACAGAAATGGAGATGAGTGATTCAGAGTTAAAAAACGAAATGCGTTGTGCCATAAAATTTTGCTACCGTTTGGGCAAAAAGCTCCAGAAACAGTTAAGTTAATGAAAGAAGCTTACAAAGACAAATGTTGTGGTGAGTCTACGATTTTTAGATGGAAAGGTGATTTCAAGAAAGACCGCTTGTCTGCAGAAGTGGCTCCTAAACCTGGGCGACCAAGAAGTGTTGTGAATGATCGAAATGTTAACACTGTCTGGGTAATCCTTCAAGAAAATCGGCGAATGACATGTGAGGAGATAGCGGGATCAACTAACATTTCGAAAACGTTGATATTTCGCATTCTACGCAACAATTTACAGCTTCGCTATGTTTGTTGCAGATGGGTCCCTCATCACCTTACTAAAGAACAAGTGAAAACAAGAATTCACCAATGCTGTGAATGGAAACAGATGCTTCAAAAGGATCCAAATCTCCTAAAGACTGTAATAACAGGTGATGAAACTTGGGTGCATCATTATGATCCCCTTACCAAGTCAGCAACAAATGTATAGAAACATACTGACAAACCGACAAACCAAATCTGCTGGAAAGGTCATGATGATTATTTTCTTTTATCATAAAGGTGTAATCTATCAGCATGCTGTGCCTCCAAAAACTACTGTGAATGGTGAATATTAGGTTTCAGTTTTGAAAATTTTGCGACAACACATATCGAGAAAGCGTCATGAACTGGTAGGGAATTGGACATTACATCACGATAATGCTCGCCCGTATGTCGCTACTTCTGTTCAGCAATATCTTTGTAAATGCAATATTAAAATCCTGCCACAGTCCCCTTACAGTCCAAATCTCGCACCATGCAATTTCTGGCTGTTTCCGACGTTGAAGGAGAAGCCCCGTGGCAGAAAATTTAATACAGATTCTGAAGTTATTTCAGCAGTGGAGGGTTCTTTGAATCAGCTTCCAGAAAATAGCTTCTCTACTTGTTTTGAAAAGTGGGTTGAACGATGGGACCGTTTCATATCATCTGACGGAAGGTATTTTGAAAAATAATGATGTATTTTTTGCTGTAAATATATTTATTGATTTTTTTATGATTTTACTCTCAGTTTTTATGGAATGCCCTTTGTAGATATATTAAGTGAACTTAGTATAATCTTGATTAGAATTATTTTTACATTAGTTATTTCAAAATATAAAGTGTCCTTATAAATATGAGAAGGAATGTATCCATGAAAGAATTGAAATTCGACAAAGTTTGAATTAGCTTCATTATCAATGGCCATATGGTTTTAAATTCCCTTGCAACTGAGTATATGACCGGCAATCTATGTGTAGATGTAATTATAAAATATATATTTTAAATTTATTTTAATACATTTAAAATAAATTTAATTATATTTAAAGTAAATATTATTTTTACATATATTCTAAACTGATTTTTAAACTATAATTTTTTTTTTCCTTTTTTTTTTTTTCTTTTTTTTTTTTTTTTTTTTTTTTTTTTTTTCTACTTTTAGATTATTATTTGGAAAAAAAATAAAAAATAAAATATAACTTTATTAAATATTAATATTAAATCATATTTACCTTACAGTTTTAAGTTATACTTTTAAATACAATAACACAAAGCAGCAAAAAATTGAATTTCAAAAGGTATATCCAATTTGTAAAGATTTATAAAACTGCTATGCTATCCCGAGAGTTGAAGTAAAATTTTTCTACGTATCTTTAAACATTTTAAATATACATGTCTCCAAAGACTTTACTTTTATAGCAAGTTTAGGTAACTTCGTATCTCTCTTAAAGAATACTTTAAATATATTTTGATTTTTAGAAGTGATGGTTTTATGCATATATATGTATATATACTTTAGCCCTAAAATAAAAATTTCATCCGCAACATTTAAATTTACATACTAAAAGGGAATGTATACATTAATGCATTCTTTGTTCATACATTTAATGTTTTGTTATAAATATTACGGATCTCTAACTCTTGCATGGAAATTAATTCCAATTAATTTAAACTCTCTTACTGAAACTCTTTAAATTTGATTTGTTCTTAATAAAAAATATAGGTAGTAATTAAAATTTTTTAGAGGTAGATTGCGAGATATGTTTCGCATATTTCCTGGTGTTTGTTGCATGTAAAGTGTAAAAATCCTTGAAACTCGCAACAAAAATCCTTATCAATATGTAATTCCTTGTAATAAAGGGACAACAACAGAAAACAAAAATAAGTATAGCAATAAGGCAAACAAATAGAAACTTAATTTAAATTTTAGATTTGAGTTTTCGTATGAAAAAAATCTAAATGTTAACAATTCTAAACAATTATTTCATTCAAATTTTGAATATATTATAAAATTTTACATGGGTAATTTGATGTTAATAAATTTAATATATTAAAATTTATAATAAAAAACGATGATTTATATTCTAATGAATTCTTACTTAAAATTAAAAATAAACATTAGTAATTACTAGATTTCTTAAAAAAGCTATACCTTGGATTACTTTCTTATACTGAAAACAGAAATACCAATGTTTTCAGTAGACAGTGTATCGTTTCATAAAATGCATTCGAAAGAAATATATATTGAATTTGATTATGTGTACAGGATAAAATATTTGTTGGGAAATATTGTCAATTTGCTATGTACTTAGAATAAAAAATAACGTGCATTTATTTTAAGTTGTTTGGTATAGAATATTTGTTTGGATAATCACTGTTAAAACACACTTCTTAAAAATAAGCAGAACTTCTCATTTTTTAGAAGTTTTATTTTTTATAGTAGCTCCGAGTAGAAACTTCTCATTTTTAAGATTTTATTTTTCCCATTTAACTATTCATATCAAATTTTGCATCACTTCATATACAGACGGTAGCAAATGTGTCCGAACACTAGCAAAAATTCCTATGTAAAAAAAAAAAAATAAATAAAAATAATAATACACTTCATACGGTTTTGTTAAATAAATCCTTGTCGAATCCTGTTATTAGTCAGTCTAAGAACAGAATTCGACAAGGATTTATTTAACAAAACCATATTAAGTGTCCTTTTTTTACATAGGAATTTTTGCTCGTGTTCGGACACTTCTGTTTCCGACTGTACAGTTGGTGAATCTGCTAGAACAGAATATTCTAGAACTCGTAAAGTCTAGAAATTGCATACCATTAACCTAATAATTAATATAAACATGATTAATGTAGTAACATAATGAAAACAAAGTAATTAGATTAAACAAAATTAAATAAATAAATAAATAAAATAAAATAAATAAACAATTTTCCTGGACGGGAATTGAATCTACAATCTCTGATTTCGCAGTCTGAAGCTTTACCTCGGAGCCACGGTGTTCCAAAAGAAACAACATTCGTTACAATATTCCAAGTGTGAATATAAAATGAATAGCTAAATTAGAAAAGAATCTTAAAAATGAGAACTTCCTACTTAGAGCAATTACCAGAAATAAAACTTTTCAAAAATGAGAAGATCCTGTTTATTTTTGAGAAAATCCGACTTATTTTTGAGAATATTCTGCTTATTTGCATTTTTGAGAAGTGAGTAGTAAAAGTGTACATTATTCAAGGGATTTATAAAAGAAATTGAATGCCTTTATCGTAACGCCTTTCACTAAATTAAATTATTAGAAATCATACTTTGTTTTTATTAATATTCCCATTTTTTGAGAAATCAGCGGCTCCAGCCTTTTATGAGAAAAATCTTCTCAAAAACATATGGAAAGATTCATCTCGATTTTAAGCAGTTCATTTTTAACAGTGATTATTTATCAAATAATGCATATTCCATAATATGTATATATATATATATATCAATGACAGTTAATCCTAGAAACGAAAAAAGATCTTTTTTAAAGATTATATAGTACACCATATCCGAAAATCATTACTTTTTTTTTTTTTTTTTTTTTAATATAATTTGAGATAATTACAGGAAAAGAAACAACAGTAATAGTAATGTTTTGTTAAGAATACCATTTTTCCCCCACTCAATTTGTATATATCTTCTGTAAATAAAAAAAAATCGCTTCTTCAATTGAAACAAGTTGGCCAAAAGTATATGGTAGAAAAAGAAAGTCATAGTCACAGAATAGAATAGCAAAATATTTGAAGACTTATTAAATAAAACTGAGTTTTATTTATTTATTTTTTAATTTTATTTAATTTTATTTATTCATTTTATTTATTTATTTACTTTTTTTTTTCTTGTTTTAAACAACATATTTTTAGTTTTTAAGCGAAAGATTGATAATTGTTAATATATCTATGATAAAATAATACGTAGAGAAACTCTGTGTCATTATTGCGTTATAAGTTTTTGCCTTTAGTAAAATATTTCAACTGGAATTTGGTTCTGTTATCTAATAAAATAGTGTATGTTTACAAACTTCGTTTAATGTGAATTAAATATTCATATTTGTCAAATGGACTCACATTAATCCAATAAAGCAAATATAATACTAACAAAAATATTTATTAGGTTGATTTCTTTAGAAATCGAACTACTGCAATTACTTCGTTTATCTGTGCATACATCTATCAATCTATCTATATATAATGAAAATTTTTCATTATGATAACTCCCGAAATAATACTCCAAATTGAACCAAATTTAGAGAGCAAATTTATCTTATAAATATCTTGGATGAGTTCATTAATCAAGTTCCTCCACCTTTTTGTTTTAAAGTGTACTTTTTTTAACAAAACTGTATTAAGCGTACTCTTTTTTTATAGGATTTTTTGCTAGTGTTCGAAGTCTTTTGGTACCGTCTGTACATAGACCATACAAGGGTCTCAACCATGTTTATTATTGAACGTTATCTGTCATTTTTAACAAAGAGCGGGTATCTTAATCTATGTGGGACCACTTGAAATCGGGTAACACTTGAAAGTTTAAAATAACGAGAACTCCCGAAATTATAGGGGAAAGTGGGGGCTAATGGGACATTTTTTTATTTTAGGCTAGTATAAAAAAAAAAAAAATGCACATTTTATTATTATTTTTTTTAATTCCAATTTCTTTTACAGTTAAGTAAATAAAAACTTCTTAAGAAAGTAAAAAACTCTACCAATCTTTGTGTTATATCCATTTTTGTACTTTAATACAATTGTACCATTAGCCCCCATACTTGGGGTCTATTGGGACACAGTGCAGGGCTATTGGGACATGCAGTATATTTGGAAAAAAAAGAGCCTTAATTGAATGTCAAATGCATTTTTTATTAACAAACACTATACTGCACATGTGAAAATTGTTGTGCATCAAATTCAAGCATAGGACGTCTTAATTCTACAAAGTCTTTTGGAATTTTTAGCTTCAAAAGAATATCATCCTCAATAACAAAAGATCGATCTTCTTTCTCTGGATAAAAAAATAACCACCCATGTTTGTCCTGTCTCCTCAAGAATGACATTTCATATTCTGCTGCATCCACTGTCAAAACACGACCCACAAATGCAATGACATCTCGTTTACGTGAAAATTTAACTAAAGCATAGTCTCCTACAATCAGTTTTTCTTTATACTCAGGAAATCCAGATTCGCAGTTTTGTTGGAAATCTAAATTACTCGCTTCACTACTGCTGTCATCACACAAAGCGCTTAACTTTGGTTTTCTTGTAGAATCAAGCTTTATTAATTCTCTAAGCATTTGCTCTTCATCATCACTGCTTGATGAAAATTCATTCTTTTTGACATATTTTGCTTTTTTAGTGTTCTTTTTGGCATGGCGAGATTTGCTTGCCTCTCTTCTGAGAGATTCTTCAAGTACCCTTTCCTTTTCAGGGGTGCTTGTATAAATTGCTGACCTACCCCGCTTTCTACCCCTGTTTGATTCTTTCCTGGGACCTGCTTTTGGGAATGGGCATACTTCTTCTAGTGTCTGTGGGGAATCAACAGAGGAAGCACAATTTTGCCCTGAGGTTGAAGGGCTAATTTCTTCTTGAACTGTGGGATCAGGACGATCCAAAACATATGAAGAAATCAGAGTCACTAAAATTATCCGAGTTTAAAGGATAAATTCCTGTACTTTCAAATCCAGAAGTTATATTTTTTGGAGTCATAGAAGACATGAAAGCATCATTCATTAGAGAAGGGACATTGTAATATGAAATTGTTTTTCCAGGATTTGACAGCATCCAATCATTCATAGCCCTGTAGTACCTGCTTTTGAATGGCGCATATACACTAACATCAAGGGGCTGCAATTTATGCGAGCAGTGTGGCGGGAACGTAAGCATAACTATGCCATGTTCCTTAGCATAAATTATAACATCAATGCTAATGTGACTGTCATGATTGTCCAGAAGCAGCAAAACTGGATTTTCCTTAGTAGCATTAGTATGTTGAACAAAATGTTTCATGACAATCAAAAAATTTTCAGCTGTCATCCATCCTGACTTGTGGACTAAAGCTAGAATTCCATGAGGAGCTCCATTTGTCAAAAAACTTGTAGATGTAGCTCGAGGAAATACAAACACAGGCGGAATAGTGTTACCGGATGCACTGATAAAGCAACACACAGTAACAGTCTTGCCCTTTTCAGCTGAAGTCACCTGTCCAACCTGCTTTTGACTTTTTGATGCTATGACACGAGGTGGTTTTTGTACTGTAGTACACCCAGTTTCATCACAGTTAAATATTCGGTGTGGTTGAAAAGCATATTTTGCATAAACCTCTGAAAGATTTTTATAAAAAGTTTGGAAGTTTGTCTTATTAAAACTCGTTGCTCGAGCTAAGCTGGTGGCTTCAGGAGATCGAATTGAGAGACCTTTGTGCCGCTTCATAAATCCGTACAACCACTCTCTTCCGGCTTTTCCATCAGAATTCCAGTTCTCTGGAAACTTCAAATGCAGTGATTTGGCAAATTCATATGCCAATCTTCGTGTTGCTATAGTAGTTAAACCATGGTTCAGCTTTGATGCTTTAATTAAATAGGATTCAAGTTCATCTTCTTGCTTTGTAGTGAAGATTTGATGTGGTATCATCCTTGGTCGAATGCAAAAATCAGATTCTTCATGTTGTCGTGCATCAAGAACATGACGAGACAGCTTGGATTTTGAAATTTGGCACATCTCTGCCGCCTCTCTGATGGAGAAGTTTTCTTTGATCACTTTATCTACGGCAACTTTAATATCTGCAGGTGTTGCCCGATTTCTATCGGTTTTTGAAGGCTTGTTTCGTGGCATCTGAAATGGAATATTGACATAGTTATTATGATGATAAAATATAGACTTAAGAATACATAAGTATAGGTTATCTCAAAATGATAAGATAAATGTAAATAGGAGTTGCCTACCTAATTGTAAGTACCATTAAAAATAAAAACATTTCTTGCAGGATTTTTAATATTTGTTACTCTGCGATATTGGAATCTGCCCAATTTAGAAAATTAATATCGTTTTTTTTAATTTTTTATATGCTGTGTTAATGTTTCTAAATCATGTTTACATTTAACTTGATTGACTCTAATTAAATGTATGCAAAGTGAAGACAGACAAACCATTACAATGCTGTTTTAAAGAAATATTGAGCCATGCAGTTTTTCATTAAGTTATCCCATTAGACCCCTCAATGTGCAAATTTATAATTTGAGAAATAGTTATTGACATATGTAGTTCATTATTTTTTTCAAGAATATTTTCTCATTCAGTAATATTTGTAGTATCTAAAACTGTATTTAAATAGGATATAAGTATTCTGAATTATTTACAAAATAAAATCAATCACAAAAATTAATGCTTTCTTTGGCTTGTTCAAAAAAAAAAAAAAAAAAAAATCCATTTGTCCCATTAGCCCCCACTTTCCTTGTCCCATTAGACCCCACAATGTGCAAATTTATAATTTGAGAAATAGTTATTTACATATGTAATTCATTATTTTTTCAATAATGTTTTCTCATTCACTAATATTTGTAGTATCTAAAACTGTATTTAAATAGGGCATAAGTATTCTGAATTATTTACAAAATAAAATCAATCACAAAAATTAATACTTACTTTGGCTTGTTCAAAAACAAACTTTGCTTTTTCTCAACAGCAATCAACTGTCATGGCTGATCTCCCATGCTGCAAATGTGTGCTAGAGATGTTGCCATTCAGTGGTGTGTAAATCTTCGCTAAAATTTATGTAATGTAAAAAAAAATCCATTTGTCCCATTAGCCCTGCGTCCCATTAGCCCCCATTTTCCCCTACTTAAAATAGAACCAATTTTGGATAGTGATCTTATCTTATAAATATTTTGGATGACTTTGTTAACCAAGTTCTCCGCCATTTCGTTTTCAAGTGGATGGTACTTGAAAATCTCAAATTCACACTGTAAAAAGCGTGTTTAACATCGAATTTTCTTAAACTTTGATGTACCTATATATAGACTATATAAGGGTCACAACCATGTTAATTAATGAACTTTATCCGCCGTTTTTAGCAAAGTGCGAATGTTATAAATTAAGCGAGACAAGATTAAATTAGGCTACCATTTGAAGATTTATAAACATTTTGATTAAATTCGAAATAAACTTGGACAGTGATTTTATCCTTTTCTTATTATGGATGAATTTGCTGGAAAACTTGTTATAGTGTTTTGTTTCCAAGTTGCGTTCATTTGAAATCATGCCGTCACATGAAAATGTGCTGCCACGATATGTTCTTAAATACTAAACATTCAAACAATAGTTCGATAGTGAAATTATGGTTCAAATATCTTGGATAAGTTCGTTCTGTAACATGATCCACATTTTTATTTCAGAGTGGTTGCCACTTGAAAATTTCCATTATGATAACTTTTGTAATACTGAACCAATTCGTATCAAATTTGGGTAGTGGATTTATCATTCCAATATCTCAGATATCAAAAATTCAGATATCAGATCGCTGGGAATCTCACTTCGCTATTTCGTTTCCAATTGGTGGCCACTTGAAATCATGGTGCCACTTGAAAAAAATTATTACGATAAATTTTAATTACTGAACTAATTTGGGCCAAAGTTGGACAGTGAACTTATACAAATATCTTGGATGATTTCGCTGCGCAAGTTGCTTCGCCATTTTGTTTCCAAGTGTGATTTACTCAGACTGTAACTTGAAAATTTGTCATAACAATAAGTTTTGAAACACTGCACTCATTCGAACCAAAATTGGACAGCGACCTTATCCTTCAAATATCTTGGATGACTTTTCTGGGCAACTTGCTATGTTATATTGTCTCCAAATGGCGACCACATGAAAATTTGTTATCATGATATCTTTTGAAACACTTAATCAATTGAAACTAAAGCTGGAAAATGGTTTTATCATTCAAATATCTATGATTCTGGTCGACAAATTTCTCCGTAATTTTCTTTTCAATTTACGTCCCCCTTAAACACTGTTAAAAATATTTTATAAAATTTTATAAAATATTTTATAATTTTATAAAATATTTTTAGTAGTTTTATACATTATATGTATGTTTGATTTCTCTTCAGTTATTGGTGGTTTTCTGTTTGGTGAGAAGTTGGGGGCTAATGATAGTTATTAGCTTATAGCTACTGCCCTTTCAGAAACTTCTCGTTCACCCCTACACTGAGGGGCCTCCCTGATGAAGATCTCAATGTTTTTTGGGGTATAATTTCATTCATTTATTTATATATTTCTGCATTTATATATTACTACATCTAAGTTTTGCATTTCCTTTCGCTGCAATCTTGCGCATTGGTTTGTAATTCTCCTATTTTTTTTTTCTAATCTGTAAAACTTATATATTTATAAATTTTCCTGTCAATTGTTTGCTATATATATATATATATATATATAAATCAAGTAAATTAACAAATCACACAGTAAGTATTTTGAAAGGTATAATTAGTAAATTAATAATTATTCTTTTATATCTAAACACTAAGTTTTTTATATGAATTAAATGAACTTCGGCTTTGAGATATTCCCTAATGAAAACTTTGTACAATGTAAGGCAAATTGGCACTATTGAAAGTTTCACTTAAAAGCTTACTTTTGCCTTTAATATTTAGAAATTGAACTAAATTACGTTTGTTCAATAAAATATATATTCAAATAACAATTACAGTGTTACATATATATATATATATATATATATATATATATTCCTTACAACATTTAAATCTTTAAACTGCGTTTTCTCAGTTTGCCTTTTTTAATAAATTGGTGATCTTCGAAATGATAAAACTTCTACAAACATATATATATTCGGATGTTTTATAGAACTTACATAAAAGAGTTAGGCCTGGAGATTTTAATTCATCTAAAAGAATATATATATCACAAATATATTGATTTCTGGAATTTTTTACACTAATTTAAAATTAATGTCTAAAAATATTTAGAAAAATACTTGAAATGTAGAGAAATTTGGAATTTTGTGCCACATAAATCAAAAGACT
Source organism: Salticus scenicus (assembly GCA_963930645.1). Taxonomy (NCBI): domain Eukaryota; kingdom Metazoa; phylum Arthropoda; class Arachnida; order Araneae; family Salticidae; genus Salticus; species Salticus scenicus. The sequence continues at coordinate 275,161,004 of OZ005649.1, read as the reverse complement.
TTCTACAGTTCAATGATTCTTTTAGAAATTTCTCGCACAGTGGTTTTTCTTTTCGACGCATAACTTTTTTTTTTTTTTTATTTAAGAAAGAAAGAACGATCTTAAATTCAGGTAAAAATAAAATTCGTACGGAGAATTTTAAATGAATCGAAAAATGTACTCAGATGTGGTAAGAAGTACTAACGTCCTTAAAATTTTTCAATGTAATTATAAATTAGGAGATGCAAAATCGAATATTAAAAGTAAAGAAAGAAAGAAATGATATGCTTATTATTATTATCAAAAGAATATATACTTTATATATTCTTCTTATGTAAATTATTTAATGATTGCAGACAGGAAACATTTTATGTAAAAATTTTTTATTTGCGGTGATTTAATTTTTCCTTTTTGTAATATCTTTCATTCATATAAAACCTTTCTATTGGGTTAGTTAATCATGAAAACTTATTCAGAATATTGGATTTCACTTTTCTGTGGACAGTATTATAAAATCGTTTCAAAATTACATATCATTGACTTAAAAGAATTCATATTAAATCCTTGAAGCTAAATTTTACGGACCTGTGTTTTTTGTGACTCAAAACATTTGCTTTCAGTTTTTAAAAACGTCTGTCAAAAGTTGTGTTCTTGTACGATTTTCTTATGAATCCTTCACTACATAGCAATAAGTCATCAAAATGGAATTTTAATAAATAAATCAAGTAACGCTTTAATCTTTATTCCCCGACCAAGATTATCTATATTATAACCACTTAAAAAGGATAACATTTCGCAAACTGCGTTCAGGTCTACCAATTACTTCATTTTTTATGAATTTTTTTAAATATTAACAGACTTATGGCACACCAAGTGTTAAAAAAAAAATCTCTGATTTAATTATGGCAATGTTTTACATTCACATATATGACAAATGTTTTCGGTATATATGTAAGCATGATGTTTTTTTATAGTATTGATGAATCTAAATTTTATTATATTTTACTTAAATTTTTTTCTGTTTAAATTTTTAATAAGAAAATTTTCTTAAAAAAAAAAAAAAAAAGTCGTTTTGTTCATTGAAATTTCTGTTAGGGAGATTTCTACTTAAGTCATAGAAATTTTTACTTTATTAATAGAATTTTTATTAGTTTTCATGAAATTAATTGTATAAATATTGAACATTATTAATCAAAACTTAAAAGGAATTTGCCTGACATGACAGTTCACAGAAAATTAATTAAATTTAGAGGGATAAATGCACATTTATTATGAATGAGCTACTCATATATGAGATTTTTGTTTCATTACAGTGATTATCAAATAATTTTTGCAATGTATGGAGGAAAAAAAAATGAAAAATAATTTCATTTAAAAAAAGAAAACTTTAAAGCATGATTAAAAATTCATTAATCAAATACTTAGAAATAAAAAGCACTCTTCTGTTGAAAATTTCAAAACAAAAAAGTTGTCGAAATGAAATTTCTAATGTTACTTTTTGAAATCGTTAAAAGCACCTAAAAAGCATCTACAAGTGGTGATATTAGCCAAAAATATCCAAGAGCACTGACACTCATTTTTCGGAACAAGTTTTTTGTTACCCATTATTTTACTTAACATTTGATCTACACTGTAAAAAAAAAAAAAAAAAAAAAAAAAAATGTGTAACTGTACACCATAAATTGTGGCAACAACTTTACACCAAAAATGGTGTAATGAAATTTTTGGTGTAAGGAACCACCTTTAGTTATAGTGCAGTAAAATACCAAAAATCATTGGTGTTTCAATACACCAAAAAAGTTTTATGAATCTGATTTTGGTGTACAATAAGTGTCCTTTATTTATTTTTTATATTTTTTCGATTATCTAAAACTGGTACTAGAAGAAATGGCCTGAAACTTCATGCATACAAAGAATATTCAAAAACTAATATTTTCTAGTGTCTATTTTGTCCTGAGTGTAATTAGTGGCCAACCAGAAATTGAAGAAGAGCGAATCTACTTTGGATCATCCTGTGTCACAAACAGCTACAAATGACTTGTAACTTTAATACAATATTGTACAACATTTGTATGATTTAGTACGGGAATTGCTGATATATATATATATATATATAAATTTATTATTGTTATTATTACTAAATTTTTTGCTTATAACTAGAACGGATTTCCACAAAATTTTACAAAACTGGCGGAAAGTTTGAAAGTTTGAGAAAACATTAGCGAAACATTATTCTCAAACATAAAATTCACACATGTAATATTCGTTGCGATATGAGATGAGCATTTTTAGTAAATATTATTTTACTGTGCATGCGCACAAGAAAAAAATGCATAGGTTCAAAGTTAGATATATTGAGAAACTTTTGTCAAAATCTCATTTGAATACAGTAAAAAATAAGCAAACAATCAGCAAACAACGAGCTATATTTTAAGTATTTTCCAGAGTTGAAATTTCATAGAGGTTTTTTCACATGCTGCGTACTTAATTTGAAGATTCGTTTATTTCAGCCGCATTCCAAACTTTCTTTTTTTGTGAAAAAACCCTTATAGGCTTATAACTATAACATATTTGTATTTATTTACTAAGTCTTGTGAGTTTATAGGGGGTTAATCACAAAAAAAAAAAAAAAAAAAAAAAAAAAAATTGTACAACGTGATTGAAATAATTGCATCTTTAAATTAAATACGCAGCATGTGTAAAAACCCTTATGAAATTTTAACTTTGAAAAATACCTAAAAACAATGTCGTTCTTTTGCCGACAATTTGCTTAATTTTCTTCTCTGTTCCAATGAACTTTTGACAGAAGTTGCCCAATATATTTAGCTTTCAACCTAAAAAAAAAAAAAAAAAAACTACCTTTTGCGCGTGCACGTGCACAGTAAAATAATATTTACTAAAATTGCTGATATCTAAAAGATTATTACACGTGTTTAATTTTATTTTTCAGAATAATTATTCTGTAATATATTGTTAATTTTACAGCAAGTTTTGTAAAATTTAAGGAAGTCCTTTCTAGTTATAAGCAAAAAACTTCTCAAAAAATTTAGTGATTTTTGAAAAATATATATACATCTCCCTAAATAATTGCGCGATTCCTGCACCAAATCATACAAATATTGTACATAATAAATACAATATTGTATTAAAGTTATAAGTCATTTGTACATTGAGAAATATATATATATATATATCGCCCTTCTCTAGAATGAATAAGTGGCCATCTTCTAAATCTCTTAACTAGAAATAAAGGTTCCCGAGCTATGCGCACGCCAATAATAGATGAAATGATCGAGAATTTCTAGTCTACACATTTCTAGATGGTGAAACAATATTTTCAATATTCTAAATATCCTGAATCTTTTGTATGGTGAGAAATTCTCGATTGATTATCTTGAATTGGGTCATAAATCAAGATTATAGTGGCCGAAACCCGCCTCTGGTGTTCGCATTTATTTGGAGATATTTTCAAATAGGTTTGACTTCGACAATATAGACAAATTCTCTAGAATTTTAATAGGGGTTTCTAGAAAACGCTTTCAAAAGGGACTAGAATTTATAAGGATGATATGGAACTATTTTTTTCTAGAGCCACAATTTAGATTCTAGATGTCAGTTACAGAATTTTTTCTCAGTGTAGCTTTTTGTGATGCAGGCGGGGTCAAAGTATTTTCGATATTCTTCAAATTGTGGTTGGCCCCTTAATTGCACTCTGGGCTAAATTGGTAATGGAAAATATGAGTTTTTAAATGTTTTTTGCATGTATGAAGTTTCAGGCCATTTCCTTTAGTATTATTTTTAATAATCGAATCAATGTAAGAAAAAAAAAAAAAGATAAAAAAATTATAATTTGAACTTTTAAAAATATATTTTGCAGTGATATTTGCAAAATAACTTCCGCCATACTATTAAAGCATAAATAAATTAGAAAAATGCATATTTTACTAAATTCTATTTTGTGTATAATTACATTGTTTCAACTATTACTAATAGTAAAGCAAAAACAAAAGTTTTTGTTTACTTATTTAATGACAGAAAAATTTAGTTTTACGAAAATATGTTTTACCTATTTTTAAATCCAAAGTCTGAAATTTCTTATAAAGTATCCTAATTTTATATTTTTTCGTTAAAGATTCTGGAGCATAAGTTATTATTTTATAATAAGTCCTAATAAGTATATTATAGATACAATGTTCGCTAATATTTTCGATTACATAGTCTACTAAATTCACAAATTAAAATCCTGCAAAACTCTAACAAAGATAATAGAAACAGAACTATATCTGTAGAATAACAACAAACCCCGGCAGGAAAATTTACGTAAATAAAAAATACAATACTTATAAAAAACCAATTTAAAGTAACGATAAAGCACCAACTGTCCCCTGCGATAAAATTGACGGAACTGTCTGTCTATTTCGAAATTTAAATAAATTCCGAACACTGTAAATGATTTTTGTTTCACCAAATTTATCGAAATTTCTGTGTTTTGAAATTTGGATAAATTTTAAAATAGAGATGTGATGCTTTTCGTGCGATACATCATACACATTTTTAATGATATACACTCAAATTTAACATTTTATCATCTTTCTTGATATATATATATATATATATATATATATATATATTTAATGAAATAAACTTATTTTTTATAGAACTTTATATAAATTTTATTGTTTACAAGAAAGTCACAAATGCTTTTACAATAATAGAAAAAATGCATAGATATTATTTAATTATAATAAAATAGTTATCTGGAGCGAAAATTTAAACACACTTCATTAATTCTATGAATTTATTATAGGAACTCAGACGGACGATTTAACTGCAGTGGTAAATGTCTATTGCCATACATAAAACTATATTTACGAATATATTAGTATGTATGCTGTTACATTATGAAACTTTTCAAACGGGTAATTATACTTTATGTATATTTAAAACTTCTAATTAGTTATATGATAAATTTTAGATTAATATATGATATGTATCAAAAGCATATGAGAAGATTTAATGTTTGTTGATAGAAGAATAAAAAATATTTCGTTTATTCTCTTCTCATTCATCTAGAATCTGAAGTCTAGTATTAATTTACTAACCACATATACTCGTGTATTCGAAAAGCAAATCAACTATGATATTAAAAAAAAAAAAAAAAAAAAAAAAAATCAAAATACCTTTCCTTTTTCGTTTGTTTCCGACTTCGAACTTCGAACTTCAGCTTAAACGCAAACAAAATATATGTAAAATCGTAACATCTGTCGTGCAAAAATTCGCCCTATTCAGAAAAAAAAAAAAAAAAAAAAAAAAAAAAAAGATTTTGTTTATTACACAGTGATTCGTAATTGGATTCATATCTATCTCAATAATTATGTTTAGAACAAACAGATATTATAAATTTTTAATAGGGTTGAATTTATGAAAACAATTGTAAGGGAATGAACTACATTGGATGATTGATTACAAATATTTGAATGTAAAATTTATTTATTACTATAATTGAAAACTATTTCAAAAACAACGAGAAATGCTACGATTGAAGGTCACAATTAATCAATAATATATACACATTGAAATATATTATTAAACGACTGCTTTAGTAACTTAAACACAAACACATAGAATATCATTAAGAAACAATTAGCAATGAAAGTAAACTAGGCCTGCATAACCTATAATAGATATAAATCTTATATTAAAATACATTAGTGCAAACAACGCAGGCATATTTAACTTAATTTAACTTTAAAACTTTATTTTAACTAAATAATACATGCTTGGGGTATGCTAAGTTAACAAAGGCATATGTACGTTTTTCATGTCGACAGAAAAAAAATATTCGATAACAAAACAGCAAACTGATGTTGCCACCAGATAGTTTTCAAACGAACTCCAAAATCGGTGCTCCGAGACACGAATGTGCGTGTAAGCACAAAATTTCTCGTGTATGGGTACACCAATAATGGTGTTTGACGCAATATAATTTTAATTTACACCATTTAAAATGTATCTGAACACTTGATTCGGTATCAACACGAATATTTTTGTTTACCAAATTTTAGGGTATTTAAACACCAATTTTGGGGCGACATTACTCCACATTTTTTACAGTGTACAAATGGAAATACACTGTATTCAGTCAAAGATATTTTAACACTGATAATCATTTTTTATATTTATACATGGATGTATATAAACAGGGTTTTCTTTAGAAAACTTAGAGAGAAATCGATTAAATTTAGATTTTATTTGGGGGTAATGCAAAAAAACAATGCAATGGCGAAGCTTTAATGCTGTAAGCAACATTTCGAGTTGAAGCTGTTTGCAAGACTGTTTATTTATTTATTTATTTATTTATTTATTATTATTATTATTATTATTATTATATCGGTAACAGCTACATTTTTGGTTCCTTTGGATTGACGTTTGTTCAGGCACGTTTGTATCATTGGATTTATAACAACTTAATGGTGCCGTAATGAACGTATAAAAGGAAATTAGATTCGTATATTATGCTTAAGAATATCCTGCTACAGAATGAGCACGAGTCTTTACCTGTTAAGTTCATCGTACCACCCGATTTGCATTTAAATTTCGTTGAATTCTTTTTCCACATAATCACTGGTGTCATTTTAATTTCGGCTTTAAGATGCAGGTCATCTTCGAAGTTTAATATTAAATCTTCGTTAAATTCATCATTTTCTCCAGGTACCACATCATACTTCTTTTTCCGGCATTTTAAATTCATCATTTTCAAATGGATGATTTAAATACGCATATGATTTATTCACTTAAGTTACTCTTTATACTCATGAAGTGCTTCAAGAACATCGTTTAAGTTTAATTTATTATTATTTTTTTATTCCTCAACTATTGTATTATGTCTTCTTCATAAAAGTTATCGTAATCTTTCGTATATTTTGTAATTGAAGCAACTTAAAACTGTCTGTGATCGTACATTTTCACGTAATGGTTACAGACAATGATTTTCGATATCCTGGTCATTTTTACAAGTTCTTAATTCGTGACGAAATCTGCTAAAGATATATATCTTCCATATATTGTGGCATAACGTATTTGTCAGTGATAGGCCAATGGAGTTCGTTGCTAGATTCTTCTGGTAATCGTTTTAGTAATTCTCAATTTTTGACTTAATGCGTTTGGTTACAAGGCGAGAATTTTGAAATAATGAATAATTATTGAAAGCGCACTTATAAGCAATTTATTTCACTCTTATCACCATTCTGAGCACTTGCTTCTGAAACTTTCAGAAACTTATTTGCTATCATTCTCAGTCAATCCTTTATGTTTATGAAATATTTTACGAGTTTATTAGATTCATTTTCTGATAATTTTGCTTAAACCTCTGTGAGTCTTTAATGTAATGATAATGCAGGCGACACAGGTGAAATTTTTATCCTTGCTGGACTGCATCAACTTTAAAATTTTGGTGTTAAAGTTGTTCATATAATTTATTTTGCGTCAAGTTTTAAACAGCAGTTTCATTTATACCAGATTTTATACTTTTGATGCAATGTTTAACTAAAAGATAAAGAGAGAGAGAGAGAGAGAGAATGCTTTTCATTTGCAGTCCTCGCAGCGTTTTTAAAATTTTACGACATGTTTATTTTTTTGCAATTACTATTTTAAAACAATTCTTTTTTACATATTATCTTAGCATTAAAACATTCAATAAAACTTCGTATTGACGATACAGGTGACGATAAGATAAAACGCACATAACATTTTATGAAGTCTGTGAGGCCTATGAATGTCATTTGACTGTATTTCTAATCTATAAATGAAAGGTCACGCTTAGACATTCATATTATTTTTCGTAAATCTGTCTGCGAATGTTCATTGGAAATTCTTAAAGCTTATACAGTCGGGAACAAGGATATATTCAATGATATTTTTCATTGCTATACTGTTTAATGTAAAAATCTCATGATATAACGGTTCATGTAATATTTAAGGAATTTATATTCGTAACTGCATGTAATTAGCTCGTTGAAGAGTTTTATTTTTATTTGTTTATTTGTTTATTTGTTTATTTATTTTAATTAATAAATTTACTTATTTTACTCAGTTTTTTTTTTCAACCGAGTATAAATAAGAGCCTTCTAAATTTATAGTCATGTGCATATGGGACTGTGCGGACATTCAATTCTTTATTAGGACTTGCGAAAAAAAATTAAAAATAAATAAATAAATAAATAAAGATGAATAAATAATTTAACAAAACATAATTAATTGTTTAAGTAAAAAATGTAAAATAATAAATAAAGGGTATTTTTCAAAGGATACTTTATTTTGAAAATAAGTATCTCAGAAAATGTGATAAATATACACGAAACCAGTGATATTTTAATAAAAGAAGAGTAAGAACCTGATATAGAAAACGAAAAAATTTAGTTGCAAAATGTGTCAATTTATAGATCTACAGGTGGTATTTTAAATCTCCATAAAGAAAGTCCTAAATAATTTGTCGTAGAATTTTTCACTGTTGGAATGTAACAGCTTTCTTTTAGGCACAATATAGTACATGGTTTGCTACTACAACACTTTATTACTCGACGAAGCTATTTGTCAGGCTTGGATGTTAATTTCCAGTGACACACTACAGAATGTCACTGATAATTTCAATCTTCGTTTGTGACATGGGAGTAATGTGAAAGATCAAAATTGCTTTTTATGTGAGTGCAACAAGGTATTGCATTACTCACTTGATACCGGCTACCCATGGTATATTAAACGTTATTTTTACAAGGTAAATATTAAAACCCTTTAAAAAATTTTAACAATAATTAGCGGAATACTGTTAACTTTGGTGTTAACGTTGTGTTTGCGTTTTTGTAACTCTGGTGTTTGCGTTACAAGCTACAGTAACAGTACGAAATTTCTAGAATTTTTATGAAATTAACGAATAGCACCTATATAACAATGAATATAATTCGCCTTTTTAGTTTTGATGAACCTGTAGGAATTAAACATATGTTAATATTAGTTTTGAAATTATAGGATTTTTATTTTTTTTTTTTATTTATTTATTTATTTATCTATTATTATTATTATTTGCAAAAATCATCACATTTATCAAGAACGTTAAAAACAAATCGTTATATAAAAAAACAATATATTATATTTTTTAAGCTTCCTCTATAGTAAAACTAAATAGTATTATTTGTCATAGATAGTACTTCCACTATTATTAAATCAGAAATATTTTAAAGATACAGATGATTCACGTATAAAAAAAAAAAAAAAAAAAAAAAAAAAAAAAAAAAGAAGATTAAATTTTTGTATAATGTATTAACTAAGCTTGAATACGAAATAATTAATCATGCTTTATTATCTTCATACTATTTTAAAGCATGGTAAAAGAAAAAATAATTGGAAGAATAAATTGTGATTTATGATATTAAAGTATAAATTTCATATTATAGGTAAATATTAAAATGATTTCCTTAATCATGTTTTATTAGATTAATACATATCTGTATCTTACAAAACATTACATAATTGTATTTTATCATGTGCGATAGTGAAAACAACACATGATATGCACATTTAATCATGTTAAATAAATTGATAACTGGCACAACAATATATTTCATATTAGAATATTGAAATACAGGATTTGTGATTTGTTCCTAGAGATATTCATTCATTGCATATGCATTCTCTTTCAGTAAATTCATTTTCTGACTCAACTGATATATGCTCTGATTTGGAGAGCGCAACCTGTAAATAATTGTCAAAATAATGTCTTCTACAGATGCCACAGGACTATCAAAGTGCAACGAAGAAATATTTTGCATATGGTATATTGCTCGGTTGCTATGCTCCAATCGCAGTATTTGACATTAATTTCCGTATGTTATAGGTTTTTTCTTGTCATAACAATAAGTATTTCTAGATAAATTTTAGTTACTTAATAAAGTTTAAAATAAATTCTAAATATTTTGAAAAGTTATCACATCTAAAAATACAAATATAAATTAAATAAAAATAGAATTCGTTTCATTTTCTTAAATTCGTATGCTATTCGATAATAATAATAATAATAATCTATTTAAGAAAATGTGTAACATAATATATAAAGTAAATATATATATATATATATATATATATATATATATATATATTATAGTATGTACTTTTTTATTTAAGAGTAAAGAAAGAAAAAATGTGTTGATCAATCATCGAGAAATTTCTCAAATATTAAAAATAAATAAATAAATAAATAAAATAATAATAATAATAATAATAATAAATAAGATAGATAGAAAATAATTTATATTAATTTTGAATATATTTTAAATTGTATGTCTATAATAATTTAGTTTATTTATAATTCTTTAACTATATTTAATTACTTACTTTGTTGTTTTTTAAATATAATTTGACATGTATTAATTCTTATATCTATATACGAACTTGAATGCTATAAGCAAACTACGTTAAAAAATAAAAAAATAAAAAATAAAAAAAAATGTATATTTGTATATATGCATGTGTTTGTTCTACTTTTATTATATTTCGAATAGTACATATTAGAGCTACCAGAAAGTTCTATTCTTTTAAATTAATAGAATGTCAACAGAAATTGTTGTTTAACAATACTTACATATGGCACTTTATCATTTTAAATGTTACCCAAGAATATCTTAATTATTATCCAGGATAAATTTCTGATGTCACTATTTTAATTCAAAAGGACATAATTTACCTGTATACATAAAATATTTTGTTTATTTTATTTCAAAAGGAAAAAATGCTACTTTCAAACTGTAGAAATTTTAAAATGTCTAAAATTAATAGATAATAATAAAATTACTTGTATTATAAAACTATTATGCAGTGGTGGACATAATTATAAGACACCTATCTAATTTGACAAATAGTGAAAGAAAAGATTCAGAACATAAAAATGTTTCATCAAATACGTCAAAAACATAAATGTATTCTGTTATCGCACGTAATTGTTTTACAGAAATTATATTTTTATAGAGTTTAATAATAAAAAAAAAAAAAAAAAAAAAAAAAAAAATACCACGGATAAAATTATAAGACACCCTAACATTTTAATTAAAACACCTGCTTTTTTTCGAAAATAATGTGAAATATGCAAATTTTCTGCATGCTGTTAAAACGTCAGCAGTTAACTAAAGCAGACGATAACCGACTACACGCATTTACAAACATACCACGAGGTATTGAATTAAAAGAAAGTGAAGTTCGCGAAATTTGGAGATTAAATGGAACTGGTGCTTCAATTAATAATATTTCAAAAGTTAATTAACGCTTTAGATGTGTAATTAGAAATGTTTTGAAAAGAGGAATTAATGGATCGATGATTAAAAGATCTGGACGTACTCCTTGCTTGTCATCTAGAGACAAACGCCATGTGCTTTCGCTCGCTACACAGAATAAGATGAACACTACAGGCATTAAAAATGCTTTGAAACTTAATTGTTCAAGGAGAACCAATCACAGGGTATTCTAAGATTCTAAGAGTCTAAGACGGAAAGAAGCCGCTCACCACTATGCAGCGGTTTTGAGCGTTTTTAACCTTTAGAGAGGGGCTTCAAAGCCACTGTGGCAATTCAGAAGAGCCCTTCTCCAAAGGTTAAGCATCCCCCGTTGTTTATTGCATAGCAAATAACAACAACAACAAAAAAAAAAAAAAAGAAAAGAAAAGAAAAGAAAAAAAAATTACAAAGGTCGCCAGAGCAGAGCTCTCCCGCGACAAAATGAAGAGGAAAGTGAAGAGGCATGAAAGTGAAGAGGACCGGAGCCAAGTGGAAGTCTATTTACAAAGTTCATTCAGGTAATGTACAAATTTCACAGTCTTTATACAATGTTCTCGCAGTCTTTATATCAAGCCCAAACACCCTAAGAACAATGTTGGTTAATAGCAACATCATGCGCAAGATGATTGCTTTCCGAGAGCACTTCTGTGGAATTCTGTAGCATCAGATATGACCAGTATTCGCCATGTAGGAGAGGAGGAAAAATTAAGGAAAGATAGAGAAGGGATTTAGTTTGTTGGTAGTCCGATAGCCTGGTGCATATTTAAACTGACACACATTCACAGGGTATTGCATAATGCTTCCTATGTGAAATATAAAACATTGAAGAAAAAACCACCGCTTCTAAGCCGGCACAAAATCGAGCGTCTAAACTTCGCTAAACAAACAATGTCCTGTACCTCTAAATGGTACTCTGTGTTATTTTCTGATGAAAAAAAGTTTAATCTGTATGGGTCTGACGGGTTTCAGTATTATTGGCATTATTTACGGAAGTCTCCTCATGTACTAATAAGTCGCCAAATTGGTGGAGGCTCAGTAATGGTTTGGGCTGGACTTTCGGATCGAAGGAAAACGGATATTGTTTTTGTGCATTCAAGAATGAATTCCGAAACGTATAAGAATCTTCTTAAAGATCAACTAGCCATATACAGTGAACTTCTTTGTGGCGAAAACTGCACTTTTCAGCACGATAACGCGCCGATTCATGCATCACACGAAACAAAAAAGTGGCTTTCAGAGCAAAGTATCAATGTTCTCCCGTGGACTTCTCGCTCCCCAGACTTAAATCCCATAGAAAACTTGTGGGGGATTTTAGCTCGTGCGGTTTACCGAAATGGGAGGCAGTTTACAAATGTCGAAGACCTAAAGAATGCTTGGGAAGAACTGTGTTGCGATTGGAATTTAATTTTGTTAGAAGTGATAGAATCGATGCCGAATCGCATCTTTCATATTATAAAAAACAATGGCGGCTCCACCAAATATTGAATAACCATATTAGAGGATTTTCTTTTAGACCATTAGTGTCTGCTAATTATGTTGACCACTGTATTTGGAAAAAACGGTTGGTGTCTTATAATTTTGTCTATTATGTTTTAAAGTTTTTTCATTAAATTGTATGAAAATATTATTATTATAAAATAATTATATATGATAACAGAATAAATTTATGTTTTTGACGTATTTAACAAAACATTTTTAAGCTTTGAATCTTTTCTTTCACTATTTATCAAATTAGATAGGTGTCTTATAATTATGTCCACCACTGTAATTCTAAATGATAGGTTTGGAATTCCTGTAATTATCTTTGAAATCTATTTATAATGCAAAAAATTTCTCGATAGCGTGAAATTTAAGAAAACTGAACGTAACACAGAAACCACAGAAAACGGTGTAGCAAGGATATAAAAAAGCGGAGGAGATTTTTTATACATTTTAAATTTCGTATTTGAAACCTGACATCTAACCTTAACACCATGAATCCTGAGGTTTAAGTTTTCATGCAAAACCTGATAGAAATTTACCTACACTGTCTTTTCGAAAACAGGTTTTGCTTTAGTTAATAGTTTTAACTTTTAAAAGCAATACGTATCTTATACACGGGATCTTTTATAAAATCCTATGGGTAAGCTTGCCACATTGCCTTTACGAATATAATATAATTGTGATAAGAGAATGCAGAGAAAATAACACCTGCAAAATTATTTACTTCAAATGTTAACTTTTCGTAGCAACCGTGTAAACAAGCTTGTACTCTCATTTAAAAAATAAAATATACATACGTAAAATTTAATATGTTACAAAAACATGAATAGTATGCTCCAAAATAAAAAATAAATTAATTAATGAATAAATAAAATCTAAAATCTTCCTGCTACAAAACACGTTGAAAAAATACAAATAACACTGATAAGCAAAAACATGCAATAAAAACTATAACTCTTATAAATTTTGAAAAAAATGTTGTTTTGCGTAAATAAAATCTTAAATATTACTTTTACTTATTTATTTATTTATTATTTTTATTAGTATTACTATTTGTAAAATCCAATAATACTACGCTCTTCGCTGTCACAAAATATTATCTTTTGCGGACCTAAAAGATTTAGTCACCTCAATGTGTTATTTTGTGATAGTGAAAAACTTAGTGTTTCTGTGTTTTACAAAAAAAAATAAAAAAAATAAAAAAATAAAAAATAATAGTCTTAAAATGTATTACAAACAAAGTAAATGTAAACAAGGTAAAATGTAATGCAAACAAAGCGGCAATACACATTGCGCTGCCGCTTTGTTTTCAGCACACGTGCCTACTTTTTTCGTATGACGAAAGGTCGTGTCTTACTTCGACCCGAACAGACTGTTGCGAGTTCTTGCATTTTATGGAGTTTATTTAAACGTTTGTATTCATTACATTTTAAGTGTACTTATTGAAATACATTAGTAATTGTTTTTGAGTTTATATTTTTGTTTAAGAAGTTATCAATTGATGAACTAACAGTAGTCATAAAAAATGCTAAATTCCATTGTGATCGATAACGAAATTCCATAGTATACATATTTGTCGGTGAAATCGTTGACAATGCCATATTCTCCCATATTCTGTAGGAAAAAGTCTAGGTGATAGGATACGAAATTAAGCTATTACGACATGTCACAACCTAAGTTTTTGAAACGTATCACTATATTATGAACTAGTAACCATATTATGAACTGTTGTTCATTGTAACTCATTTATTCTACAGGAAATGTTTCACAATGTTCTTCATTGAAAGCCGTCTGTGTTTTTCTATCTTCTTAAGAACACTTTTAAACTGGTCATTTTGCATCGGTTTCGAAATGTGTGGACCTATAAAACCGCCTTTTGTTTATCTGTTACTTATGATAAGAAATATTGGATAAAGGTAAGTTCCTTGCCATTCCGATCAAAAACATTTACAACCATTTTTATTTACCTCAGTTGGATGAATTGGTGGTCGTAATATACCGACTGTCTGGTTCTACAAGTCTTTTTTTTTTTATAACAGGATCCAAAGATTTCACAGAAGGCTATTTTTGTACATGGTAATATTTTGCATGGTTATCATGTTAGCACGTAAGGAATGAACATTTAGTACAAACTTGTTTCATTCCTAAAAGAACAGCATACGTTTTCCAATTATATTTATTATTAGCTAGCTATGACCGCTTTGCTGGTTAATATTTGAGTAAATACCCTTTATAATAAGTGTAAATTTTTCTTCCTAAATTTATTAAGCCTCAAAAATATGAACAGCTATCATTTGCTACAAATGAATTATTTTGGGAACTTTTCTTTCGGAAAACATAAACTTCGGATAGCAACACTCTTAATTCAGAAAAATTGTTGTTCTAAGAAAATAGCTTGTATTTATTATGCACACGAATAAAATATATATAACGTGGGAAAGACTTCTCATATATGTACACTACGTACCAATAAGTATTTTGATACTTTCGAATTCAGACATTTTTCAGCTATCTGGAAAAGTTCATCAGAAAACATCTTGGTAATATACATTTTGGGATTATGAAGCACATATTATACTTGAAATATTTCAGTAAAATATTTCTCTTGAAGAGGAAAAGGGGACCAGTAAAAAACTAAACAAAAATCAAAATGTTTTGGATAACCCTGTAAGAAGTAATGCTTGAAATCTGTTTTGGCTGTAACTTGTAATTAAGAATCTTTTAACTATCTGTAAAAATTTATGTAAGTCTACCACATACATTCATGGAGATGAGAAAAAAATCATTAGAAAATCTTTTTATTATAACAGGCTGGGTATTAGACCCAGTGAAAAGACATTTTTTGCGATCTTTGTATATTATATTAAACACAACCTACTGATATCAGAATGCATAAATTGCAAATATCTTACAAAATGTGTGCAGTTTTAGTATTTTTTTTTTTAACTAAGCATGCGCAAGCTTCAGCGAAGTTTCATTTACATAATATAAAAGCCATAAGTATTGAGCTACTTATATGAAAATCCCAAACAACTGTCCTGTACATACAAAAAGTTATAAGATATAGAATAAGAAAAAAATTCAGTTCCGCTCAAAAAAAAAAAAAAAAAAAAAAAAAAAAGAGGAAAGAAAGAAAAAGAAAATAATTACGGTGTTTTATCAATATTTATTTAAAATCAGAGAACACTGTATTACCATGGGCATTGATTGGATCAAAATAAACATCTGAGTAAAACCCCTTATAGTTTAGCTTTTATTTTGAGAGGAACTGAAATTCTGTTCATTCTTTCTCTCATATTTTTTTTTTTTTTTTTTTTTTTGTATTTACACGATATTTGATTAAAGTTTTCTTATAAGTAGCTCAATTATTTTTGCTGTTAATATATGGAAATGAAATTTCGCTGAATTTTGCGCAGTTAAAAATCATTTAGTAAAATTACTCGTCTATTGTAAGATATTTAAAATTTTTGCATCTTAATTGCAGTAAGTTGTGTCTAATGTAGTATGTAAAGTTTTCTAAAAACGGATTTGCACTGGGTCTTATACCCTACGTGTTATAATTTTAAAAGTTTTTTTTTTTTTTTTTTTTTTTAAGAAATTTTTATATTTCCATGAATATATGTAGTTTCTTAAAAAAAAATATATGCATAATTAAAAGAATCCTCATAATCACATGCTACAGTCAAAATGCATGTCAAGTATAATTTTTTACAGGGTGATCCAAAACATTTTGTCTTTTCTTTTTTATTTTTACTGGCCACTTTTTCCTCTTCCACACGAACCTTTTAATGAAATATATGAAGAATAACTTGTTCTTTATACTCCCGCGGTTTCAAGAAAATTCCTAAAAAACACGTTTAGATATTTTATAAAACGTATAAATTCAAAAGTGTCCAAATAGTTATTGGTAGATAGTGTATAAACGCGAAATATCCTTGATTCTCTCATTTTTCTACCAACGTCGAATCCATGTCGTTCAAGTTAAAAACATGCCGTTTGGACAGTAATTTCTTTTCATGGCGTAGGCTCTCACTATAATCGCAATTAATGAAATATAACACTTAAGAATTATAAAGGGATGTTGATTATTTTTACTTTGTTACCGTATCCCTGAGGTGGTTCTTAATATACTCTTGAAAATTTCGAAATTATCTCCTCTTGCGTCCTACTTAATGTAAAAGAAAAGAATTTTCCGGAAATTTAGTCCTTCCATCTGACCACCTTTTAAATAAAGAAAATATTTAATGTTATTTTCACTACAAAGTTTTTAAAATGTATTAAAATAAGGTTTAATTAAACTTTAGATTAAACATGTGACTGTGTACATCATAATAATCCTCATGACCATTGTAAAAGACTTTTAAACTTGAAAAATATGCTTGAAAATTCATAATTATACTAGTTGGAATAGGTGGACACCGCGCAGTTCCCCATCACGTATTTGTTTCCACACATTTTAATTATTGTTAAAAACTATCAAAGTGAAATTGGCATACGCATCTCGGCAAGAAAAAGAAAATAAAAATGAAATATTTGAGAAGAATTATCTTATAGATGGTATAAAGAAAAAACTTGGCTATAATGAAACTAAAATGAATGCCTCTCAGGTACATGAATTGTGAGTTATAGAAGCGACATTTTCCGCGCTAATTGGGGGCATTTTATATGCATTTTTCAATAACATAAACCCAAATTTGCCATTTTGTGTTGATTTCTTTGGAAATCGAAATATTCCAATCACTTCGTTTATCGCTCTCTCTCTCTCTCTCTCTCTCTCTCTCTCTATACATACATATATATATATATATATATATATGTATATATAATCGAAATCTTATCATCATGGTAACTCCCGAAATAATACTCCAAATCGAACCAAATTTGCACAGCAAATTTATCTTATAAATATTTTGGATAAGTTCGTTAACTAAGTTGCTCCACAATTTTGTTTTCAAGTGGCGATGTATGTATAGACCATATAAGGGTCTCAAACAAATTTATAAATTAATTTTATCTGCCATGATGTTTCCAATCGCTTTTTCTGACCAAAAAGTCCCTAACTTCAAACTTTCATCAAAATCGATATGATTCGTGTAAACCATATTTCTGCCATACTTTACAATTGGCCATTGAAGGTTTAGTTTCGAACGCGAAAGTTTCTGAAGATGAAAATATTTCCAATCATTTATGTACCCCTAAACTTTCATCCAAAATTTCTATATCGATTTCCAAGTAAACCCAATTTCGGCCATATGTTAAAATTTGCTGATAAAGGATTAACTGAGAACGCGAATTTTTCTGAAGAGGAGGGTAAACCCAATCGTTTTAGCACCTCCGCGAAAACAATTTATCCCCAACTTTCAACAAATTCGCTATATCCATTTCCAAGTAAACCCGTTTTCTGTTATGTTTTGCGACTGGCCGATAAAGGGTTAACTGGGAACGCGAAATTATCTGAAGGTGAGATCCAATCGTTTTTTCTCTTCAAAAATCCCTAAATCCAAACTTTCATCAAAGTCGCCTTCTCTATTTTCGTGTAAACCTAATTTCTGCCATACGTTGCAATTGGCCTTCAAAGGTTTGACTGTGAACGAGAATTTTTCTGACGATGAAGACAATTCCAATCGTTTAAGCACCCCAAAAGCACTTAATTCCAATCTTTCACCAAAATCCTTAAATCCATTTCCGAGTAAACACAATTTCTGTCATTTGCTGCCATTGGCCAATGAAGGTTAACAGCGAACGCAATTTTTTCTGAAAAAGAGGGTTAATCCAAGCACCCCGAAGAACACTTTACAAACTTTTTTGAAAATCGCTGTATCCATTTCCGAGTAAACCCAATTTCTGCTATATGGACAATGGGCCGATAAAGGATTAACAGCAAACACGAATTTTTCTGCCTTGCGAAAATTTCAAAGTCCTATGTTTATAGTTAATGATGTTACTCCCGGCATCAAAACTGATATTCAAGAGCTGTTCTTACATCTTTACGATAAAAATTTTTCATGCACGTTTACGTGAAATTTCCCCCCTATTCTCTCATGTTAAGAAATCGTAAATTTCGAATAACTTCTGAAGTTTTTTAATTAGAATGTTGCAAATAAATAGGGTTCTTGCCAGAGTCATAAATAATATTTAAAAACTAGTCTGACCTCTCTGCGGTCATTTGTTCGTGTGATATCGTGTAAACAGACTAACAAACTAACGGACTAACACACTAACACACTAACAGACACCCTACAGACGGACACCATACAAATTTTCTCATTTTCGGATTCCTTACACCTGAAAACGTATAAAAAAGTCAAAAAACCGAGGTCTAAAACTTTCACGATTACCTAAGTTCCCCATACCTATAGTATGATGGGGAACTAATAATTTTAACTTATAAATGTATTGTGGAAAAAAGAACATGTCAGTGACTGGATATATCCATCAGCTGCTGTAAGATGATTAAGAAAGTGAAAGGAGCGTATAACAGGAAATTTGAAACACTCACAATATTTGAATTCCGGTCATAACCAGCAACTGTGTCAAGTTTGGTTCAGATCGGTTCAATGTTTTGGGAGGAGATGTAAGTCATGCATACCCACATACATACATTTATATAATGACTTTTATTTATATTAACATTAGGATAGGATAATATAAATTAATAATGCTTTTAAGCTCACCTTAAAAACATTAATAAAAATTCGCTTTTCTTTTGTTTTATGACATATATCTAAAGGTATCACGAGGTTTGGAATGTCGTTTGGAATGTCTTTGCGAAAGCCTGTTTCCCCGTATCCGTCATAAAAATTAATGAAATATTTATATCTGTTACAGTATATGAATTTATATTATGATACCTTTTAATCAACATTATCCACTTTTGAAGCCTTGGTCTTAGCAATTCGGAATGTCCCACTTTAAAGACTGCAAGATGGATCACATTCGTGTAAAGGACAGTTAATGGGTGACTGCAATACAAGCACGTCACGGTGGTACGAGTGCGATACAATCACGTCATGTTGAGGTACTAGCCTTATGCGGAACTGGTGTTGTGAGAACTGAACATGCTTCTGCATATAAAAATTAATTGCCTTTGCAGTTACAGTCACACAAAAATAGCAATCTTATCAATAATCTTTAGGTTCCCATCAGATTATTAATATGGAAAATTGCATTGAAAATTGAAGCTCCTTTTCCTTTAGTCTAATATCGAACCATTTTAAACAAAATATTGTGACTTATATTTTTGTCTTGCTGCAAATTTTGCATATAAAATAATGTTTTTAGGCAATTTCACTCCTACTTCTTCTGCGAGTAGTGCTCACAAATTTGCCACAGACCAAAATCTATCACTTGAATCAACACACTTACAAGGCAATAAAATAGCGTCTTTTTATTAGCTTATTAAAACTATGCAGGTCAAATATTTACTCTAAATGAAAGATAAAATTCACTTAGCGTCATAGTGTCAGAAGAAACCCACGTAAATGGCACATACATATATTTCATCACTCATTTTCGAAGTCAT
Source organism: Salticus scenicus (assembly GCA_963930645.1). Classification (NCBI taxonomy): domain Eukaryota; kingdom Metazoa; phylum Arthropoda; class Arachnida; order Araneae; family Salticidae; genus Salticus; species Salticus scenicus. The sequence continues at coordinate 275,140,703 of OZ005649.1, read as the reverse complement.
TTGTCGTTAAAAAGAATGCTTTATTAAAAGCAATATCATGCCGCTTTTTAACGTCGCTTTATATCTTTAAAGAAGGACATATCTTTAAGCAAACCCAGTCTTACTTCTTACTGACTATTTTTTTATTTTCCACAGATTGGGTTTTTAAAATTTGTTAGAATGTCCTAAAAAAATTTCTAATTTTTCATGGGGCAATAAGGGCAATTGTTAAATGTAAAATATCAATGTTGTGATGATTTTTTAATACGTTAGACAGTATACTACCCAGGAAGAAAACGTACCATTTTATACATTATACTACAAAGGTAACCACTGCACGGTTACATATAAACAATCTATTTTATAGTTTTCCTTTAAATAAAGTATAATGCTAAGAAATATTTTTAAAGACTTTATTCCTAACTAAAGACAAAAAAATTATTTTTTTAGGAACATATTCCAAACAAATTTAGGGTTAAATGGTCCAACGGGTATTTACGTTTGGAATGGTCTGGTTTTATATTCTATGCAATCCGTGTATATTGTAAATCCGTATATATTTATATCATTTTTTTTTATTCACAATGCATACCATTATTGGAAACTTATTTCATACTATGACACTACTAAATTCGTTTTTTTTTTTTTTTTTTTTTTTAATTATAATTGCATTCATTAAACTTTTATAATAAATACCCATATATTTTTTAAGAAAGTTGAATTGCGAAAAAGACATTTAACTAATGTTTTGCTATGAAGCTTTGCTATAAACCCTGCTGCATCACACGTTCATAATCTAAAGTTTATGTGCAAACATTTTTAGTCATTTTATATTAGTATTTATCAATTGTAATGTATGCATGTTATCTGTCTTATTTTGATTCATTCAAATTTGGAAACTTAATGATATTTTTATCTTTCAAGCAAGCAAAAATCGGTCTTCCATTTTTATTAGCAACAAATGTGTAACATTAAAAATATACAATGTAGTTACTTAAATTTTACAATTTTAGTGTATTAAGAACTACAGAATTTAAATCCGTATATTGTCACAAATTATAAAATATCAATTGCGAAATATTATTTATCTCTAGCTATTTAATTTTTTTCCCTACATGAATTGAAATTCTTATACTGTGGGAGAAAGGTAGGGATTTTTTTGTTATTTGTTGAGAAAAAAACGGTCTGTGCTGTAAGGTATTATGAAATTTCGAATATTTCGGAACGTATAATTGTGGGAAGTTAAAACCACGATGAAAATCTTACGATACAGAGATTATTGTATAATTGATGAAAAAATGGGGAGGAGGGGTATTATTATCATTTTGGGATTATTATAACACAGTAACTATATATATATATATATATATATATATATAAACTCTTACTTTACGTATAATAATTTTAACTTCGCACATGCGCAACACTTTTTGTGTTAAAAGGAATACAAAGTTTATGAATTAAATAGAAATGCCCTCCAGAATGAGACTGCTTTGCTCAGTTTCAGATAAAATATTTATTTTGCGTCTCAATAACTTTAGTACAAATTTTAGATCAACGACAGGTTAGACAGAAATTTAAATTCATGTATAGACGTTACATATTTTATTTTACCTAAAATATGCGTTTCACGACACAAGTTTATCGATCAAAAAAAAAATGGTGATCTGAATAAATAAATGAACAAAACACAAGTTTATCGATCAATAAAAAATGGTGATCTGAATAAATAAATGAACAAAATTCATTCTAAGTTATTAAAATTCTTTTTTCATTTCAAATGTATATATTACAAAAGAAGATAAAGTAGTGATAGGAAATACGAATGTAGAACGAAATATCTAGTTGAATTTCTGCTAAGTTTACGACATACAAAGAACTTATTAAAAAAAGCTTTATATTTAACATTTTAATTTTCCTATAACTTTTATTAATCTTATTATATGTTTAAAGATAAGTTTAAGCAAACAGTTTTCTCTGTGGAAATTAGAAAGATAATAGTTAGGAAGAAAGTAAAAGTTTTAAAACTTTATGATCTTTGTTTCTTACACAAAATATTCCTTTGTGACTTCAAAGCGCTTAGGATTCATCTTTTATAAACTATTCTGATGAACAATTAACTTTCATTGAAAAGGTTATCTAGTGGGTTTCTAATAAAATTCGTTTAATCTGAATTTCAGAACTGTAAGTGAGTTGAAAAATATAAATAGGATAAACTGTTACACTATGTTAAAATGTGTAGATTTTTTTTTTCGATATTTTTTTAATTGTAATTGACATTTTTACGTATTTTATAATGTTTTATAATGATAAATTTGCAAATTATAGTTAAGAAATTATGAAATCACCCCACCCCTTAAAAAAAAAAAAAAAAAAAAAAAAAAAAAAAAAAAATCCACTCGTGTTAAATGCAAAATATGCATATTTTATTTTTTCAACTTAATACAACAGGTTATACATATATTCTTAAAATAAAAACATTGAAAATAATTGATCTTTATTCGAATGAAAATATCCAGAGACATTTTCTGCATAAATTTATCTCTGATGATAATGTTTATATAAAATGTCTACTAAATATAATAAAGTTTATAATAAAATAAAGCGCTTGTCAAGGAAAAGACATTATTTTCTAAATTAAAACCTAAAATGTGTATTTCAATCAGAAACTTAATAGCTCTTTATTCTCTTTATACTTTGGAACTAATCCGATTATAAGTTAATCAAAGAATGTAAACAAATATGAAAGCATATATTATTAATTAATTCTTTTTATCATCATAAAGAAGATAGGACGTAAGTTTTCGTATTGGATATGTAAATATACAGAATTTTAAAAAGCGTGAGTAATTGTCTGATACATGCTTCAGAAGTTATAATATGTGTAATATATATATAATAAAATAAAATAAGCATCAATTTATGAAATAGATTTATATATATATGAGTTATTTTGAAGTGTTAGATGATAAAATAAATCAATATTTTAACCCTCCTGCTGCCAGAATGTTTACGATACACTGAATACCAACGGGGTCAAATTAGATTCATGTGTAATTATAATAACATTGCTTCTGTGCTTTTAAGCTAAAAAACACTCTACAACGTCCATTTATATTTAAAAGAATTTATATAATTATGCGTTTTAAAAGTTTTGGACACAAGTAAAGTGATTAAACAAAATTTAAAATAAATAACTTTTTATAATCCAATATTGTAATTTCATTTCTGCTGATAATAGTATTCCCGAAAATACAAATTTAAAATATATTATAATATAAACATTTCTGGAGCACCTATATGGGGCTTCATTTGCATGAAATGTTATTTAGAAAAAATTAAAATGGGAATAATTATATATATAAAAAAAAAAAAAAAATCTATCATTGAATGTGTTGGAAAATATTTTTAAAAAAATCACACAATTCATAAAATCATTAGTATTTTACATTTTAAAATTTGTAAATAATTCATATCTTGAGTAATAATAAAACATACAATATACATATTTATAACGTATTGTAGAAATATTTGAATAATTTTTACAAAAAAAAAAAAAAAAAAAAATGTTTTTTTTTTTTTTTTTTTTTTTTTCACACAAATAATTTTACATTTTCTAATTAACTTACATTGACATTTCTCATCATTTTTGCCTTTTTTACTCCTTTTGAATCACGCTGCCACTGGAGGAAAAGCGTTTCTCAAACATTTTAATTAAATTTTATCTATCTTGGGGAAAAAAAAAAAAAACTATTTTTATGTTCTTCCAATTCAGATTCAGACACAACCAAATAACTTAACTATTTAAAACATATCTTATTCTGGTCATCTGTTTACAGTTACATACTAATTTGTTTACTATTTTTCGACTCCTGATTTGATATTATTGTAAACTTTATCAAAACTGGATTTCATTCTTGATTTTTCAATTTCAGGGAAAACAAAATGCATCCAACTTAATAAATTCTCTAATTTTCATTTCTCTCAAACAATAGAGTACACTTCATTGCTAATATTTGAGATAGAAATAATGGTGAATAATGGTGAATGGTTGTTTCTAAAAGATTTTTTTTTTTCTAATTTATTTGAATGATTCTAACTTGTTAAAAATTTATCTGTTTTTTAATTTATGTTTTGTCATTACTTTCATCATATCAAAAAATAATATTTTTATTACTAATAGACATTTTTAGTCATTTAAAATACTCAAAAAGCATTACGTCTCGTAGTCAAACTAAATTTTAATCACATTAAAAACTGAGACAGACAATATTCCCTAAAAATATACAATTTAAAACCTTTAAAACATAAAAGATAAATTTAAATGTTTCGAGCCTTTTACAGGCTCCATGAAAAACTTGGAATCTTTGACTCTCCAACAGCTAAAAATTTGAGATGTTCCCTTGTTCTGCACCTATTTTCTATGGCTTACCAAAAATACATAAACCGGCTTCTCCTCTTCGTCCAATAATTGATTATTCTAAATCCCCTCTGTATAATTTATCCCGTTTCCTGTCTGATTATCTTAAACCCTTTACATTGAATTCCTATTTTAGTATACTTTCTGCTTATAGCTTTCTTGATGATTTTAAACGAAATAATGTTCCCTCTTATAGTTTAGTGATTTCGCTTGATATAGTTTCTCTGTTCACATCTATCCCTACCCCTTATGCTTGTGATATTATCCGTAAAATTTACAATAACATTTCTACTAAAAATTATTTAGATACAGATATTTAATTGAACTTATTTCTTTTTGTTTAACTTCCAACTGTTTTAGCTTTAATAGCTCTTATTATCAACAAATTAATGACACTGCTATGGGCTCCCCCATTTCAGTTCGAATTGCAGAAATAGTAATGCAGTTTGTTGAAAATCAAATTAATTCTGATTTATATGATAAAATTTATTTTTGGCGTAGATATGTGGACGATATTTTTATAATCACTGATAATCAATATGTTTCTGATATTTTTAATTATGCTAATTCCGTTAATCCATCAATTCAATTTACTTTAGAACAAGAAAAAGATAATAAACTCCCTTTCTTAGATATTTTAATTGAGCGTTCGCCTTCTGATATTTATTCTAAATTTATTACTTCTGCTTATAGGAAACCTACATTTTCCGGCCAGTAATTAAATTTTAATTCAGATAACCCTTCTTCACATATATCTGCTGTTTTCCATACTTTACTTTACCGAGCAAAATCATATTGCAGTACTGATGAGCTTTTCTAATTGGAATTAAAAAGGATTTTTTCGGACTTAAAGCGTAATAATTATCCCTCTCGCTGGCTTAAAAGAAAATTAAAAGAGTATGACTTTTATAAGTATAAGGATGAAATTAATTCCTCTAAATTACCTAAATCGTTACTATTCCTTACTATAAAAAAAATTCTGAATCTATTGCCAAAGTTTTACGCACTGTTAATTTATTTGTTTACTATAAACCCCAATTTCTAATTCGTGATTTCCTTTCTAATTTTAAACCAGTTAACCCCCCCCCCCCTTTTTTTTTCCGGTACAGGTGTTGTTCATAATATCCCTCGTAAATCTTGCAGTTCGGTTTATATTGGTGAAACTGGCCGTTCTCTTCATATTTGAATTACGGAACATAAAAGAAATGTCAACAACCGTGATATACGTTCGAAAATTGTACAGCATGCCATAAAAACTGACCATTTACCTGATTTTAACAATACTAATACAATCATATCTAACTGTTTAAATTATCATTCAAGAACTTTACTGGAGGGCTCATACACAAATCAACATTTTTCGCCACTTAATGAGACATGCGCAGTTCCCGCTGAATACGTTGTACTCACCTAATGAAAGTCCGATGTTCTTCTCAGCATTTACATTTGATGAATTCACTGATGTGGAGCCTGTAAAAGGCTCAAAACGTTTAAATTTATGTGTTGTGTCTTTAATGTTTTAAATGGCATATATTTAGTATATATTGCCTGTCTCAGTTTTTAATGTGATTATTATTTTTTTCTTTGTCATGATGTTTCCTTTTGTTACTAACATTTTACAAACGATATGGGCTATTAAATGGAGCCCAAATTTTTTTGTTTAGAGGAAATATTTTGAGGAAATGAACATCTCTCTTATAGTACTATTTTTCCTCATTCGTAACATTTTGATAAGCGGCAAATGAAACTTGTAAATTGATTTAATATACCAAGAATTAAGCATGTTTTTAATTTGAGATAGTTCATCATGAAATCTCTCTTTTGGTATCACGATTCAGCAACATCAAATAATGCACAACGAGCTTTTCAAGACAAACTTATTTTACCCTGGATTTCTTGAAATTTAGACGATTATCATCTCATTCAATAAATTGGATATTTCTTTCTTATGTAACTTGTTTATTCCAATAAGAATTACTTTCACCCACAGGAGAAAAAACAAAAAAAAAATCGTCTGATATGTTTTTCAAAGAATTTACATGTATGTTTTAGCATCTTTATGACCATTTTATTACATCTTGTAATAGATTTAGTTTTATAAAAGTTCATATGTGAATAGTACTGCATCTAGATTTCTTAGAGAATAACTTGTAGTACCTGTGTTACGGACATCACTGTCGAATTGGATTCCTCATGAGCTGCACCCAGTGGATTGGCATAATTAGTATTTATCTTTCTACTTACATAAACAAAATGGGAGCAAACGCATTTTCAACTTATACTTAAATTGAATAAAGAATGTGTTTTCTATACAGAAACATTTAACGGAGTATTTTAAAATTTGATAGTTCTTATGAGATAAATTTCAGATATTTAAAATTTTGCTAATAGAAGATACTAGTGTAAATGTTTAATTATTTATCAGTAATTAAATATTAATTATAACTCACAGACTTAACTGAAATTAAAAACAATATGATTTAAAAATATTCATAATAATCGTGTTGTAATTCTAAATTTTCAAATCTTCTCTTCTTCAAAATAAAATACTGGTGTCATATATGACCCCATTGGTATTCGGTGGGATAAATTAAAATTATACTAATTTTTTTTTTTTTTTTTTATATTCTTATGTTGACGTTTAATATCATAAATATTATAACTACATAAACAATGCCTTTTATTTTTATTTATTTATTTATTTATTTATTTTTGAGGATTTTAAGTTAAGTGCTTTAAGTGTAGTGATAAGCCAAGTACACGTTGAGGTCAAAGCCATGAAGAGGAAGCAAGATTTCCTTTTAACAACATGAGAAAAAAACTCAAATTATATACTAACGAAGATATTCACCATCCTTTTATCGTAAATTTCGTAACTTACTCTCAGTTAATAATGTAATATATTTTTTGACAACTCGTAAAATTCTTCACAGTTGTCACTGATACGGGTAAATATTGGGACAAAATTTACCTGCACACTAAAATGATATTTTTGCGTAATATACCTTAAAGGATTTATAATTAAGAAATTTAACATGTTATTTAACACTAAAGATCAGATATCATTCTTAAATGCATAATGATTACTTTTATCTATCATTAAAATAAAATTTATTTTAGTAGTTTTTGAAACTGTACACTGAAAATATTAGTAGTCGTTTCTACATGTACTCTGAGTTAATTTTTCCGTTTTTTTTTTTTTTTTTTTTTTTTTTGTCGAGGGAGGGAACACTATGCAGTCTAAATGTTTTCATCTATTAAGCTGAAAGCATGTTATAGGTGACAGCGGCAATAACTGTATAATTTTAATAAGCCTTGCATTTAATTTTTTTTTTTTTTTCAAGCGACACAAAAATAAATTTATCATTATAGATATTATAGAATATGGACTAAAAATTATTTAAATCACGATAGCGTCTAATATCTGATTTCTATATTTGAAAAATATATAAATTGTTTGCAATTCTTTAGGTTATAAAAAACTACACAGATTTACGTGAGTGTAAGACTTTTAGTTTTTTTCTTCTTTTTTATATACAAAGTCGTTATATATATATTAGGGTGCATCGAAAAACGCGTTTTTTCTGCAATTCAATTCTAATAGCGCGGAAAACTTGCGCATAGGCGTCATTATAAAGGAAAAAATATTAAAATTTTTTTTTTTCAAAATTTGAAATCGCGCAGAAGGCTTAAAGTTACCAAAAAAGCCAAAATACCGGTAAATTTTAAAAAAATGCAAAAATTACAAAAAAATACATTTTTTGTTCTAATAGTGAAAAAAGTGTTTTTAAGAGTGTCCTTAATGCATACAAAATATAATTAGGCCCATTCTTGTTTTACTGAATTCGTGCAAAAAGCCTAAAGTTGCGGGTTGTATCGTAAAAAAACGATATTTCATGATTTTCGACGATTTTTAAACATGTGCCAAAACCTATAAAAGTTTTATTTTTAATTTGCAATAGTGTAAAACCCATTCAAAATAGTTTTCCCAATCCATAAATAATACTTTCAGACCTGTTATTCCTTAAATGTATTCGCGCAAAAGGTCTAAATTATAGTATAAGTTAAGTTATAGAGTCCCGTAAAAATGCCGTTTTCCATATCTGATGAGTGTTTATTTAACACATTAAGGTTTGTAATAAGACAAACAAGTGATTTACAAAAAATGTATTAGCCAAACATATCATATTGCAGCTCTGAGCTCATTTCAACGTTTAATCTGTGCTGAAATGACCCAGAACTCACGGCGAGGACGTGGCTGCAAGGCGAGTCCCACCTCCACCCTACCCAACTAACCAACCAGGGTGAATTTTATTTGCAATATTTACAGTAACTATTTACTTTGTACAATGCATATATGTTCGTTGTAGGCAAAAGGTTATTTACATAGTAGCCCCTTTGAATTCTGACTTTGAATTAAATGTGGGCATCAGCTAACTTGATTTTAAAGTAGCTCTAATATAACCATCTCGTCCCATATTATGGGACGAAAGAGCGATTTATCTGAGGCTGTGAAATATCGTATTGTGTACTTGCACGAAATAGGAAAAACACAACTTTTTATAGCAAAAGAAGTGAAATGATCTCAAGCAAGTGTGAGTAGAGTTTTGAGAGAATATTCTAATAATAAGTGTTTTCAAAATAAACACTTTAAAAGTGGTCGAAAGCCAGTAACTTCAAGAAGAGATGAAAGGCAATTGAAAAAGATTGTGAAGAAACATCGTTTTCGGAGTGTGAGATATGTGCATAGAAAATGGAAAGAAATGGGTATAAATGTCTCCAAATCTACAACACTACGACGACTTCGCAAATTAGGTTTTAGATCACGTGTGCCTAAGATAAAGCCATTCTTATCATCTAAGCAAAGGGCTGCTAGAGTTAAATGGTGTAAACAAAGGCTATTTTGGGATCACGACGATTGGAAAAAGATACTTTTCAGCGATAAAAGTGTGTTTTGTGTGTCTCACGGAAATCAAGGATACGTGTCTGGAGACTCAAACATGAAGATTATAATAAAGAATGTTTAAAACGTTCGTTTAAATTTGCGACCTCTGTTATGGTATAGGGCTGCATGACTGCTGAAGGCCCAGGCAGGTTGTGTATTGTTTCCACAACAGTCAATTCAGAAGTCTATCAAGAAATTCTTGAACATTTCATGATTCCTTCAGCTGAGGAATTATGTGATGACGATTTCTTGTTTCAGCAAGATTCAGCTTCTCCCCACACTTCCAAATCAACAACTAAATGGTTCAAAGAGAAGGACATACCTGTACTCCCTTGGCCTGCAAACTCACCCGATCTAAATCCTATCGAGAATTTGTGGGGAATTATGAAGAAACGACTTCAAGAAGTTGCACCTAGAGACAAAAAAGAACTTATTTCTAGTATAAAGAGCATATGGGCGAATTTGGATAAAAGAGATTGTGAACCTTTAGTTAAAAACATGCCAAAACGTTTAAGAGCTGTCATTAAAGCTAAGGGTGATGCAACAAAGTACTGATTAGCAAGTAAAAATACTTAGAGTTTAAATTATGTTCAATATATTTTCATTATTCTAATTTTTTGAACCATGTTACAAAGTATTCTAATATTTTGAATATTTTGTTGTTAGCTGATTTAAATATATTTTCTATTTCATTGTAATGTGTTTACATTTTTATAATCTGCAAAATATGCAGATTCATATTATAGTACTTTATATTTGATATGTTGATTATTTATTTGATAAATTCGATTTTCATTTCCCTTGACCATATTTCTTTTCATTATTCTAATTTTTTGAATCGGAGTAGTATATATATATATATATATATATATATATATATATATATATATATACACACACACACACATATATATATATATATATACACATTCACACACACGCATATATATATATATATAGAGAGAGAGAGAGATAGTATTAACTGCTCTTCCTACAAAAAAATACAAATTCAAAATATTATTTTCACATCTTGCTTTAAAACAATATTTGTTTTAAATGTTATTTTGCAATTTTTGTACCAGAAATTATTTAACACTAACTTATCTGTAATTTTCACTCAGCAAATTTCAAATTTAGTTTCATAATGAAAGAAAAAAACAATAAAAGTAAATAAGCGATTTTTTTTTTTCAAATTTATTTTCTTCTTTTTCTTATTATTATAATTTATATACACAATTTTATTAATAAAATTTGTATCCTCTAAAACAAATTGTTAAAATTTTATAAATGTGACAGCAAAAACGAACATAATTTTTGACATTTTTCGCTTAAAACATAATAAATTTTCATTTCTGTACATACATTATTATACTTCCTTTTTAAAAACAAATCATAGAAAAACAAGGCAAAAATCAAATGATTATTTTTCCAGCAAAACTCATTTTCCAAACATTAAAGATTACAAGCGAAAAGAAAGACGTTATTTACTGAATTCATTCTCTTTATTTCTAAAACCGTATATTTATATCACATTTAAGCTGAAAGATTTTTCTTTAAAATGAAGCTATAAAAGAATTCTTCAGTACTTTTCTTAAAAGATGTTAGAAAATGGGCTTTGAACATATTTTTTCATTACTGTTTTCGAATGAAACTATATTCTATAATCCCTAAACGTCGATAAGGAAAGACACTCGTAATTCTTGTATATTTAGTTTACATGATAGAGAAACTAAATAAGATTAGCTTTTCTAAAACTAAATTACATTATTATTTTACTTACAAATTGTGTTTTAAAAATGTATTTTTTTTAAAATATATTTGAGCAAATAAAGTTTAATTTTGAAATGCGCACACAGATATATATATATATATATATATATATATATGTATTAAGTCATTGCAAAAGTTCGTGCGAACGCGGATCAATTTATTGCCTCCAAAGACGAGAGCATCTATCACCGTGGTATACATTTTGTACCCGAAAAATGGATAAAGGTTGTAGAAAGTAATGGAGAGTATTTTGATTAAAAATTGTCATTTAATTTGATGTATTTTTATGAAATGAAGTAATAAAGAACCGCACGAACTTTTGCAACGACCTAATATATATGCTTGTTTGTTATGTTTTATGTCTACATGCATTTTACACGTACAAATGAAATTCAAAATGAAAAATAGTTAATGTTTGAAGTAAACAATACAATTTTACAATAATTTTTTCTTAGGAAATATTACTTATTGTAGTAAATTTTATACTTTAATTGAAAATGTTATGGATATCTGTTAGGATAAATCTATATAAAATTTAAAACTAAAATTTTAAATAACATTTAAATTGAAATTCACTCAATCATCCTAAATCATTTTAAATAATTCAAAAAATGAGTGTATTTTCCATTTTATTTAAATTGAAAATCGCACTTGGATAGAAAAAATGAAAAATTCAACATTTTTGTTAAATTAAAATTAAACAGGTAGCGTTCATATCTACAAGCAATATATCAGGTATGACAATTAATTTGCAGATCTTGCTTCCCACCAGTGGTCGAGCGGTTCTGCTCTCAAGACTGGTAGACTTACATTTTCGGATTCGATCTCAGGTCGCGCTAGTCATTCTAGGCGTGCAGACATATCTGTGGTTTCTTTCGAAACTTGCGTGAACACGGGCTTTCTGAGGTCTAGGATCCCTTAGAAAGACCTACATGGAGTGTCCATTTTACCTCCAGGTCCCAATTGTCCATAATTGAGATTAACCCGAACATCACTACACCTATTAAAACAATTGTATGGTAACAAGTCCAATGCTTCTTTATATGAATTCAGAATGTTTCTAGAAAAAAAATATTATTTCTCTTTGTTTTAACATAGAAAACTGTAAATAATTTCAAGGAAACTGAATTGCTGCTGTTGAATGTTGACGGAAAGAAAACTAAGTATTTTTATTTTTATTTTTATTTATATTTTTTTTTTAATAGAAAAAAGAATTTGTATTACTGCGAATTAGCTATTATCGAGTGCAAAATCTTGTCTTAGTGCACGCGAATTTGGTACTAACATGGGCCTTCTATATACTAATGTTAGAAATAAGACTTTTCATCAATAATTTCTTACAGAAAATATGGAAAAGTGATTGAATATCAGGTTTATGCTACTAGTAATCATGGAGGTTAAGAGTCGCCTTCCATGAAAGGATTTAAAGGAAACTGAAACCGATTTCCATTCAATTACTGCAGCAAATACAGTAAATTTTCAAAATATTTGGCTTCAAAACTGCCAAGTGTACCTGATGCAACTTCTCATCATTTCCTCTTACATTACACAGGGATGTGATTTCATTAGAAGATAGACGTTTGATCTTCTTATATTTCTTTCATTTTTGTCTTTTTTCTGTCTTCTTCTTCTTCCTTTTTTTTTCTTGATGAGGCACAACAATAGATCCTGTAAGGCGTTCGATTACTGGATACTGCTTGTAGACACGGTCAAATGTTTGAAACTTTCGTTATATTTTAGTTGCAATAAAGGAAAAACCTTTTTAAAAATAATTTTATGTAGGTTTTAGTTCCACCCCAATTTTATTAAGGGACTGGTAAAGCACTTATTACGGGTTATTACGGGGATTTTGCACAGTTGGTATTGTAAAAAGCCAGTGTTTTCTTAAGGTATACTTTTCTTTATCCGAATGAAGTCATATGAACTTGTTAGTATAAAATTTTTTGACTTTGTTGATATATAAATTCACTTGAATGCCATGAAATTGTTTCCGAATTTAGTGAAAGCCCAATGTGGAACTTTAAATTGATTGTCAATACGCCAGAACACCGTAGACGGAACAAGTTTTAATTAAAGTGATAGTTATTACTTTTTTACTATTGTTTTCTCTAAAATGTTAAATTTAGCAAACAGCCCTTTATCGAAAAAAAAAAAATGCTTTTACTTCAGCAATTTTTAGACCCCTTCTAACATAGTATGTTTACCAAATAAAAGTAGACTAGCCGAAATAACTTGATTTTTTCCCCTGGATTTCATAATCTTATTATGCATTCTATACGCATTTGTATGTTAATTTTTGTATCTAATGCATTTAAGAAATATTTTCAAGTGCAAAAATTCTGAGAAAGTTTAAGTTTATTATTATTATTAATATTACTTTCTCTTTTTCGAATTTAAACCTGTATTTTAAAATGTAATTTAAAACAGAAAGTAATTTTTTCAATATGCATTAAAATTATTAGTTATGTTTCGTATATAATTTAGTGTAAAGTTTTTCTGAACTGTATATATTAAAGAAATTATATTCTAAAAAAGGTACTTTTTTTAACAAAACACTTTTTAGAGTTCTGTTTGTACATCTTTCTGTAAAAATGTCTCTTCCAGAGATAAAAGCTTTTTATTTTATTTTAAACTGTACATTTTGAATATATTTATATACACAGAGAAAAATAAATATACCGCATTCATCTTAGAACGAATAATAGTCATTTTCTAAATTTCTATACTAGTAATATAGATTTCCGAGCTATGCATATAAGGAATGCCAGTAAGCTGAATAGACAAAATGGTCGAGATTTTCTAGTCTATACATTTCTAGATGGCGAAAACAATTTTCAGAATATTATGGATATTATGAATCCTTTGTATTGAGAGAAATTCTCGCTTAATTTTCCAGAGTTGGGCCGTAAACCAAGATTATAGTTGTTAAAACACATCTATTGTATTCGCAATTATTTGCAAAGACTTTTGAATAAGTTTAACATCAATAATATAGGCAAACTCTCAAGATGTCTAGTAAGGGTTTCTAGAACTCGTTTTCAAAGAAGACTAGAATTTACAAGGACGACAGGGAACTATTTTTTCGAGAGATACAATTGTAGATGTCAGTTGCATATTTTTTTCTAAGTATATATATTTTTAATATTTACAAATTTCATTCATTGAGTTTTTAGTACTTCAAAATTTCACTCTTTATGAAATCATCAATCTAAAATCAATAAAAATTGTGATTTTCGGAATTTGCAACCATGACAGTTTTCTACTGTTTTAGCGGGATATAAAGTGCAATTTCACTTTTTTTTTATGCTAACAGCAAAAGAAATATTATTATACAATCTTATCTCACATAGAGATATCATGAACACATGTGTCATTGTAGAAAAACCACAAACTTTATTAAAAAAAATCACTTTACAACACGTATAAAACGGTACATTTAATTAAAATGATCAATTACAATTAAAACTTGTCCAGGCCTTTCGCCTTGGCATCATCAGGACTATGTCCCTTTTTTTTTGTTACGAGTACAGCAACATTTGAATTATACATACAAAAAGACTCATGGTACAGTTACAGTTATTATAGATGAAAGAGTTAAAACAGATGAAACAGTTAAAAACAGATGAACCATAAATGAAACAGTCTGAAAAATTGAATTTAGTCGAGCTTCGACTGGTCACCATTAATACACTTGTTGTGAGACGGTTAAGTCTTTCTTGGATTCAAATCTAGTTGAGACTTTACTGTCTCCCCACGGAGCAGCCCATATTCTGCAGCAAAGAGACCTCGTATTAATTTAGATCCTCAAAGGAAACACGAAGACAACTTTCAAATACCGCAACGGTTGGGTCACTTTTATGGAGAATTGTAGAGGACATAATGGAGAATTGTAATAATTTAAATAAATATTAAATTAATGATGACTCCTTAGGGACTAAAACAATAATAAGAAAAACTGAAAACAGAAAACAGAATACTTTCTTGTAATAAGTTTATGCTTTATGTGTAGGAAAGTGTATATATACTACAGGTAGTTTCATTTACCTGAATATACCTGATAAGTTTGCGGTTTAAACAATATTTTTTTTT
Organism: Salticus scenicus; assembly: GCA_963930645.1. Taxonomy (NCBI): domain Eukaryota; kingdom Metazoa; phylum Arthropoda; class Arachnida; order Araneae; family Salticidae; genus Salticus; species Salticus scenicus. The sequence goes on along the minus strand of OZ005649.1, from coordinate 275,125,500 downwards.
TCTCTCTCGTGTTTCGATAATTTAAAATCTAGACAACAAAACTATAATGTATTTAAAAAAACTCAGAAAAATAATGGTAGATACATTATACAGGTATAAAATATAAGACAATTAAAAACTTACAAATTGCATAATTTTTCAATAAGTTAGTTATAAGTACAATATATAGTTATAAGTTATAAGTGCAATAAGTTATAAATACCCTTTAAAGGATATAATCTGTGATATTTAGAGCAGGATTATTTTAAAAGGAACTGAAAATAAAAAATATGTATGTTACAAATAATTATTTGCTTAGATTTTTGTAGCATTTTCATGTTTTTTAAAGAAGCATTATGTACTGCGATATTTCATATATTTCTTGCAATTTCATATATTTTTCGATTTTTGTATTCTATTTAGCATTGTATACTTCGTTTACAATGTTCATAAATATTCCATTCTTTTAATTCTTTCATAATGATACGTATGGAACATAAAATCGACATCATGCATCTGAAGAAAAAAATATTGTTTTAAATACGTTTCGAGACCTGTGCAAAAATTACCTAATAATCTACTAAAGTGTACTTCTAAATATAGACAGATGAATGTTTCAGATTTAATAAAAATAATTAGAAGATTAAAAGAGCTTTTTATATACCATGTTTTTAAATGTTCTGTTTAATCTTATAACCGCTACCGAAGGCAGCGGATGTCCAAAAAATTAGGCTTTTTTTTTTTTTTTTTTTTTTTTTTTTTTTAAGTGCATTGTCACCATACTCAAAGCTATTCTCAAAGTTTCAAATGTCTAGCGAGTCCGGAAGTTAGTTAAAAATCGATTGCAAGACTTGTACTGGACAAACAAATAAACAAGAATCAAAGTCAATAAAAGCATGGTAAAATCAAATTATGCGTTTTATCCATAAAAAAGTAAACACATTCTATAGAAGCAATTTACTTGCATAAACTGTTTAAAATAAAATATGGCTTACCTAAATGAAAGTCAAATTAATCGAATATTACCTTTTTTGATATATCTATACCCATCGCAGCGGAAATAAATCAACTATTTAGTTTGATGTTTATTATAAAAATTCTTTTGTCAGCTTACCCTCCCTTGTCTCCCCTGCTCATTCTACTGAATTTAAAAATTCCTTCTTTAATTCATAAATCTCCCGAGCCCTTAATTATATCTCTTTTCAATATAATGAAAGTAGACAATTAAATACAACAATCCAAATTGGTATTGGCACAAATTACAACAATCAACAATAATTAGAATTATGAATAAAATAAACTTTTGCATAATCAAGTTAATCACACAACTTTATTAACTCCCAAAATGAAATTCCTTAATAGCCTTCCATTTTGTAATAAATTCAGAAATATTAAATATTAAACTTTTCAGAAATTCAGCATTTAATTCCCATTTAAGTTTCCTATTACAATAAAACAGTTAGGTTTAAATGACCATGGCCGCCTTAGACACACTGGAGGAGTTTATAAGGTACCAATAGAATTAAACAATAATATCTTGTATTATATTAGTCAGACCACGATCCTACTAGATCACATCTCGGGATCAACGCGCAAATATCATTAAAGCGGACGTTAACAATCGACGATTTCTTCTGAAAGGAAACTAAATATTGTAGTGCTGCGATGCGAGTCCAGTCTAACTACGAGACACATTTCACGTCATCTTTTGGTCTTTACAGTTTTGTTATGGCCTTTTTCATGCTGGTGTATTTCACTGAGAAATATCCATATATATATATATATATATATAGTTCTTGTGAAAAAGACTTATATTATTCTATAAATATAAAGATACTTTTTGTGTCCCTGTAAAAGAACTATACACTGAACAAAAAAAAAAAAAAAAAAAAAAATCCGCCTTCATCTAGAATAAATAATTAATAACTTTATGAGTAACTAAACTAGAAACATAGATTTCCGAACTATGTGTATAAGGTAAGAAATGGTCACACACGAAATGGTCGAGCATTTATAGTCTATATAAATTTCTAGATTGTGAAATAATATTATTGATATTATGTATCCTTTGTATTACAAATTCTCACGTAATTTCCTATAACTAGGTCATAAACTCGAATTATATAGGTTAAAACTCGCCTGTTGGTTTGACATTTATTTGTAGAGATTTTTACGTAAGTTTTATACCCTCGAGAATATGGGCAAACAACCTAGAATTCTAATAGGGTTTTGTAGAATGCACTATGAAAGGAAACTGGAATTTATAAGGGTGATATGGAGCTATTTTTACTATAGCCACAATTTAGTTTCTATATGCCAGTCATAGATTTTTTCTTCAGTTGGCGCTGCATGGCGTGATGTTGAATGGTTGTGGTCATAGTAAACAAACTCTCAATAGAAGATTCCAAGAGCACATTCATAACGTTAAATAAGAAAGAAATTCTACTTTAGTTGACTTCATTTATGATACCCCTTGTACAATACCTATATGGAATGTGGCAAAAATTGTTTTAACTTCACAAAATATTCAAGAACGAGTTATTTCAGAAACTGTTAATATTATAAAATATCAAAACGTAATTAATCGTAAAGATTCATCAGTTTTACTAAAATTATGGTTATACCATGTTTATAACATCTTACAGAACCAGATGTTTTAAATATTTTTTTTTTTTTTTTACATTTTTCCCAGTATGCGAGAATACTATTTTTACATAAGCAACCGTTTTAACTGTGTTCTTGGTTTACTACCGCTTTACATACCTTCTTAAAAAGGTTTCTATAAAAAAATTTCCGACAAAATCCACATAGCATAATATTGTATTGATTGTACGAAATTTACTTATGCAAGTTCTTCTTCAAATGCCATCTCCATGACAAGCTATTCCAGCCCCATTTATTGGCTTCTATTGTACCTCATTTTTTGAGTAGTAGTTTTGCTATATTACATTACGTTACCTCCTTATTAACCCGACTATTCGTCCAAAATTGATCATACTCTCTGTTTTAAATTGACATTTGGACGAATTCTGTTTCGTGTATTTTGTCCTCTACAATCAAGCTTAACTTAAGACATAGCTATAGAAAATAAAATAAATATTATTTGCACTCCAAGAACTTTATTGTAAATAACGTATTATCCTAAAGATGCGTTGATACTCGAAAATGAAAATCTTCAATATATATTATCTTTATTGTAAATATTTTTTTTATTAAATATATATATATATATATATATATATATTTATCTACGTGTTTTTAAAGTGTCTTTTAACGCATAATATACCGATTTTATACAAAATGTCCTGCCCTGTAAAAGGAAAATGTAATCTGGTTATAAAATATCTTACATAAAAAAAATTCATTTTTTGAAATGGTATTTTAAAGAGATAGCCGTATGGTTTTCAGTAAGATCAATGTATGAATATGCAACGCTATTGGAAATATAGTTATTTACAATTTTGCGACAGAGTGAAGATTGAAAATAAATGTTTCCACTATTTACAAACTATAAAGCAAATATCATAAAAATTAACAAAAAAAAATTAAACTGTGCGCATTTTGTTTATAAAAAAAAAAAAAAAAAAAAAAAAAAAAAAAAATATTTTTTAGAGCATATGAACTTTAATGCATTAAATGTGTTATCATAAAGTTAAATGAATAAAGGTACTACAAATTATTTTCCTTTTAAAATACTTTGAGATACTTTGAGATTTTTCTTTTACATGCTTTAATACATTTTCCATAACATACGATTTTTATAATCATGTATTTCGGTAATGTTTAGTTATAATAATTATTCATGTCCAAAGATATCATATTGAATATTTTTTGTAACAATTTATCAGTTATTGAGTAATTTACTAATGCATTGAATAAAGCTATTTGCAGTTTTGTAATGGTTTATAACATAAGACCTTTTTTCTTAACAGTTAAATTAAAAATTTTGTTTTTTAAGTAAATTGCACGATTATTTATTAGGTCGTTACAAAAGTTCGTGCGGACGCGGATCATTTTATTGCCTCCAAAGATGATAGCTTCTATCGCCGTGGTATACATTTGTCACCCGAAAAATGGGCAAAGGTTGTAGAAAGTAATGGAGAGTATTTTGATTAAAAATTGTCATTTGATTTCATGTATTTTTATAAAATGAAGCAATAAAATACCGCACGAACTTTTGACCGACCTAATATATATATGTGTGTATATATATAATAATAATAAAATAAAAAGTAAAAATAAAAGCATTTATTATTCTAGCTAAATCAACATAGTGGGATATATGTATTCATAAACACTACGTATTTTATATGATACCGGAAGTTATTGCCGTAAAAAATAAACAATACCTAAGGGAAATATGAAAGATTTCCTTATCTTGGTTTTTCTTTACGCAATCGAAGAATTAATAATATAAGTTTCCTTGATTTACTGTTTTCTACATGTATAACGTAATCGTGAATATCACTGTTACTATAATTTACGTTTATAAATATATAACAATTACAAATTTAAATATATAATATGTATGTATATATATATATATATATATATATATATATATATATACTCCAGTTTTTTATATTATTATAAAGCATAAAAGTTTGCATAATAACGGATTTATAACACATAAAATATATGTATATATATATATATATATATTTACCTTTGACTGTAACCAAAAGTTTATAAGTGAAATATATCTATACATTTTTAAAGTACATTTTACAGATTAACTTAACTGAATAACATTACTTTATTTCAGGGAAAATACACTGAATTAAAAATTGAATTTTAAAGGGACTTTGATTTGCCACCACTGAAAATTTCATATAAAATTTTATATTTCTGTTTAATATTTATACACAGAACTATATTAGGTTTTTTAAATAAAATATACATTCAGTTAACATTTTTTAGGGTTTTTGATATGCATTTTTTTTTTTTTTTTTTTTTTTTTTTACAGATTTGAAATATTTAAACTGCGTTGTTTGAATTTTTTATTAATTGAAGATCTTCAAAATGATAAAACATATATAAATATTTAATGAAAAATAAATGGATGTTTAATAGAACCTACTTAAGAAAATAAGGGGTGGATTTTGAAATTTATTAATTAGTTTTTGAGAGAAAAAAATAATAATGAGTGTATGTGTACTTAAAGAAAAATAAAAAATCACGACTTTTTGTAATGTTTATTTATAATGTACTTATTTTTAAGATATTACAAAACTATCCCTAATTCTTTTAAGTATTGTCTATTAAACATTATATATATATATATATATATATATGAAGTCTTTTCTTAAATATCTGTAGAATATATAACATTTGAAGATCATGAATTCATGAAAAAATTCAAACTGAGAAAACACAGTTTAAAATCTGAATAAAATGTATCCAAAACCATACGAATTGTTGTCTGAATATGTATTTTATTGAACAAACTTAATTTGGTATATTTTACAAATATTAAATGGAATATAAGCTTTTATAAGTCAAGTCTCCTTAAGTAAAGTTTAACTAAAAATGATTTAAAAATTCAGTTCAATAAATTTGCTTTAAATTTATGAAAATTAAAGAAATCTAGAGTGTCACTATTCAACTTTCCGAACATTACGTAATTAAAGATTTTTTTTTAAATAAATTGAAGTAAGATAAGACGTTAAATACTCAAAGGAGAAAGTTATAATATGGTGTCTGAGTATTTCCTCCCAAATAGTATGTTGTTTAGTTTAATGCTATTGGACATCTATAAATGCTGTCATCAAAGTATAAGCATATCGTTAAACAGTGACCTGTAACATGTTTATTAATTCATACTTAATGGAATAAAGCATTTAGACGTTTTTGCACTTTAAACATTTTTTAACCCATAGAACACAATAATTAATAATTTTTCGTTATTTCCCTGAAAAGAAAAGAGAAGAGTTTTTTTTTTTTTTTTTTTTTTTTCAAACTTTATGCAGTTCCCGCAACGGTCATCAACATTATTCATAAAACCTTTTAGTTTATTCCAACTAGACGTGTAGACGCTATCGTCTATCAAATACTTTGAGCCATAGTCTATGATAATAACGATTTTTTCTTTGTGTCACTGTAAAACAACAACAACAATACTAATAATAATTATGATAATAATAACTATACGTCAAAATTATTCACCAGAATCTATACCGTGTATGCAACGGTGATTTATAACATGTATATGAAATTCCAGCGTAATAGAAAAAAAATAAATAAATAGAAGCTATTGCACTTTAAAAAATTATAGTCAATATGTCCGTAAGCTTTTTTCTTTATTTGCTTGTAAAATAAATGTAAGTACAAGATTCACCAAAACCTATGTTGTTCTTACTACGGTTACTTATAATATACTTACCAACTTTCATCTCATTCGATCAAAGCGCTATCGTGTTCACCCGATTCAGACGCTATCGTGTTCACTCACACACATACATTCATCAATGTAAAAATAGCAAAATTTATCTCGGGGGACTTCAAAACGTATAAATATACCAAAATATCAAAGTTGATTTTTTTTTTTTTTTTTTTTTTTTTTTTTTTTTATTTTACGATTACAATATTTTTCTTACATATGTATGCTTAGAAAGTAAAAAAAAAAAAAAAAAAAAAAGACAACTGAGAAACAATTTATTTAAATGTATGTATTTTTTGTATGTACGTATGTATGTGTTTACTTACATGTCTGTTCATTTTATTATAATGTATGCTTTAAGCTAAATACTCATCGCATGTTTTTTGTATATTTACACGTTTTGAGGCTTCCTGATTACCGTAGTCAAGTTTTTTAGCCTTTATCTTTGCCTGTGTCTCTTAGAGTGACATAAAAACGAATAATTTTAGGAGATCCATATCATGTATTTTGAAGTTAAGTTTGTTGCTGGATTAGTTTGATCAAGATTGATAAGTTTCAATGAATGTTGCGTGTGAATATTTTCTGTATAATTTTAAGTAAACTTTTAATTTTAATAACAGAATTAAATACTATATAAATGTAGGTGAATTAATGAAACGGGGGGGGGTTTCCTCACACAGAACTAATTATCATATAAAACATTTCCGAAACCTAATTTGAATTGTTTGACATAGGTTTACATGACAGTACTCGTTGTCTTATCGCTTAATCTCCAACCTCTATTTATAGTATTAAATTTTAAGGTAAAAGAAAGTCGTGTGAGTGACACACCAGATTATTTCTCGTGCGAAGCAAACGAAGACCTCCGTGTATTTTAATAAAACCTTTCATTAATTTATCAATTTATTGTCAGATAATATTTCCTTTAGCTGCCTTTTGCGCATTGATTTATAAATACTTCGTTAAGTATAGGGTTAGTATAGATGATTTTCAGATTTTAATTTCATATATATGTATATATATATGTGTATGTGTCTGTGCGTGTACATATATATAGGAGTATGTCTGTCTGCGTGTGTACATATATATAGGCGTATGTGTGTATATGTATGTGTGTGTTTGTGTGTGTATTTAGTTTAAATGTAAACAAGTTCGATCTTTTCATCCCAAAACCTTACATTTTAAATGCCTTTAGTTATTACATTTCAGTATTTTATTTTCTTATATGCATATATTTTACTTTTCATTTTCTTATCAATGTAAATGTAATACGAATTGCACATTTACTTAAGCAAAAAGTTTTGAAATTAAAGTTTTCAGGCATATAAATGAAAGGTTTTAGTAGCATTCATTCAGATTACATTTTAAGGAATGTAACGTTCTTTTGAATTTAGGAGTAAAAGAATTCTGCTGTAGTTTATACGGAATAAATTTGGAAATATAGTTTAAGCATTTTTTCTCATTACAGATTTAGAAGAAAACTATTTCTGTTTATTCCCACAGCGTAAAAAATCAATGGCACTATCAATTTCCATACATTCGCATAAAAGACAAAAATACCCGTAAATATATTTGAGTTAAAAGTCGTATAAACTTTCCTATAATTGTTTGTTTCTTATTTTTTCTTACCCATAAGGTAGAGAAAGTATTGTTTTAAGGTCAAATTTTCGAAAGTGAGTTTTTGTTATATTTACATGTTCTGATGTCCGTTGAATACGAAAATCGTGTTTTTAGCGAATGGTCTGTGTCCCTAACATTATTTTTTTATTTGTTAGTGGAAGTGCTTTACTATAATATAGTATATCATATAATGTTTTACCATGTCCCGGAAAGCTGCTCAGGAATCGAAATTAATTCCTCTAAGCCAGGCTTCTTCTGGAAGTTCTCATATTTTAGAAGGAAGTTCATACTCTCGAGCAGTTGATTTTATGTATTTCTTATCCACTAAATAATCCTAAATGGCTTTAACCAGGGCATTTAAAAATCCATTTCTTTTGGATTGCTTGACTATTTCAAGGTTGACATTGTTAAAAAAGCCTAAAAACTAATAAAATATGTTATTTTAATATAAACGACCATATTGCACAGTTTGTAAGACACACGTTTTAAATGAAAAAAAAAAAAAAGTGCCTACAACCATTTCATGAAAGTGCCTTCAACCGAGAATGGCAGCCTTTTTTACAAGGGCAGAAAATGAATTTTTTGGTCCACATTTTGGCTGAATTCGATTTTGCCTCACAAAATATAAAGGATATAGTGCATAAATATACCTCACATTTACATTTTTTAATTAATTCACTTCGATTTTTCGCATTCTCAAAATATTCACAAATCACAAACCACTTTTGTGTCTCTTTTTCTCAGATTTTTATTTCGATGCATGCACTTACTAAGGAAATGCATCCATTCACTTATTGTGATGCTAGCACAAAAACTGCGTGCTGTCACATGTTTCACAGTACAATACATGTTTCACAGTACTCAAATCCACAATGATTGCTTTTTGTTAAAAAATACGGTGGGGTGCCCATAACTGGAGAATGCACATTGCAGGAGACATTTCCCTATAAATGCTAACAAAAAATCATTTATATTTTTTGAATTTTTTAACTTTATTATTTTGTTATTTTGCCTATTATAAAACGTATGCGTTATAATATAACAATATATTATTATAAAAATATTACCACATGGAATTATAAGGCTTTAACTAACAACTAACGGTTTAAATCATCTAGTATATCTTTATCTACAAAGCTAATAAAGATAGAATGAGAAAAAAAAATTGTTTGATGTACAGAGGTATCTATATCCAACTTTTAGTTAAAACTGGTAAACATAAAGTGGGACAATATATATGTATCTCAAACACGACTCTAACGATTTTCTTATATAAACAGCCTTTTAGATGGCCTTTTGTAGGTCTTAGTTAATTCGTTGAAGAAAACTGATAGACGTTCATCATAGGTAGGCCGATTTAAGATTTCGCAAGTTTGTTTCTTTAAAAACTTCTCTAAATATATATATTTCTTTTTTATTTCACCATATTAATTATCCATTAACTATTCTTTCATATGTTCGTGTTAACTTTCGGTGAACAGATGAGTTGGCTAATTTTTTTGAAAAATCGCATGTGGGTCGTTATCTCAAAAACGGCTCTAACGCTTTTCTTTCGATTTGCTACATAAACGCCTTTTTAGGTGTCCCTTATAATGTATTACGTGGCTACTGTAAAAATATTCTTGCGTAGGTTTCTTGCGTAGATAAGTTAATCATATATCTCGGAAATGAATGTTTAAAAAAATTGCACTTTTTACTTATTTATTTATTTTATTGATTGCTATGTAATGTAGTTCTGTCTTTTCGATTTGATTATCAGTTTGATTTTACAAGAAAATCGATAATTATATCTAATTTGCTAAAACTATTTTAAGTCTTCTGACCACAGTTTATCTAAAAAATGTATATAATATGTATAGTTGTGTGCAATAGAATTTGTGTGGCTGTTACAAACCAGATTTTTTGATGTTATATTGAATAATGATATGCATTTACTAAAACCATATTCCAATTTAAAATATGTTTAATCTTTTATTACTTAACAATTCTTATTTTTAATATTTAAGAATTATTTAATTGCATAAAATTAATTAAGCTATTATTTTAAATCAACCATTTAATATTATGCCGTTATATATTACGTCAAAACAGCAGGTGAATTCTTCTAGAGAGATAATGATACGTCATTCCGGCAATTAAAATGTTGTTTTAAAATACGCGATATTATGATTTTGGATAATAAAGAAATAAAGACAGAGTCACAAAAAGTAAAAATTATTTAATTGCATAAAAATTATTAAAGCTATTATTTTAAATCAACCATTTAATATTATGTCGTTATATATCACGTCAAAACAGCAGGTGAATTCTTCTAGATAGATAATGATACGTCATTCTGGCAATAAAAATGTTATTTTAAAATACGCGATATTATGATTTTGGATAATAAAGAAATAAAGAAAGAGTCACAAAAAGTAAAATATATATTTTTTGACAGATATAAAAGCGTGTAGGTTAAAACATTAGAGTAATAATTTAAGAAAGGAACAAAAATCTTGTATTTTTTGAGATTATGAGAATATTTTCACATGTATTACGCTGTATTCTAAACTTCATTTTATATTAAATAATAACCGTCTCAATATATATGTATATATATATATATATATATATAGATGGTTAATATTTTGATATATATTGTTTGATAGGTATTAATTGCAATTTAGCATTGCGAACGAATGTAGATCAGTAAATTCTTAAAATGTTCCCAAATTATTCCTTTCCATTTTATAATGGATTAGTTCATTGTAGTAAAAATTCTGGAATGACTCCACTCGACTTTCCGAACATTGAGTAATTAACGGTTTTGTAGACAAAGTAAGTGGAATTATTAACTAAACAAATGAGAGAATTATAATAGCGTGTTTGAGTATTTTTCTTTATGTAGTACACAATCTTTAATTTAACGTTATTTTACCGCACACATAGATTATAATGATAACAAATTTTTCGTTGTGTCACTGTAGAAACGTAAAAATGCTAGATTCACCAAAATGCTTATCGTTAGTGCGACAGTGACTTATAATATATATAAGTTTTCAGCTTCATCGGATAAGGCATTTAGACGCTGTCGCATTTTAAACTTTGAGCCCATATGCCACAATGATAAAGAAATTTGCATTTTGTCCCTGTAAAAAGAACCATAAGTGCTAGATTCTCTAAAGTTCATAAAGTCCGTGTGACGGTGACGTATAGCATGTAAATAAATTTTCAGTTTATTTTAATAATGCGTTTAGTCGCTGTCACACTTTAAATTATTTGAGCCTTATAGGTCTTAATGATGAACAATTTTTATTTGTGTCCCTGTAAAACACGTTAAGTGCTAGAGTCACCAAAATATATAAAGTTTGTGTGGTGGCGGCCTAAAACTCGTATATAAATTTTCCACTTAAACGAATAAGGCATTTAGATGCTATTGCGCTTTAATTAATTTCATCCCATAGGCCATAATGATACAGAATCATTTGTTGTGTCCTTGTAAAAAAACTAGAAGTGCTAGATTCACTAAAACGTATACAGATCGTGAAACTGCGGCCTATAATATGTGTATAAATGTTTTGTTAGTTTGAATATGGCATTTAGACGCTATCGCACTTTTTTAAAATTTGGTCCCATAGGCCATATTGATAAAGAATTTTTCTTTGTGTCCCTTTAAAAACTTCAAGTGCCAGATTCTCCTAAATATATACAGATTGAGTAACTGTGACATATTATATGTGTATAAATCTTTTGATCAATTGAATAAGGCGTTTAGATGCTATAACACTTTTAAAATTTTGATCAAATAGGCCATAATGATAAAGAATATTTCATTGTGTCCCTGTAAAAAAAAACTATAAGTGCCAGATTCACCAAATTCAATTGGGTTCGTGCTACGGTGACTTACAACATACATGCCAAAGTTGAGCGCATTCGAGCAAAGCGTTTAGACGCCATCGTGTTCCCCCACACACATACATGCAAACAATCATCATCGTAAAAGTAGTGAAAGCGGACTCAGGGGACCTGAAAACTTATAGAAAATCTCAAATTCGGATTTTTGACATAATTACAATACTTTCCTTACATATGTATGTTCGGAAAGTAAAAAATGCCCAATTCTTTCAAACAACCAGACATTTCAATCTCAGTATATTTCTTCTTTTTTTCACATATTAGTTAGTAAAACCTTTAAAAAGTATAATTTTGCATGCTTTTTTTTTTTTTTTTTTTTTTTTTTTTTTTTTGAAGGAAGATACTTTATAAACAAAATTCAACTGTAAATAAAGTACGTTATTTTAGCTAGGTATGTGTATCTCATATACACATGAGGTTTTATTTTTTTTATTTTTAAATTCTGATGAATTGTGGTATTTAAAAACGTTCTTATTGTAATGTATTTCTAATAAAGCGTAAGGTATAGACGAGTATTTTGACAATTTGGTTTATTTCCAAAATCCAAAGTTTTTTTTTTTTTTTTTTTTTTTTTTAGTTTAATTATAAAAATAATGAGAATTTGAAAAATAATTGAAGTTAGCTTCAAAAATAAAAGTAAAGTTTATTTGGTTGTACAAATAAAAACTTAAACACATTTGATAAAACAAAAGTTTTGGGAGAGACATTTTCTTTTATCTCATTTTCCGTTTACATGAATTAAGTATGTGAGATACATTTAGTGTATTTTTCCTTCTACTAAGTAGAAAATATTACAAGTTTGCCAGAAATCGATCTTATAGTTCAGTATGAGATACATTGTACGTGATTATGTATAAACGAAAAACAAAAACATATAGATATATATATATATATATATATGAAAAGTGCATATAAAATAAATGTACCAAGCAGATATTTTAAGTTAAACAATTGAAAATAAATAAAAATATATATACCTTATGCGACAGTTTGACATATTTTTTCCCAGCATTTATTAAAAAAAAAAAAAAAAAAGAATTTTTGAATACTTACATTTCTTTCTCATATAATCTAACTCATATAATCCCATATAACTAAATCTTACTTTCGTCATAATTGTAATTCAGCACTGTTTGGAGAAATAGTTTTTAAGTAAGAATTAAGGAATATAACACTATATTTCAAAAAGAAATTTTTCTTCCAACCAAATTATTAGTCAAGAAATTAAATGCTAGCACATATCTTTTCTTCTTTGTACATCTCGCTGATGTATTATATCACATTCCATTGAAGTCGAGAAATTGGTATGTTCTGTTGCAATAAATACAGTGCGCTTTCATGGTGAAAAAAAAAATACTGATAAAAGGAGAACCCAAGGGTAAAATCAAAGTGCTTCATGTTTCTTCCGTTGTAAACAAAGAGACAAAGTAATAAGATGCCATCAAATAAGTTTTCACTGTCATTTGTTTTTTTAAAGTTTTTAGATTTAATTTTTTGACTTTCTTCTATACTCAACAGAAGAAAGTACTGGATTCGTAAAAAGATTCGACTTCCGGTTTTCGACAGATTTACGCATTTTGAGAGGTCTAGACCACGATTTGACCATTTTTAGAAAATGTCTGTCTATCTGTGTATGGGTGTGACCAAAATTTTTTGCCGACTGTATCTCCGAAACTAGTGCTCAGAATCTATACTAATATTATAAATGTGAAAGTTTGGATGTTTGTTACTTAATCACGCCACAACGATTAAACGGATCTGGATGAAATTTAGTACAGAGATAGAAAATAGTCTGGAATAGGATATAAGCTACTACTTATACCTGAAAAATGTACATTTTTAAAAAAATTAAATAAAATATGAAAACTATGAGCTGGCAATTGCGTTACAAATAGCCATTTAAAATTTTAATTGTTGGCAAAAAATTTTATGAGATTTTTTTTTTTTTTTTTTTTTCAACATAAAATGAAATATGCTTCCACGCAAAAAATAAAATATTGTCAAACATTAAATTTACTCATACATATGAAAAAATGATATCTTTATAACTTTAAAATCAAATGATAATAATAAAAATCTATCATATTTCTTCCGAATTTTGTTTCAATTTTTTTTATCTCAATTTTATTTATTTATTTTTTTTGTGTGTTGTTTGTGAAATAGGTATATTTTCGGCACGGATGAATCACGCTTGGCATGAAAGCTAATTCAGCATTATATTAAAGAGCTTTACTTATTGGTAATCATGGGCAAATTTTTAAATTTTGATACCGAAGTAGATAGGAAATTTTTCGCCAAGACTCTAATTTCACGACAGACAAGTAGCCAAGCAGGGCATCAAAAATATAAATAAATTTTAGAATACTGGGGGGAAAGGGGAAGAGAGAAACAAAAACAATAATCACGTAAATTATATAATTTTGTCTAAAATGGCAACAAAAATTCAAAAGTCGCCGAGGTGATCTATATTAAGCCTATACCATGATCAGGTTTACATATTTATTTATTTATTTTTTGTGTATACCAACTAATATTACTTAAACATGAGTATATATAACCTGTAAAAAATCTCTCATGTGATCAACGTAGCCGGTCGTAGCGTAATGTAATATTTGTCGTGAAATTGTTGTCATTTTATGATTGATCGGATAAATCAAATAAATATAGAAAATAACGTAAAAGTAAATATGTGCACCACGTATAGTGTTGTTCATATGTAACTTGAGTTCAATTATAAAAGGGATACTTCAATGTTTTCTATACTACCCGTTTCCAAACTGTCATGTAATATAAGCACAGAAATGAAAGCCTACAGTTAAGCCATTGTCGCAGGCAATAAGGACAGGCACCTGAAATTCAGTGGATGACCAAATCACTGGCGAAGACAGCAGGGACCTGAAGCGAGCTTTAGAACATTTCAATATATATTTTTTAAATTTTATTTATTTATTTTTTCATAATGCTATATGATAAAGAGTTTCCTTTAAATATAGTGACCAGCGAAGCGGTCAAAGACTGCTGGTTGTATATAAATTTATATGTAGATGCACCTTAACCTAAATTAGTGACTCTCAACTTTGTTTGTCAAATGTTCAACAGGTGGCGCTGCTATGCAGTGATTTAAACAATATGAGGGAAAGTTATATCTCAGGAACTACTGTACAAAAATACACATAAATATATATGCAGATGCAACTTGACATATGTTAGGGACTAGTCAATTTTGGGGTCAACTGCTGAAGATATGGCGCTGCTACGCAGCGGTTTCCACGATTTTAGAAAAAGCTATATCTGAGAAACTGCTGCATAAAAATGCATATAAATTTATGTGTAAGTTCATCTTGACATATGTTAGTGCATATCAAATTTTGGGGTCAACTGTTCAACAGGTGGCGCAGCTGTGCAGCACATTTAATATTTTAAGAGAAGATTATATCTTAGGAACTACTGTGTAAAATTACGTAAATATTTATATGTGGATGCACTTTGAGATAAATTACTGAGAATTAACTTTTGGTACTAATTGCTCAAAAGGTGGCGCTTTTATAAGGCGATTTTCTTAGTTTAAGGAAGACTATATTTCAGGTTCTAATGCGTATAATCAAACAACACTTAATATGTGAGAAAACCGTTATGAGACATCATGCCGAGTCAATTTAGATGTATATCTACCTATAGGTTGCGCTGCTATAGTTCAGCTTTTCCTTTGAACGGGAATGCCATACTTCAACTTCTACGACATTTTACTGTACGAAACTAGATACGTGAGATAAATATTACGAAAACTTTTTTTAAGATGTTAGTTAACCCGCGTTTCTTTGGATATTTAGCGTTAGTTTTCTCTAAGATGAATGTCGCCTGCTGCATCATGGTAGATAATTTTAATAAATAATAGTTTTTGCAAATTTTTTGAACTGAATGAATTTATATAGGAAAATATAGAAGAGAGTCTTGTGGTGGTAGCAACATACAAGTTTATTTATTTATTTATTTATTTAATAACATTTATATTTATTTATTTTTTACTTTCTTCTATATTAAATAGAAAAAGTATTGGATTCATAAAAACTCTGACTTCCGTGTTTCGATGGATTTACACGTTTTGAGAAGTCTAGAACATGATTTGAACATTTTAAAAAAATGTCTGTGTGTATGTGTGTGGTAAAATTTTGTGGCAATTATATGTCCGCAACTACTGCTCAGAATTATACATAAATCTATATGTAGATGCAGATTGACCTAAATTAGTGCCGATCTTTTGGTGTAAACCTCTCAACAAGTAGCACTGCTATACAGCGGTTTCCGCAAATTCAGAGGAGGCTATATCTCAGGCCCTATTGCTTATAATAAAACAAAACTTGATGTGTGAGAAGACAATTATAGGACCCCTATCATATAAATTGTACATTCGATTAAGATACCTTAATTTCAAAGAATTTAAAGTTTGCTTAAGTGGTGTTAGATTGCTTAAAACATAAGAAATAGATAAATATATGATATTACGAGCATTTATATTTTTTTTACGAGGACATATAACATCTGGAGTGAGTCCATTCGACTTTCGGAACATTCAGTAATTAACAGTTATAAAAATAAATGAAAGTCGTTAATTAAACGAAAGTGAAAAACGTAATAGGATGTTTGAATATTTTCCCCATTGTATAATTTTACGCTACAGTAAATCAAATAATTTGAGCCCATAAATCATAATCATATACAATTTTTCGTTGTGTCCCTGTAAAAATATATAAAAGCTAGATTCTCCAAAATCTATAACATTTGTGTAACAATGGTCTATAACATATGTACAAATTTTCATTTCAATCGAATAAATTGTTTAGACGCTATCGCACTTTAAAATATTTGAGCCCATGGGATGTAATGATAGAGAGCATTTTTTTGTATCCCTAAACAAAATATAAGTTCTAAATTCACCAAAGTTTATGCAGTTTGTGCTACTGTGACCTATGATATGTGCATACATTTTCAGTTCAATCGAATATGGCGTTTAGACGCTATCGCGCTTTAAATAATTTGAGCTTATAGGGAATAATGACCTATAGCATGTATATAAAATTTCGACTGAAATGAATGAGTCACTATCGCAGTTTAACAAATTTGGACCCATATAGACAACAATAATAAAGAATATTTTTTTGTGTCCCTGAAAAAAACTTTAAAAATTAGATTTACTAAAATTTAAACAGTTCGTGCAAAGGTGACTCATAACATGTGTATAAATTTTCAGCACACCTAAGGCATTTAGGCGCAATCGTACTTTAAAAATTTTCGGTCCATAGACCATATTGATAAAGAATTTTTATTTGTGTCTCTGTAAAAAAAAAAAAAAAAAAAAAAAAAAAAAAAAACTATAAGTCGCGTAGATTCACCAAAAGCAATGGAGTTCGTGTTAAGGTGACTTATAACATATGTACCAATTTTCAGCTCATTCAAACAAAGTATTTAGACACTATCATGTTTACTCACATTCTTACACACACAGACATGCATACACAAAACATACACACATACGTCATCGTAAAAACTGTAAATATGAATTCGGGAGACCTGAAAACGTGTAGAAGCACCACAATATCAAACTCGAAATTTTTACAAGATTACAATATTTTCCGAACTATAGGGCTCGGAAAAAAAAAAAAAAAATGTATACATTACGATCTATTAAACGACATACAACTTGAAAAGGAATAACCAAACAATTTATTATGAATTTCCCTTTTGCTTATTCAATTACACCTTTTTACTTTATCTTACCCATAGGATCGAGAAAGTACTATTTTAGGGTCAAATTTTCGAACATGAGTTTTTGTTATATTTACATGTTCTTAGGTCCCCTGAATACGAAAATCATGTTTTTAGCGAATGGAGAAAGAATTTGTGCATATAGGAGTGAAAAAGAATTTGTGCATATAGGAGTCTCGCCTCCCCCCTGCGGGAGAAGTTCCCCCTCGAGGGGAGTAAATTTTCATGATGGGTATCTTTCAAAAGAGCTCGCCAATACCTTTACAATGAATGGTTGAACCATCGATCTGCGATAATCTAGACATATAATAAAATAAGATGTTTGTGTGTGTGTGTGTGTCATTGCGCATATATATCCAGAGTCTTTAAGAAAAAGGCTGATCGCAGAGCTACACACATTTGCATGGAGGTTCGTAATGACCTCTCCTGATGCACCTTGAAGCCCGATTTTCGAATTTTTGATTAGGTTTCTCTTAATTAATTAAAATGCGAAAATAATAACCTTCTAATCTATAATAATAAAAGAAAATGTCTGTCTGTCTGTCTGTGCATCTATACGCTCAGCCCCTACTGAACGCAGAAGTACAAAATTTGACATACGGGTGCTCCGAAGCCTTCCCGAGGGGCTCCTGAAAACAAAATTTAAAAATTTTAGTTAGTTCCGGAGATATTAATTAAAATGTAGACCTATGTCTAATCAAAAAGCGATCTCAATGACTGAGAATTCACCGCGATTGCATAAAAATAGATATTTTAATGGAGTTAAAAGCAGAAAAAGTGGAAAATAAAATAGAAATATTAGTCCGATCGTTACGAATTTGGTACCAAATGAAAGGGGATTTTTTTTCCGAATCTAATAGTGCAAGCGGCTTATCGATACCACAATTAGACTTTTTAAAATTAACTAAAGTATGAAAATTAGTTGGCAACAGGCAGATGACTGTCTGCGATTAAAAAGGAAATGGTTGTAATCAATTAAGATATAACGTGTTTTATTGTGGGGGGGGGGGGAATTGCAATTTTCAAACTTTTTCAAATTTTCAGTGATCTTACATTTAAATGAATATTCGGCTTAGACAGCATATTGTAAAGCTACTGTTCAATTTTCATGAAAATATATGAATAAACAAAAAAATTACATATTTATTAGAAAAAGATTAAGTTTTCTTTTATATTTAGCAGTATTTTAAATTGAGATATGCAGTTGAAATTTTGTAGTATTTGGTTTTAATGCCCGATAATTCGATTGTGAATATTTTTGAAAGAGTAAAATTATTAGGGAGGGCTTGAGGGAGGGAAGAAACGGACAAAAGTAAAAAAAAAAAAAAAAAAAAAAAAAAAGAGTTACAGCGTTTGAAATTGGTTGGTATATTTGGATTTTAAGGCAAGGTAAATCGATTGCGGATATTTTCGAGTGTAAAATTATTATTAGCATCGGAAAGGTGGGGGGGTGCAAGGGGGCAAAGATGTAGAAAAGGAACAGGAGGTTCGGATAAAACAACGGAATACCCAGAACACTCTTATTATTTAATATTTTGCAGAGTTTCGAATTCCAAATTCTGCTCACATATCGTACTAAAGATTTTTAACGTTATATAGCCAGGAATTATGGAAGTTTCGGAGAAAACCATGGATAAGTCGGACACAATTCCTTTTATAAAAGTGTCTATATTTCTAATTAATATAACTTCATAAGTAATATATCATTTAAAAAGTTATTTGAATTAAAATTGATGAATATATCTTGCAAATCTCTGTCGCCAGAGGGCGCTTTGATATTTTAATACTTCAATATCTAGAATTCTGATTATGCTTAAATTACTTATAACACATCATTTGAAATATTACGGACTTTTAAACTCCGTACGGGAGTTTCAGAGAAAACCACAAAAAATTCCAGAACACCTTTATTACAATATCTCCAATTCTAATTATGATGCAGGCTTTCGAATTCCGATACTCCGTTCACATTTCGTATTAAGGATTTTTTACACGCAAGCTTCAAAGAAAAAACACGAAAAAATCAGACGCAAATTTTGTTATAACAATGCTTATATTACCTTTGTATTTCAGCTTCTAATTAACATAATTTCATAGGTAAAATATCATTTTAAAAGTCTTTTAAACTGAAATTGATGAGCACATCCTGCAAATCTCTGTCGCCAGAGGGCGCTTTGACATTTTAATAATTCAATATCTCCAATTCTGTTTATCAATAAATTACTTATAGGGAGAAGATTGGGAGACCGTGCGGGAATTTACTGCGATTAAATTTTTCAATAAAGCTATTTTCACTATATGTCAATAAGCTGTTGTAAGACCTGAAACGGGAAAAATGCGGCGCAGTCGCCACGGAGCGGGAGTTTCGTAAAGTCGGATTTTTCAAGGATCGCGAACCAGCTGGTCGCCGAAGGCGACTATTTTCTAATAAATAATCCATTTAAATTTTATCCATAATTTAATTGTTGCAATTTTTTTTCGACGGAATAAAAAAAAGTACCATTTATTTAAAATGAGGAAAATAAATTAGAAAAATTAGAAACTAAATTAGAAATATCCGTCGTATTGTTACAAATAAGGTACCAAATGGAAGGAAATTTTTTTGTGAATCCGATGAATTAAACAGCTTATCGATCGGACAATTAGATTCTTTAAAATTAATTAAAGTAGGAATTTTAGGCGGCAACAGCAGAAGATTGTATGGAAACCGTTACGGAAAAAAAAAATCTGCTTCACATTAAGTCACATGTTTTTGAAGTGGGATTAAAAACAGCAGTTTTCCATTTTTTTTTTTTTTTTTTTTTCTCTCACGAACACAAAAATATAGTATGCAGCCTGTACCCCACAAGACCAACTTGCATTTCAAATTTTATAAAATTTTTTGGTTCCTAAACAATATATATTTTTTTTTTTTTCAAATTAAATTTTATTCTAACTTTGAAAAGTTTTACGTTATACGATACCTTAAGAATCTGGGTTTTAATTTTTTTTTTTTTTTTAGACAAATAAATATTTTTAATAGATTATTTAATCTCTATGAACCATATTTTTGTTTTTATCATTTTCATTAACAGATTTATCTGGGCGATTTTTTAAATTTTGGTGTTGAAGTACATCGAACGTTTTTTCGAGAAGAAGTTCAATATAGCAACAGCTATTTTAATCTAAGTAGCGCATGAAAAATATAAAAGCATAAATGATTTATTTTTATAGAAAGTTTACAGAAAAAATGCAATTTTAAAGATAGCAAATTTATTTCAACAAGCACTATTTTAAACCTAAAAACTATTAAATATATGAGCAGATAATGAAGGATTCTTATGTATAAACAAAAAGCTGTCTGATAAAATTATTAGAAAAACAGTCTTCCCCTTTTCATACAAAAAAAAAAAAAAAACGACAAAAATTTAAAAGCCGCCAAGAAATCGACATATTAAAGTTGTGTAGCACGCTAATGTTTTCATATTTATTTATTTATTTTTTATATATAATAATCACTATGCTAATTTATCATACAAACAAATGAGCCTCTGTGTGTTACTGCACTTGCAAGCTGTCGAACAGAACTATTTGAACTAATTCAAATTAATATTTAAAAAATAAATAAATAAATATAAAAATATGTTTAATGAGAAATAAATATAAATTTAAAGGATTAGTTGTCTAAAATACGGCAGAAATAGCGTTCATAGCATATTGTTACAAGGGATGAAGTCTTATTGTTACAAGAGATTAGGACTAAAATGGTGACAAAAATTCAAAATCGCCAAAGAGAACTAACTATATTAAGGCTGTACTGTAAACAGGTTTATGAACAATTAATTATATAGAACCACAAAAAATTAATTGTCTCATGCGATAGACATAGCCGGTCATAGCATATTGTAATATTTGGCGTGAAATTGCTGTCATTTTACGATTTATTGGATAAACAAAATAATCATAGGAAATAACGTAAAAGCAGATATTATGCGCACCACGTATAGTGTTATTCACAAGTAACTGGTATTCAAATATAAAAGGGATACTTCAATGTTTTCAATACTCTCTATTTCGAAACTGTTATATAATAAGCAGCTAAATGGAAGCTCATTGGTAAACCATTGTCGCAGGTAATAGGGACAGGCGCCCGAGTTTCAGTGGATGACAAAATCGCTGCCGAAGGCAATAGGGACATGAAACGAGCTTTTGAGCAATTTCAGTATTTTATTTTATTTTATTTTATTTTATTTTATTTTATAAAGCTATATAGAAAAGAGTTTCCTTTAAACCAGCGAAGCAGGCAAAGCCTGCTATTTTAAAATAAAATTATCGATTTTTTCTTTTTTTTTTTTGTAATATTGAGAATGAGTTCAACTTTATATATATATATATATATATATATATATATATATATATATATATATATTTATATATGTAGTGTTATACTACTTCTCTAATATGGAAATCATCTTCATTAGCATAAAAGATATATTTTTTAAATAATAATTTTAATAAATTATTTTTTAAAAACAGAATTGTTTTTAAATAACCGAATTAAATTCTATATAAATGTAGGTGTATTAATGAAACGGGGGGTTGAGGGGGCGGTAGCCCCCCTCAGACAGAACTAAATATCATATAAAACTTCCGAAGCCTAATTTGAAACGTTTAACACAGATTTACATAACAGTACTCGTTATCTTACCTCTTAATCTGCCACTTGTATCTATAGTATTAAATTTCAGGGTGAGAGAAAGTCGTGTGAGTGACACACCAGATTATTTAAATTTATTTAAATAACCGTGTATTAGTAAATGCTCGAAAAATCGTGTGAAGATACTACAGTTTTTTTTTTTTTTTCTTTTATCTAAGTTTTATTTTTAAAAAGTTCAGTTGCACTTCATTTTTTTTTCTTCTAATACAGATTAAATATATATATATATCTATATATTTTAATTCATGGATAAAGTAAGTACTAATAAAAATATTTATTTCACGAATACGTCATCCCTACTTAATGTCGCCTGAAGTCAAAGCCACTGTTATTCTCTGGGGCAATAAATCCCCTTTATATGTATAACTTAATAACTAATACAAAATTTTAAATTCTGTTACACATTTCGAAAATTCACAATCTTTTATTTTATTTTATTTTATTTATTTATTTATTTTTATTTATTTATTTTTTTTATTTTTTTGGGGGGGGATGTGAGAAGCAAACATTCACTATTTTAAATTTTGCATTTTACGCATTAAAACTCAATTTGAAAAATAAATAAATAAATAAATTTAATATTTTGTTTTGAGGATGTGAGAAGCAAACATTCACTATTTTAAATTTTGCATTTTACGCATTAAAACTCAATTTGAAAAATAAATAAATAAATAAATAAAAATAGAAAAAGGAAAAGATAACGTACTTAACTATAGTAAATTTTATTAATATAAAAGTGGAATTAAAAAATATGTAATATTATTCAAAGTTTGTTAATGATTTAAAATGAGATTATTTCCACGTAGAAAACCTTCGGCTTCCGGAGACGATAAATATAGAAATATATTAAAAGAAAAAAGAAAAAAGAAAGAAAATTTTACTAGTTATTTTATTGTTATTATTACTAATGTAGAAAAAAGCTATCTCATTATCTCACTGTTTATTATTATTATTTTAGAAGAGTTTCAAGTGGTGCAGATTGAAAAGAATCCATTAGGTTACTTTCCTATCTTTATGAACACATATGATATGTCTTCTTCTTCTTTCTTTCTTTTTTCTTTTTTTTCTTTTTTTTTTTTTTTTTTTTTTTTTTTTTTGTACATTCACTAGAATAAGGTACTGCATTCGTAAAAATAATTTTCGACTTTCGGTTTTAGATGGATTGAAATATTTTGAGAGGTCCAGAACATTATTTGACAATTTTTAGAACACGTTTGCCTGTCTGTGTGTGTGTGATAACTAAATTTGCCCACTGTATCTCAGGAACTACTGTACAGAATTGCATATAATTTTATATGTGCATGTACCATAATCTAAGTTAGTGCTTATAATTTTTTGGTCGCAAGCGATGAACAGGTGGCGCTGCTATGCAGCAATTTTCACAATTTAAGAGAAAGCTATATCTTAGGAACTGCTGCGTAAGATGGTATATAAATTTATATGTTAAAGCATCTTGACATATATTAGTGCCTATTAATTTTTAGTGTCAGCTGCCCAACAGATGGCACTGCTTTGTAGCGGTTATCGCATTTTAAGGGAAGGCTATATCTCAGGAACTACTGCGCAAAATTGTATAAACATTTCTATGTGGATGCAAATTGACATAAAGTAGGACGAATCAACTTTTGGTGCTAACTGGTCTACAGGTGACTCTGCTACACAGCTATTTCCTCAGTTTAAGGAAAAACTATTCAGGTTCTAATGCTTTTAATCAAACAACACATGAAATGTGTGAAAGCCATTAAGAGAGAGCTGTCGATTCAATTTAGATGTATATTTACTAATAAATGGCGTTGCTATAGTGTATTATTTCCAGGTTCAGGAATGCTATATCTCAACTTCTATGGCATTTAACGGTATGAAATTTGATGCATGAAGTTACCACTATGAAAACACATATTTTAAGATTTTTTTTGTAGTGAATAAGAACTTTGGATTTTTTTTTTTTTTTTTTTTTTTTTTTTTTTTTTTTAGTGCTAGTTTTCTGTAAGATGATTATCGTCTACATTTATCGGGGTAGATAATTTTAATGAATAATAGATTTTGTAAATTATTTGAACTGAGTGAAACTGTATAGAAATACACTGCACAAAAAAAGTAGACGGACACTTACTTGTCATACTTTCAATCCATTTATTTCTTTAATAAGAGATATGAGGTTAATTTCTCTAATATAATTATATTCTTGAGACATCATATATTATTATTTTTTGGATATAGACTCAATCCTTTTGAATTATGTAGTGGAAAAATGCAGGAAACAAAAATGGTGCGTATTTGCACTGTAATTTTTCTTAAAAAAAGTAGACGGACACATCTTGTATCTCTAAAATAAAACGTTTTTAGTAAGGGGTTCGTCTCTCATTTGCTTTAATGAGTTCGTATACTCTGTTAGGCATCGAATCAATGAGATTCTGAAATCTTTTTTTGACAGAAAATTTCTCAAATGTTTGTAAGAGCTTCTTTCAGCTGGTGAATTGATTCATACTGGCGTCCACCCTAAAAAATTTATGAACAAGTATAGCCCAAATGTTTTCTACAAGATTCATATCCGATCTCTTGGCTGGCCACTGTAAAACATTGAAGTTGTTCTCATGAAACCATTTTTTAACGTTGTTAGCGGTGTGTATTGGCGCTTCATATTGTTAGAAAATCCAGTTTTCTCCTCCAAGATCACACGCAAATGGCAAAAGCTCATTGCTTAGTGTTTCAATATAATCTTTGTGAGTCTGATTCTTACTTAGGAACACTAAATTTGTCCTTCCACCATAGCCAACAGCTAGCCACACCATCACGCCACCACCACCAATTTGCCGAGTAGAGTACTCTTCGTCTTCTTTCTCCAAACTGTGCCAATAATATTGATATCCATCTGGAGCGTATACATTAATTTTTTTCTCATCTGAAAAAACTACAGATATCAGTTCTGTAGTCCAAGACATATGGTTTTGAGCCCACTGTAGGCGTTCTGTCACGTGGTTATCCTTCCAGCATGGATCATGTTTTCTCTTCTTATATTAAAAGAGCTCTGAGTGCTTAATGTAGTTATAAATTGTCTGAGAAGTTACGTTGGTAATTCCTGTGCTTATTCAAACTCTGGGAATTGATGATCCAGTTTTTTTCAGCTGAGTAAAAATTTTTCTTTGGTCTCTAAGCGAAAGTTTATTTGGCCGGCCACTCTTTTTCTTTACGCCATGGGCTTCAGGATCACGTAGAAAATCGCTGATGCTACTTTTGCTTATTAGAAGTAGCCTAATAATTTCTCTGACTCCTTTATTAACATTTTTCAGCGCTGTGATCCGTCCTTTCTGGTAATCCTCGTGGCATGGCGCATTCATCTCCAAGAAATTTAACTACGTAAAACCATCTTGTCAAGCACGTTAACAATTGGCAAAATGTCAAATGTACATGTACATGCAAAACTGGTATTCCGCAAGAAACACCTACTTAGATAATTGCAGTGTTTGACCAGTGTCCGTCTACTTTTTTTAAAAAAATATATTGTGCAAATGTATATATTTTCTCTTTTCTGCATTTCCCTACATTAAAATTATAAATAATTGAATATTTTTATTTGTCTGTCAAAAATATGAAGATTGATAAGTATAAACATGTTAAAGAATTTTAATTGACATTTCCTGTTAAACAAAGACGGGGTTTTAAAAAATTGTAAAGAAGTGTCCGTCTACTTTTTTTATGCAGTGTATATGGAATAAAGTCTTGGTTTGGCCAAAACATACTACTTTTTGTATGATATCTATCCAGGCTGTTACTTTATTATTTAAATTTTTTTATATACTTTATCACAAAATATTTTTGCATTTTAAAAAAGTATGTTATTCAATTTTGGTATAGCCTTCATAAAATATTATACGTCTTTTAAGATGTCAAATTTTACTAATTTTACTTAAGTAATGGTTTATGAAGACACTAAATTCTCGTAAATATTTTTCGTCAATGCAAATAAATGCAACAAAATATTACTTCCTGGTATGTACAACGATTGAAAAAAATATAACGACTTCTTTTAAATTATGCAATCATAAAGTATGCGCTAGCAAAAAGAAATTACCTTCATTAAAGAAAGGTAGGTAAGGCTGAATAATATGCATAAAAACGTCGAACAATTTTGCTTGAAAGAGGAAGCAGCGTGATATTAGAAAACTGTCATAAAATTCTTTTATGGTTTCTGTGTCATTTTACTATACATAAAAAGAAAATTATTTATGTGGATAAAAAAGCCATTTTACATAAATGAATTCGAGGAATAAAAGTGTTCTTAAAAAATGTAAGTTTATTTTTTTGATAAAAAAAAGTATTCGAAATATCCGTTAATTTTTTATTAATATATTAATATTATTTTTATATTTTTTTAAATGTTAAGTTTAAAACTGAGTTAAAGGTTTAAAATATAATTAAGTTTTATTTTACGTTTTTCATGCGCAAAAAAATATTGTGAAGACAGCGGAATATGCAAATGACATTTATATTAACCTACAAATGAATATGCAAAATATGTTTCTGTCATTCTATATAAATTTATTTATTATGTTAAATTCGCAAAGTAAAAAAAAAAAAAAAGGTAAGAGTAAAATATCCATTAGAATCTAATAGAAAATATCACACCGAAAAAATAAAACATTTTAAAAGTAAAGTTTATTTAGAAGATTCACTAAAAGTTTGTTTGGCAAAAATTTAAGTATAAACTATACAAAAGTTAAAAAGCAATTAAAACTTCATAAAATTTACTTTTATGTGCGTCAAAATATTTAGTTGATAACATAGTTGAATGTGTAAATTATATATGTGCCCAGAGTGCAATTCTAAATAAATTTCTTTTCATTTGTTAAATTGCCAAAGTAAAAAAAAAAAATAAAAAAACATCAGAATCTTATTAGATAATGGAAACATTTTAAAAGTAAAGTTTATTCACTAGATACACAAAGATTTTGTCTGACAAAATCACACCTTCTTGTACTGTTAGATATCGGTACGTAAAACCTATTTAATTAACTACAAAACAAGTATATTTTAAATTCGCATCTAATAATGTCTAATCCAGCGATGTGATTAATATAAAATATACCCCTGAACATATTTAGACGATTTGCATTCTACATTTTATATTTTTATTAGAAGTATTTTTATTTTATTTTATTTTATTTTTATTTATTTATTTATTTATTTTTTGTAATTTTTCACTCTATAACAAAAGGAGAAAAATAAAAATAAAAAATACGACGCAAACAAAAGGGAGCAATGCAAATTTTATACAAATTGACATGCATATAGATTTCCATGGAAAATGCAAAATTTTTAAGTTTGGCTCTCATCGAAGGCGCAAATGACGCTACAGCGTATCGAAATTGTCAGAATATTAAGAAGGAGAAATTTTCATTTCCAGCTAATAAATTCCTTGAAAATTTTATAACGTCTGTTCAAACAGACAGTAACTATTCCTCGCATACAGGTTCGCAAACAATATGCGCAGATGTCCGCATTTAAGAGAGGTGTGTAGTTGGGCTCAAAGAAGACGGTTGATAATATCTGCGAACTGTTTGACAATTGGATAGGAACGATGCAACTATTAAATGATATTGGCAGACGAATATTGGTACTGCTACTTATCCCCTCTCTAAATTTCTAGCTTCTATTTTTTTCTCCTTTATGCAGCACTAATAATCATACTATAAAAATTTCCTATGATTTTGTTATGAAGTTAAATAATTTGAATCCTGTAAATTGTTCAATGTTATCTCTTGATGTGAAGTCTTTATTTACTAACGTCCCCACTGAAGGTGCGCTTAATTGTTTAGAAAAAATGTTACGCGAATTTCATTATTCTGACATTGAAATCAAAGAATTTGTCAATCTAACTAAACTCTGTGTTTCCCAAACTACTTTTGAATTTAATAACAAATTTTATAAACAGTGTGATGGTTTAAGTATGGGTAATCCTTTATCTACTATTCTTGGCGATATCTATATGCATTATTTTGAGGAAAAATTATTAAAGATGTTAAATTTAAAATGCTGGTTACGTTACGTAGATGACACTTTCATTCTTGTTGAAAATCCGTTTGATGTTTCTGCCATTCTTAATATTGCTAATGCTATTGATTCCCATATTCAGTTTACCTTCGAGTTAGAAAATTGCAATCAACTTCCCTTTCTTGATGTTTTAGTTACCAGGTACGATTCCTCTTTTTAAACCTCTGTGTACAGGAAACCTTTCCCTGTTTCTACCCTCCCCATGCTCTCTCTAATTATCCGGCTAAACAAAAAATTGGCACCTTTTACACTTACGTGTATCGTGCCCTTGAAATTTGTTCTGATACTTCTTCTCTTAAAGAAGAACTGAATTATTTAAAGTCTGTTGCTATTAAAAGAGGTTTTAGACCCTCTATTATTGATAAAGCTCTGAAAAAGTTTAGTAGGCCAACTTATAATTCTACTCTTTCCATTGATGATAAAATTAAACCTGATAATCTTGTTGTCTTACCTTTTTATCCCTCCTTATATTTTAAATTAGCCAAAGTTTTGAAGCGTTTCAATTTTCACGTTATTTTTAGACCTGTCAATAAATTTTAATTCCCTTCAACCAATTCCCCTGTTCCTGAGCTTCAAAAATGGGGTACCTATAATGTCCCTTGTAATAACTGTGATTTATATATTGGTCAAACTAAACTTATATTGGTCAAACTAAAAGAAATCTGGAATGTTTCTCGGTATGTTGTGAATCAAGAAATTTCTAAATCTTCTATTGCGAAGCACAGTTGGGAATTTGATCATAGTTTTAATTTTAAGAGTGCCAAAATTATCTTTCATGCCAAATGCGTTTCCGAACTGGATTTTTTGGAAAATTTAGCTATTTACCTTAATCGTGATAATTGTCAATAAAAAATCTGATTCTACTTTGCTGTCTACAGCCTGGAAAAATTTGTTTAATTCAATTAAATAATTTCCTTCATTATGTTTATAACATCATATTAGTTATAATAAAATAATAAAAATAATAATTAATGGATAAATTTTGTTAAATTAACTTATTAGTTTAATATTATTGTAATATATAAAAAAATATATATATTGTTTACTCCTTTCCTTCCTCCTCTTTTTGTGGTGTGTGTGTGCGTGTGTTCCTCTCTGATTGGTCCTGCCCTGCATGTTGCTTCCTATTGGTTGTTTGTGTTGCTCCTCCCCTCTGGATTTTGTCCTGCTTTCAGTCTTGCATTTGCCTCCAAGGCAGTTGTACGTGTTTGCACCTAATGAAGAAAGGCTACGTCCTTTCGAAACCGGTTGTGCTGATTTAAAATTTATGGTGTGTGAAGAAGTTTTACTTTCTTGCTACAATATTTTTAGTTATTAATTTTTTTAAATAAATGTTTCTTTGATTTTCCATAGCATGTTCTATGACACTTATTGACCGATCTTTGACTTTCTGTAAGAGAATCACGTTAATAACGCGATGGTCGTGAGTTCGATCCGTGAACGGCTAATGTGTTTAAGATATAAGTAATGTGTGTAAAATAATTTCAAAATAGAAAAAATTATCGATTTTTAAGAAAAAAATATTCATTGTCTACACGGTATCATTTTTTTTTTTTTTTTTTTTTTTAAGGAGCTTTTTATTAGTTACTAAATTTCACAAAATAAAAATTTAACTAAAAAGAAAAAATTAAATTGACTTTTGTTAGTGCGTCATGCTGATAACGTGATGGTGGTGGATTTGATCGTCCAAGGGCCGATGTGCTAATTTTTGCAAATTATTAATAGAAAAGTTGTTAATTGGTAAAAGAAAATCTTTCAGTATCTACACAGTATTCTAAGATTTTTTTTTTTTTTTTTTTTTTTTTATTATTATTATTATTTTTTAGAAAATTTCTTTTTATATACTAAAAATGACAAAAAAAAATTTAAGTAAAATAAACATTTGTAGCAGTAGAAGCTCATTATTGTGGAACTTTTTAAAGGATTAAAAAAAGGATTTAAAAAAGAAATTCTTCAAAGACATGATATAAAGAAATGAATGTATCAACACTAAGAAAATTTTAGAGAAATGTATGTCACATTTGCAAGATTTTTTTAAATATTAAAAATATTTAAAAAAAATTTTCGAGAACTTTGAATTTATGGCTTAACAAATACTTATCCAAACACTAATAACTATGAATATTGGTCTCGAATACTTTTTAAAACATTTTGAATATTTAAAAATTTTCACTAATTGCAAAAATGAAAAATATTAATATATTTATCTAGATATTTCTTAGAGTTGAAACTTTTATTTTTTATATCATACATTTGCAAGAATAAATTTTTATTTATTCATTTATTTATTTATTTTTTATTTTTATTTATTTATTTATTTATTTATTTTTAGGGCTCCAAAATAAAAAGCTTCTACTGTTAAATAGATATAGATATACATACATCTATTTTTTTTTTTTTTAAGTTCTACACACTAGCCAAGAATAAAATAAGCATATAAAAATACGAATTATAAGAAAGCCAATAAGCTTGGTACTTTCTATAACAATTATATATCTTTCCCAATTTTGTGTAACTTATGTTTATGTAACTCAAATAAATTTAGCTATAATATTTTTTACTGCTACAGCGCATTTGAAAATTTATAAATTATTGTCTTGCTAACAATCGCAGTAAATAAAGGACTAGCGTTCATTTAGCTCGTTTACAACCATTGGTTAGGTTATTTAGAAATCAACATACTGCAATTACTTAGAGTATCTCTGTTTGACTATAAATATACATATATAAATAATGGAAAATTTGTCATCACAACAACTTCCAAAACATGGCAGCAATTCTAACCGAAGTCGGGCAATGGACGTATCTTAGAAAAATCTTGGAATATTACGTTTCACTTAGTAATAAAACAATTTAAAAGAAGATTTGTTTAAATTTTGATGTATATTTAGCTCATATGCATATTGTGGTTGTTATATTTTCTGCCACTCGGAAATTCCGAGCCCCGGTAGTGGGCCCATATTTAAGAGAGCAGGGGTACACCTTCCGTTTTTCAGAGGAGTGCCACTAGGGAGTAAGAACGACTTAAATCCAGAAGCTGGCGAAAGATGGCAGCTCTAGCAACTCGAAGTTTGATCCGGATCAAGGCCGAATTAAGCCCATGTTCCGGTAACACCAGAGGTATAATTTTTTAAAGGAACTTGGAGGATTTTGAGACCACGACGGAATGTACCGTACACCAGTCGCTATTAGCGTACACGGCGGTCTTCGGCCGACTCGAGGACCGAACCCGCAATCTTTCGATCACGATCTCCCTGTTCTTACCGACCAGACTACTGCGGCCCACGCTTACATACGTGTATCCACCAAGTTTATAAATGCACTTGATCCGCTAAATTATTTTTAACTGGCAGCTACTTGAATTCAGGCTATTACTTAAAATTTATCATTATTATTATTATTATTATTATTATTTTAAATAATAAATGAACTCGAACCAATGTTGCATAGATAATGTACCTTAGAAATATGTTGAAATCATTCAATGTCCTACTTGATACGCCTTTCTAGTGTCAGGCGCTTAAAAGTTTAAAATTTACTGTTACTTTCGAAAGCATTTTGTCTTTCTAATTCCATGTGAATTATTTTCATTTCTAAACTATCTTATTTTTTAATAAAACCCAGTGTTATATAATTATAACTTTATGTCGATTTATAAACAAATAACCCAAATATATGCAAGATTTTGACGAATTAAATCTTTTTTACTGAGTTATATACATGGATTTTTACTGTTTTTGTGTAATATCTATATGTATTTGTATATTCTTTGTTAAATGCATTGTTAAATTACATTTTATTAAATTTATTCCTTGTTAAATTATATATATAGTATTTAAAAAAAAAAAAAAGTAAATTATCATCTCGCACAGAAATGTTTTATGTTTATTCAGATAATATCCTAAAAATAACAATGAAAATTTTAAATATGAAACACAAACTAATGTACTTTATAGCAAGAAATTATCTGTTTATCTAAATTTACTTGAATTACTATTTTAATTTCTATATAGGGGAGAGTGAGGTGCAATACACCACTCCCTATAATTTATTTATTTATTTATTTTTATGGTTTGTATTTTTACATAGATAGCAGCACTGCAATGATGAAACTTAGCTAGCAACTTCATGTCTAACTAACAATTTAGTCATTTTATTCGTGAACTTTAGTTTTCGGTAGCCAAAAGTAAATATTTTTAATTAAACATTTTATCTCTTCGTCTTTCAGGAATAATGATCTGGAACAGGCTATTTAGCACAATAAAGAGCTAAGGTCATCTAAGCACTGTAAAAAAAAATTTCTAAAATAGGTAAAAATTTGTAAGATATTTGGGTAAAGCAATGGTCCAAATTGGAAAATTCTGTTTATAACCCAAAATCCGTCAGAAATTCTATCTATTTTGAATTTGCAAACTTGTTATGTATGGTTCACTATCTTATTTCATATTTTTGTCTATAATAAATGAAGACGTTGTAGAAAGTATTGTATCACTCACCTCTTATTTAAAAAAAAAAGAACATGCGTAAATGATATAAACAAAACGTAAACCTTTCGTATATATACGTATGTACACTGCAAAAAATAAACCTCAAAACAATTCTATCCAAAATTGGTCTTGCATGAAATTTAGGTTGAAATTTTGGGTTATGAACAGAGCTTTCCAATTTGGAACATTGCTTTACCCAAATATCTTACAATATTTTTTAGAGTGAGAAGTATAAGATCATCTAATACAGAGCTAAGGTTATATTTCATCTCATTAAAATATTTTTTAAGAGGATTTCATACATTCTTTAATCATTTGCTGTCAGAGGTTCAGACGGTGTACAATGGACCACTAAGAAACGGGGTACAATGAACAATGGTCCACTTACCTCAGTTCTCTGTCATAATAAACTGATTTACGAAATATGCATTTTTGAAGTGTTAACTATAAATTATATATAAAAATTTCAGAGTTAACATTAATTAGGTCTATTATGTCTTCAAAGATGAATAAGAAAGCAATTTAATTTGAGGTTCCTTCTTATTTATTTTTAATAACCATTCAGTTACTCTTGTATTCTTATATTTTTACAAATACCATTCAGCTATAACAAACTAAATTAAATAATACAATTAAAAAAAAAATAATAATAGCAATAAATTTGACGTAAAAGACGGTTTTACATTTTGTTAGTTTAATCACAGAAATAAAAGACATAGAATCTGTTTTTGTGAGATTCATGCGACGAAAACTTAATTAAGATCTCTACATTTTTTCTTGAGAATGTTGTTATATTTCTTGTAAATTTTCAAGCTATTGTAATGATGAGTTTTCCAGACCCTACAACTTCACAAGAAAACAGCGGATTTTCACTGACACAAATATTGTTTAGCGTATCATTTTCTAATTTTATTTTCATTAATTTACATTATTTGTATGAATCGAAGACATAAACATATATAATATATTCTACATTTTATACTATTAAAAAACATGCTACATTAGTATGCTTTTTAAATTTGACCTTTGGTCCATAGTACCCCATGTCATGAACGATTGTCGGGGCACAATCGTCCATTTTTTCAGTTGTTAATAAAGAATTTATATTTGAAAAGGTAAACATAATTAATGCTTTTGATTGAGTGCCACATAAGACCCAATATATAGGTAACATGCACACAAATTTTCAATAGCGATAAATTATTACTTTGTGAGTAAACATCTAAAATTTCAAAAATTAGTTCTTTGTACCTCGCTCTCCCCCGTGTAATGTTATAGATGACACAAATGGTAACACGTGGAGGCCCCCTGACGAAAAAGAGAAATGAAATACCACACTAAATGAAAAATATATTTGATAATGAGCTGTAAATTTGAAAAAACATTTTTTGAGGCTCCCTGTATAATTTATTCTAATTTCAAAGTATGACATAATCCATAATGTTTTGGAATATGAATTGAATAATAAATTTCGTAATTAAATATGTTTTTAATCAAAAATATGCATGGAATTAGTTTCGGTCGCTGCAATCTAACGCATGAAAAAATTAAGTTTAAATGAAATAAATTTTCAAGAAAACATAAATTAATGTTTATCACATTCGTTTAATATTAACATTCACATTAACAATTATACGTTTTTCCGAGCTGATTTGGTCCAAATATCCCAAAATTGGTCAAAAATGTTTTTGGAATTGAAAATATGAAGTTATTTCACATTTTAATACATATAAAAGCATCTAAACGAAATCTAAGTATATCCTAAAATACTAGCGTTATTAGTTATTGATCTGCAAAAGTCGCATGATTGCAATGATTTGCAGAAAAAATAATCGAGGATTTATTTATTTTTATTTTTTTTCTGATTTTACAAAATTTTAAAATTAAAACAAAACCTTTAGTAATTTGTGTTTGTGTTTTGTGTTTGCACATAGATAGTCCTGAACTCCATTTTAAACTTAAATAACAATGTTTTCTACGCTTTAGCCATTTATCTACTATGTTTGCAAATCAGATTTTTCAAGAATTATTTTGTTAGCTTTACTTTGTTCATTATTCCTTCATCCGACATGACAAACAAATAAGTATTTTTCTAATGCTGTAATGACTGTTTTATTGTATTTGATTTCCACAAGCCTTATATTTTATCAGAGCTGGCGGAAATACGTTGTTGATTTTCTTTCAGCCATTCATAAAATATCGAAAGACTAAAGGAAAATAAATGTATTTGCGAAAGAATCCCTCTAATAATAATATCAAATACTCATCGTTGCTTACTGTTATGAATTTCTTCGTAAATTGCATTTTATTTTTTTTCATTGTGAACAGTACAAGAAAAGGTAAAAAAAAAAAAAAAAAAAAAAAAAAAACTGTATATATATATATATATTTTTTTTACTGTACATGACCGCTACATTTTAATTTTCATTGGACATAAAATTACACATATTTAATTTATTAACATTTAAAGTCTTTATTTCAACAGAAGAATAGTTTCGGGAATATTAACTAATTTTAGATTATAAAGACTAATAATTTTGAAACTTAATATCTGAGAAAAAAATAGAGATAGAAAAAAAATATATAAGTAATTTATACATATTTTGAAATGTGTTGTTTGTAATTTCCGTGCTTTGTAATGAACACATTGGGATTTTAATTAATATCCAAAACAAAAGAATTTGTAAAAAAAAAAAAAAAAACTAAAAAAAAAAAACAATTGTCATAAAGTAGAGTTACATGGGGCATTAAAAGTCTAACGCGATTAGCAGTGTATGGGCTACTATATGACACGATATGTATTATTCAGTGTTCATAAATGTGATTGTTTTCAACAAAAAATACTCTCCGCTAAATTGTAAGAATATGTTTTTATAGGGGTTAGGGGTCATCAATTAGCTGTTTTTTTTTTTTAACCTGTTGATCAATCGAGTTAAATAAAAAGCATAGTTAAGTCCTTGATAGGAGTTACGTATTACATTTCATGCAAATCGGTTCATGAGTACGTCTTTTTTTCAGTTAAAAATCTGTAATTGGCACATTTTCGAAGCTAAGTGATGGATTGAGCTGAATATTAATTTGGTTATGATCTTTATAAGAACTATGTACATATACCGATTCAAAAAAATCAATTCAGAATAACTGTTTTTCTTAGAATTCAAACTTTTCAAATAGTTAAAATACATTCCATAACGAAAAAATCGACGCACCAAGAAGGGGTAGTTAAAACTTGACACAAACTGACATGCGTACAGGTTTTGATGGAAAATACAAAATTTTAAAGTTTGGCTGCCATCGAATGAGCATGTGACGCTTCAGCTCATCTTAACTGCGCAATTCGCCGAATTCTAAAAATGACGCATTTTGATCTCAGGTTACAAACTCTTCCAGAATTTTTTTCCGTCTACTCAGAAAGACAGTAACTAGGCCTTAAAATCCACCATCTCCCTGGCACACGTTTCTGCCTACAGGGGTGTCGTCGGAAACGAAATGGCAGACCATTTAGCTAAACCTGCAACAGAACATTCAACGATTGAATTTAATTTACCCGCCCCCCCCCCCTCTTCCTATGTAAAATCTAGACTCAAGGACAAATTAAAACAAAACTGACAATCCTTATGGTATAACTCCATCAAAGGCAGATATACTTATAACCTGATCCAAAATCCCACTTCAAACACTAGGACCCTTACTCCCCCTATTATGGCCTTTCTCACGGGTCATGGCCCATTTCAAGCGTACCTTTATAGGTTCCACCAACGACGCTCACCCCTGTGCTATTGTGGTGAGGAAGGCACTACTTCCCATTACTACTTCAACTGTCCCCTTACCTCCAGTTTTCACGTACGAAACCCATCCCCAAGACCAGTAAACTGGTTAGATAATATCATCACTAGACCCTCCCTAATCCAAAAACTAAATAAAATCTACGCACTTTTAAAAGATATTACTAATTTAACAGATTAACCTTCAAGCTTCTTCCTACTGGCTCAAGTTGCAACCTACAATAGTGATCATCCCAAGCCACTCAGTTCTGCAGCACTACTCCACTTTTGTACAGCAACGTTGCCAAATTAACCACTGCTGCACCTTGTCGCGTGGGGCGAAAGCCCGGCAACAACATGCAAATGTCAAAAAGACTTTAAACAATGCTCCTTAAACAACTCAAAGACTAAAACGAATGAACTGAAATACTTAATTATGGACTCAGCTAATGAAATCATAGACTAAACTTCTCATTGCAAAGTCTTAACAAAGCTATTTATTCCTCCTTGTGCCCTCTGTCGCGTGGGATTTAATCCCGGCACACCTGCTATAAATAAATTATCGTCCTCTGTCTGTTGAGGGTCAATGCCTGGCGAATTTTGTAAATGCTTGTTGAATTTTCAATAAACGTTCGGAGCAGTTCCCTGTGTCTCGGACATTTGTTGTCCGAGACACTGAAGCGCTCAACATCGCTCCAAGAGCGATGAGCGGGGACTGTCCCCTGTTCAGTAACTAGACCTCCCATACAGGTGTGCAAACAATATGCGCATAAGTCAGCATTTGAGAGATGTGTGTAGTTGGGCTCAAAAAAGCAGGTTGGTCTAATATGCGAATTGTTGGACAATTGAATAGGAACGATACCATCCCAAGTAGCACAGGAACGTTCTGTGAACGTCTAATAACGGTTTCAATAGTTCAAACACCGTGTTTCGTGTCAAAAGAACGTTCTAAAACACGTTCAGAAATAGTATTATTTAGAACGTTCTGAAAATGTTTGATTTGTACCATCTATAAAACGTACAATTCTAGTTCTATATAGAACGTTCAAGTGTGACACCGTCATAACACGTTCTGTAACAGTGTAATTATAACGAATATGACAAAATGACTTTTTAGTACTATTGGTTGGGAAACTAGGTTAACCTTTAAAATTTTTGACTTCAGCTTTTGATTTTTTTACACGTTTTGTGGCGTGAGGAATCCGGAAGTCAAAAGGTTGGTATGGTATCTGTTAATGTGTATCGGCACCTATTAGTGTGATAGCCCGTTAGTTCATGTACACGATATCTCAAGAACAAATGATTGCAGAGAGATCGGACCAGTTTTAAAATATCAATTATGATATTGATAAGAATCTTATTGAGAGATTTGCAACATTCTAATTTAAAAACTTCGTAAGTTATTCGAAATTTATAATTTTTAGCATGATAGAGAATAGAGCATTTTTTACATTTTCAGTTTAACGTTTTGTTAGCACGTCAGTAAAGAATGCTTCCCAATAATCAGTACGGGTGAGGTGAAAAAAAATTACAAAATTTTAAACTCATGGAAAAATTTTGTGGATTTTGTATTTCAGGAATCAATGTATGGAATTCGACCAAACTTGTTACAATATTAGATCTTGCCCTAAATTGGAGTTTATTTGAATTTCATTTGGGATATATCGCCCGATAGATTACGGTGCTATGCAATGAAACCCTCCATTTATGGGACGGCTATATCTCAGCTTCTATAGTGTACAAATGTATTAAACATGATATATTGGCATATATCATCATATCCTCTGCTAATACAATTTGGATGTATACATTGTCCAACAGGTGGCGTTGCTAATCTGCAATTTAATCATTTTAACGGAAAGGCAATATTTTAACTCTTGTGATTTAACAATAAATTTTGTGATACACTGAAGTTATAAGTGAAATCGATTTTATGTAAAGCTTTACTGGTCCATTTTGGATGCATATCGGCCAACAGGTGGCGTCGCTATGTTGCAATTTAATCTCATAACAGAAACGAAAAATCTCAACTTCTGTGATTTATAAATATTGTAAATTTGGTAAGTGAAATTAATATTACGTAAAACTCTACAGATTGCCTTTGGGTGCATATCGGACGACAGGTGGCACTGCCACGTTCCAATATTTTCCATTCACAGAAAGGCTATCTATCAGCTTCTGTAATATATATACTCACCAAACCTTCTGCGTGACATACATTTGATATATAATATTGATTCAATTTGGCTGTATAACGAGTAATAGTCAAACAGTTTTTTTTTATTATTATCATTCATAGGACATTGTTTTTTCCCCTAGAAATAAGTATGCATCATCCCTGGGGGATGGGGGAAGGGTGGATAAAAATTTTCACTATAATTATCTTTCAAAAGAATTCGATATCACCTTTAAAACGAATACTTGAAACATCGTTTTCTAATGATTTAAAACAAATTTACCGTTTTTTTTTTTTTTTTTTTTTTTTTTTTTTTTTCATTTGTAATAATAATAATAATAAACCCTTAGAATAATACATTTTCTAAGATCTTCTATACAGCATAAAAATGATTGTCTTCTGTCATGAAAATCTATGCATTCCCCAGACCCAAAGTTTAGATACAAAAAGCTAATCACGGATGTTATTGAATAAGTAATATAGTGCTTTACCCGAGTTTCAAAGAAAATCACGGGAAAACTCCGAAAACCTAAGTCGACGAGCGTGACCAGGAATCGAAGCCAACACTTCCCGTCTGTAAGATTCGAGAGTAGGACCTCGCGGTCAATACTCATCGGGAAGTTACAGAATGAGTTTTTTTCTTCTTTTCTTTAAGCATAATTTTAAACTTTTATTATATTTTATTTATGATTCTATTTAAGTTTAAATGTTACTGATAAATTATCAATATTGATAATGTTGTTAAATCGTTACTCTGTTTGATTGTTCTTATTTTATTTTATTTATTTTCACTGAATATTTTATTCCATACTAAAATATACACTAAAACAAAATATGCTTTTCCGTTTAATTCGAGATTTTAAAATGGAAAAATAAAGTGATCTCATAAGTTTTTCAAATACTTTATAAAAAATTAAATAATTGTTTAACTCAGCTCCATTTTTCCTTAAAATATTGACACTTTGTATTTCCTACAGCTATAAATGCTTAATAAATTTATGTTTCAAACGTTGAACTTTGAAACATGATTATTCCGGATGTAACAAGGGAAGAGCAGATGAAACTGACATCTGTGGATTGCATTTATTTAATTCTCGCTGACAGAGCAAATTCAAAGGTCTTGGGAATGTCGTGCCGTTATGTGAAGCGGTAATTTTAAAACGTGTAATGTAATCTGTTTTGTTCAGTTTTCGCGTTATAATGACTTGGATAAGCTTTAGAAAAGGTAAAAATGTAATATTTTTAACCTGTAATATTCTCCATTTTCTAGTTATTAAAGTCTTATTTTAATATCAATTAAACAATCATTTTCATATCTGCGTAAGTTCTTATGCCTATCATTTGATACTTGTAAGTAGCTTTGTATCGCAGAAAAAACTGCTCCTGTTACAGAAAACCGCTTAGAAATTATGGATTCATTTTATTAATTCAGTCTTCTGAGATGGAAATTGTTAAATTGACTATTTTTGGTTATTATGCTTCTGAATGAAGTAACATAAAGAATTTAAAAGATGAGAGCTAATTTTAAGTGAATGCCCTTCCAGACTGGTCATTATGTATTTTAAAATGCTAGTTGGAAGGGTGTTTTCTTGGAGAAATTCTTATGAAGAAAATGAGGAAGGTATGTAATTCTTTTTTTTTTTCTTTTCTTTTTAAATTCTGAAGTATTTATTTAATGTTTATATGATAATATATATACAATCTAGGTTATGCAAATTGCATATTTTTAAAATAATATCCTAAGTTTCACCGACTTACAATTTTAAATATCTCTTTACTATTATTTATTAAATTAAATATATGAAATTGTTTAACTGCATAATAAAACAAAGATTCAATTCAATTTTATTCCACATCTTTATAAAAAAAGATATTCTGCTTAAAAAAAAGGACGATTTACTATATTATTTATTAATACTAATAATATTTACATTTATCAATTATTTAATATGCCATGATCGCATAATTACATCAAATGAGGTAAAAATTGCGTTGACTCAATTTAAAGAAATTTAAACATTTAAAAAATACCAATTACATTGCCATGTGGAATAAATTTAAATACCTGCAAACATCATTGTTGTAAATTGCTGCTGTAAACTAATAATATGTATGCACACATGCACTGAAATTTAAAAATATGAAGTATGTTAAATATTTTAGAAAAATATTATGATTAAATATATATATATATGTATTTAAGTATTTGGACATTTTAAAAATCTCCTCCTTCTAACTAATTTTTAATTTTTTGTTTCAATTTCTTATTATTATAAATTAACAATATATTCTAAACTCAATTATATATTATTTTAGCGGTGTATTGGTACATTCATTTTTGAAATTATTTTTTATGTTGAAATATTAAAACTTTCTATAAACTTCAGCATTCAAATATATTTATAAACTATCCATGGACTTACAAAGTAGTACCCAGAAATGTTTAGAATATACAGGGTGCAAAGTCGAGAGCAGGCCTTTATTTGGGCAACAATTGGTCTCAAACGTCCTCCAATAAGAAAATGTATTTAAAAAAAAAATGTAAGAATTCATTATATGACATGTTTAAATTTAAAAAATCAATTTACTAAAAATCACAAAAACTGATAATTTTTATACAATTTTCATGACACTAATAGTGTAAGTTGAGTTCTAACCTAAAAAATATAACACAAAAAGTTTCACTTTTGTGCACCCAAAATTGTCTCAGATAGTTAGTTTCAAAATTTAGGATTATTTCGCATTTTCTCGGGCTTTATTAAAAAGTCAATGAAAAATTCTTTAATAAACCCAGGGAAAATGCAAACAAAGTCCAATAAGGCTTTTTAAACCGATCCCTTATTGAAGGCCGAAATATGTTAGAAAAACCAAACTTTAAATATCATGTTCCATTTTGGGAGAATAGAAATGAAACTGTTTGTTAGGATGAGTGTCAGTTTTCTAAATATGATTATAGGGATCTGGGACTATGTAAAAATTTAGTTTTTGCAATTTTGAAAAAATAGATATTTTAAATTTAAACATGTTATACCACAAATGCTCATATTCTTTAAAACATTTTGTAACTGAAACTATATATTTGCGACCAATAGTTGCGGAGATAAAGGTATTCTCGTCACAATGCTTTGCACCCTGTATTAAAAAAAAAAAAACACGTATATATATATATATATATATATATATATATATGTATGTATGTATATATATATATATATATATATATATATATGTATGTATGTATAAATGAATTTTTAATCTTAGTTAAAGCCAAGCAACAGATATAAGATCCCTGAAACCACATAGGTCAATGAGAAGAAAATTACAACAAATTTAAATAACCTGGGGAGACTGATTGTGATTTATTGAAACATTTATATTTTATTTATTGATTTTTATTTTATTTAACTTCAGTCTAATCTTAAATTTATTCCTATATTGTTAGTTGCAATTTTAATAATTTTGCCGGTGCGTAAAAACCACATGAAACTCAAATCAAAAGATACAAACAAGCAACGAGGAAATAAAAAATTAAGACAGCATTTTAAACATTTTTTGTAGGAAAAGCTTAGAATGGTAGAAAAAAAAAAAAAACTCGTCAAGGGTGACCCTTTTCGTCGTTGAGCACCAATATACGATTTCGTTCGTTAGCAGCTATAATAGCAAATTGCTAGCGGGCACCCTATCGAACAAGAAATTAATTGAAGTTAGAAATGAAGAATAAATTGGAATAAATTATTTACTTCAAGAAATCAGAGAATCAAACAGAAAACAACCATGAAAAACAAACATTAATCATAGGATGACGCATTCGGAATCACAAGGATTAAAACAAGCAAAATAAATCAAGAGTTTAGTTGTATATAGCAGATGAAGAATAATGATACAACACAGCAACAGGGATATAAATTACTTTTTTTTAAATTCAAATATTGTTTGAGAAATTTTAACATACTTACTATTCCTTTAATTTCAACGTATATGCATGAAAAATTCCATATTTTATGACTGTAATTCCCAAAAAGTGTCATAACGTGCCTATATCCCTTTAAAAAATTCCTTAAATTTTTGCATTTTTAAAAAATTTCTTTTTTCCCCTAATCTGAAGATAATGGCGTTATAGTATTAATTAAGAAACTTTGAATAAACACCATAAAATGCAAGAACTCGCAACTGCTACAAACAAAGCACGGCTGCTACAAACAAAGCGGCAACGCATTCCACACACTCAACGTTCTTGTTTGCAGCTCTCGTGCCTACAATGTTCGCCTGATGAAGGGTTGTGTCTTCTTTTGACCCGAAACAGTTGGTGCGAGTTCTCGCATTTTATGGTGTTTATTCAAAGTTTTGTAATTAATACTATAACTTCATTATCTACAGATTAGGGAAAAAAAAGAAATTTTTAAAAAATGCAAAAATTTAAGAAATTTTTTAAGGTATAAAGAGACGTTATGACACTTTTTGGGGAAAGCTGTCATAGAATATAGAATTTTTGATGCATATACGTTGAAATTAAAAGAATAGTAAGTATGTTAAAATTTCTCAAACATTATTTGAATTGAAAAAAAAAGTAATTCATATCCCTGTTCATGTGTTGTATCATTATTCGTCATCAGCTATGTAATTTTTACTTCTAAACGCTCGTACTGAGGGGATTTTTTTATAATGACGTCACATTTTTTTTTTTTTTTTAACTACACTATTTTAGAACGTTTACAGTACGTTTTCTGGAACGTTCTGAAAATGTGTATAACGTTTTGAAAACGTTCTAAAAACGTTTAGAACGTTCTGAGACCGTATACATAGAACGTTCTCAGAACGCTTCTATAACACCGATGGTGATAGTTACACGTTCATTGAACGTTCTCTGAACCGTACTATTGTACGTCTTCAAGATGGACAGATAGACGTCTATAACACTTTCAAAGTGAACGTTCTTAGAACGTGTTTGCAGAACAATTTTTGAACGTTCAGAGAACGTTTCGGTGCTGCTTGGGATTATAAGATGATATGGACAAGAATGGGTAAACCATGGCCGAACACAGCGTCAGGGAGGAATCGGTCGACCTAGAGAGAGGACAGAACGTGAGAACCAATCAATCGTCAGAGCGGTACTCAAAGCTCCAATTCATCATTATCATCGATCCTACGTACAATTGTTACTTCAATGATTTCAAGGACCATTAATAGGCGGCTCAGAGAAATGGGGTTGAGCATAAGGAGCCCCCTGTGCGGACTACTATTAAACTTTTTATACCGACAAGCACGTTTGGAGTAATATCAGGATCATTCGAACTGAAATATCACTGAATGGAGTAGAATTGCCTTCTGTGATTAGTCCCATTCTGATCTGATCCCAGATGACCAGCGAAGATGCGTCTGCAGACACCCCGTAAAAAGGGGGGATAACAACCTGACTGTCGCCAGCTTTCCGTCCGACAACCAGGAGGAATGGTCTGGGATGTCATTTCATTTCATAGAAGAACCTCTTTGGTTATCATCCGTGGTATCTTTACAGCACAGTGGTACGTCGACGACACTCTACGTCCCGTTGTATTTTCCTTTATATCATGCAATCACGATCGTATATTTCAGCATAATAATGCCCGCCCGCGCACAGAGATAGTTCCTACTGTTTGATTTTCTGCTTGTCTAATTTTGTCCAGTAAAGTCACCCGATCTCTGTCTCAGTGTGGACGTTTGGAGCATCATGAAAAATGTCCTACGACCAGTTCGGGATTTTTCCAATCTAACGCATCAATTGGACAGAATTTGGCATCATAACTCGCAGAAGCACATTTTCCAACTCCCTCAATTAATGTCAAGCCGAATAACTGCTTACATAAGGGTCAGAAGTGGAGTAAATCGTTATTTACTTGTTTAATTTGTGACGGCATTTCTCTTCATTAAATCATCTAATTTTTCTGTAACTGTAATAATTTGATTTTCTCCACGTGTACATCATATCTACCAA
Organism: Salticus scenicus; assembly: GCA_963930645.1. NCBI lineage: Eukaryota > Metazoa > Arthropoda > Arachnida > Araneae > Salticidae > Salticus > Salticus scenicus. Next base: position 275,080,720 of record OZ005649.1, on the reverse strand, counting down.
TTTTCATCCCATATGTATATCTCCTTCTTGCTGCGTCGTTTTTTTATTCTTATAGAGTGTATATATATATATATATATTGTTGCGTACTTGGGGGTTCGTGAGTTGTCTGAGAATGAAAGGCCAAACGTACAAAAATTCAGTAATTTATTCACAGAAAATTCCAGAAAAATGCAGGTCTATAAACCAAGTATCAGCTTCAATTCAAACAGTAAACACAGCTTAAACAACAGCTGTCAATAGCAAATCCACAGTACAAACTGTATAGCAATAACACATAAAGCAAGTCTCTTTCCAAAGAGGCTCAAGAGCAATGCAAGCACTAGCGAAGCTGGCTGAAAGCTGAACTGAACTGACTCTGACTGCCTTGGCGAGGAAGCGCTCCTTATATGCTGTTCCATGGAACCCAGATTTTTCGAGAAAACTCTAGAAAGTGGTCAACCAATCAACTTACAGCTTCCATATTTGGTATATCCCATATAAGGATTTTCTCACCAAGGTCGCCAAAAAAATCGCCAAGCTGGGTAAAAGTCGCCAAATTTGGCGCCAAATTCATTACCTGCCTTACTGGGGCTTTTTAATGCGTTTTTAAGGGAAAATAAGGCTATTTCAACGCTAAAACGACTAGAAATGCACAAAATTAGCACTTTATTAACTTACTAAGCCTCTTTGAAAGAATTTATACAAAAATAAACACAATTATTTACAATTTCGTAACACTGCCCCCCTCCCAAGGACTGCACGTCCCGGGCAGTGCAACCCTTGGTCAAGAGGTGAAACTAAACAAATTTACACAATCTCAAATACAAAACTAAGTTGCATATAACGACAAAATAGAAACAAAAATCAAGTGAGAAATATTTACAAAATTCACAAATATGTACAAGTATCTATATACAAATATTTACATTACGCATGCGCAAATTTTACCAGTATTTACATTTTTAATTTTAATATTACCGTTACTTGTGGTACTTGGCTAGCCTATTATAGTGCACCACCTTCGGTTTTGATGAAGGTGTTTTAGTGATCCGCACCACTACATCATTCAGCCTTTTTAAGACTGTGTATGGTCCGTCCCAGTTGCACTGTAACTTGGGAGAGAGTCCTTTGCGGCAAACAGGATTCCACAACCAGACTTTGTCTCCTTCCTGGAACTCATGTTGTGTAGCATTTAGATCGTACCTTGTCTTCATTTTCTCCGTTGCCATGTTAATCCGCTCCCGAGCAAAGTTGTGTACGTCCTCAAATCGTGCCTGGAGATCCTGGATGTACTCCTCGGGCGATGAAGGCGCATCGGGTGGACAACCAAACAGGAGATCACAAGGGAGACGAAGTTCACGTCCAAACAGCATCTGGGCTGGAGTATAGCCGGTGGTTTAGCCGGAGTATAGCCGGTGGAGAGAGGTTATTTAGGATGGTACGATTGAACCTCTCGACCATGCCGTCCGACTGGGGATATAAGGGTGTTGTCCGGGTTTTGTCTATGCCGAGTAGTTGACACAGTCCTTTGAAAACATCAGAGGTAAAGTTCCTACCTTGATCGGTATGAAGTTGTAGGGGCGTGCCGTACCTTGACACACATTGCTGCACTAGGACCTCTGCGACTGTGCATGCCTCTTGATTGGGAATGGGATATGCCTCAGGCCACTTGGTGAAATAGTCCATCACGACGAGGATGTATTTATTTCCACTGGAGGTCCGTGGCAAAGGACCCAAGATGTCGATTGCAATCCGTTCAAATTTCGCTCCCACGTGATACCGTTCCAGTCTTCCTCGACTTCGTTTCTGCGGGCCTTAACGTGCCGCACATGCATCACAGGATTTACACCATTTCTCCACATCCTCCTTTGCCTTGCACCAGTAGAAGCGTTCCCGAACTTTCTGCAGAGTCTTCATTACCCCAAAATGGCCTCCGGTAGAGCTACTATGCAGTTGTTCTAAAACAGCTGGTATTTTTGATCTTGGTAATAAAATCTGCCATCTGAAGCTTTTCCCATCATCAGATTCCCACTTTCTTTATAATACGCCATTTCTGATATGAAGAGAGTCCCAAAGTGCCCAATAACTTTTCGTAATGGGACTGAACCTGGAAATGTCCTGCCAGGTAGGTCTGTTGCTGCTCGTCTCCTTCAGTTGTAATATAGGCTTTACGACAGGATCTTCCATCTGGGCTTTTCTAAATTTTTCGTCACTCCATGGGTCGGGATCTTGTTCTGATGGTGTTGCGACTGTAACTTGGCGAACAACTGGCTTTATTCTTTGGTATTTATCCTCGGCTTTAGAGATGTATTTATGATCTTCAGATAGAGGCATCCGCAAGAATGCATCTGAATTTTCCCGAAGAGCTCCTTCTGGGTGGCATACTTCAGAGACATTCTTGGTTGCTTCTCTAGGTGTTCTTACTGGGCAGCTTCGTTTGATATGCCCGTCTTTTCCACAACCCCAGCATTTAGTTGTTGGAGTCTTCCCTTCTTTCTTCCTCTCAAGAATGCGTAGTCTTCTATTAATTTCTGCAATCATTTCCTGAATCTCTTTAAGATCATCTTGAGAGCCGTTCACTTTGTCTGCTGTGCTGTTCTGGCGATGTTTATAGGAGGCTTGTTGGGCTGTCGCGAGGTTTAAGGCATACACCAAGGCTGACTCCACATCCTTCACGCCGGAGAGTCTGAGGGCTTGTTGAATATCTGGATCTCCGACAGCATCAATGAAATATTCTAGAGCCAGATCATTACGTGTTTCAGAATGACAGTCTGAGAAAGCCAAATGTGAAAGCCTCTGGATGTTTGATGCCAGTTCTTGTAAGCTTTCCCCTGGTCTCTGACGACGGGACCTTAGCTGGAGTCGACTATATTCTTTGGACCATTTCGCTCCAAAACGTAGCTCTAGTGCTCTGGTTACAGCTTCGAAGTCATATCGCTGTTCCTTCGAAAGGGTCTCCAAGATATCTGCGGCGTCGCCCCGCAACGACCCTACCAGATGAGCCGTCTTATCAACAGAGTCCCAGCCGTTAGCTTCAGCTACGATGGAAAACTGCGTCTTATATACATTCCAGGAGGAACTGCCGTCGTAGGTAGATAGCTTAATAAATTCGTGATTCTGGCTTCTTCTCTCTTTCTTTTCAGTTTCCTGGGGCATGGACTCTAACTTTTCTTCCACTTTTCTCTCCAGATCTTCTTCTATTCTCTTCAATTCACCTTCTCTCTGAAAACCTGCCTTTCAGTACCTGATCAAAATTTTCTTTAAATTTCTCATCAAAATTCTCTTCTATCTTCATAAATCTCTCTTCAAAATTCTTTTCCACTTTCAAAACTTTCTCTTCAAAATTTTCTTCTATCTTTATAACTTTCTCTTCAAAACTTTCTTCTATCTTTATAACTTTCTCTTCTATTCCATCCATTCTATTTTCCATCACCGTTAATTTACTCTCTATTGATTCTTTCGCCGTTGAAAGCTCTCTCTTCATCTCATCTTGATTAGATTTAATTTCTTCGGTCAAACTGGCTTCCATCTTTTCCTGAACTGCTTTCATTTCCTCTTGTGCTACCTTCATTTCTTTCATCTCTTGACTCAGGCTATCTTTCATCTCTCTCTGCGATGCTTCCATACTTTCTTTCGTCTCTCTTTGCGATGCTTCCATCTTTTCCTGTCCTGTTTCCATTTTCTCTATCAATCCAGATCTTAACTCATTCATCTGAGCAGTGAGCCCTTCTAGAAATTTCTTCATTTCTTGCTCCATAGCTCTCGCTATCACCATTCACAGACAATCCCCGCTTCTGACACCAGAAATGTTGCGTATTTGGGGGTTCGTGAGTTGTCTGAGAATGAAAGGCCAAACGTACCAAAATTCAGTAATTTATTCACAGAAAATTCCAGAAAAATGCAGGTCTATAAACCAAGTATCAGCTTCAATTCAAACAGTAAACACAGCTTAAACAACAGCTGTCAATAGCAAATCCACAGTACAAACTGTATAGCAATAACACATAAAGCAAGACTCTTTCCAAAGAGGCTCAAGAGCAATGCAAGCACTAGCGAAGCTGGCTGAAAGCTGAACTGAACTGACTCTGACTGCCTTGGCGAGGAAGCGCTCCTTATATGCTGTTCCATGGAACCCAGATTTTTCGAGAAAACTCTAGAAAGTGGTCAACCAATCAACTTACAGCTTCCATATTTGGTATATCCCATATAAGGATTTTCTCGCCAAGGTCGCCAAAAAAATTGCCAAGCTGGGTAAAAGTCGCCAAATTTGGCGCCAAATCCATTACCTGCCTTACTGGGGCTTTTTAATGCGTTTTTAAGGGAAAATAAGGCTATTTCAACGCTAAAACGACTAGAAATGCACAAAATTAGCACTTTATTAACTTACTAAGCCGTAACAATACTTAACCATAACTTACTCGTAACTTACTCGTAACAATATATATATATATTAACTACACTGTACTAACTGTAGTACTATGCGGTTTTCACTGATATGACTGGGATATTCTTATATATAAGAAAAAAATAGCTATATTTCCCCCTAAGAGTTTGCACTGTATTCATTGTAACCTCTCATAATTTAAACACATTCACTTTTTACCATGATTTATTAACTTGTTTTCTTGTTTGTTTGTCCAGTAGAAATCTTGCAATCCATTTTTAACTAACTTCCCGACTACCTGGACATTTGGAACTTTTAGAATAGCTCCAAACACGATGCCAATGCATTATTTTAATACTTTTAGTCATTTTTAAGCAGAATTGAATTCATTTTCAGTAAATTTTGTTTTCTATGGAAAGTCAGTTCAGAAAAAATCCACAAGGTGGTGCATCGATCGAATTACATGCTTGCACTTATGCTCTGGTATTAATGCATGTAAAAATCTCATATTTGTAATTCAATCAATAAATGTTTGAAATTTTCTTATAATTGCTCTCTTTATTACGCATTTGGTCATTTTCTTTCAAGTTTATAGGATAATTCATCAAAAAAGTTTTTAAAATATTTTTTTAATACATTCGATAGCAAAAGTATCCGAGCACTAGCAAAAATTCCTATATAAAAACAAAACACTTATTACAGTTTTGTTAAATAAATCCTTGTCGAATCATGTTCTTTGACTAATTAAGAATATGATTTGACAAGGATTTTTTTAACAAAACTGTAATAAATGTACTTCATTTATATAGTAATTTTAGCAAGTGCTCGGATACTTTTGCTGCCCACTGTACATAGAATTGTCAAGTTTATATGATTGAGCAGAAAATTTAAAAACGTGGAATATAAAATGTTCTTTTCATCTTATAATTCAAAAAACACCGTATTGCGAATATTGAAGCTTTTATATGAGGATTTCAAATGCGTAACCTCTGACAATCATTTTCATGAATAACGGTTGTCTTATTGAATCTTTATAGTCCACGAAATCCGCGTTGTGCTACGGTCGTATTTTTACTTTCTTCTATATTCAATTGAAGAAAGTATTGGGTTCTTAAAAATTTTCGACCTCGGGTTTTTGATGGATTTACACGTTAGAGCTGTAGAACACGATTTGACAATTTTTATAAAATGTCTGTCTGTCTGTCAGTCTGTCTGTGTGTGTGTGCGTGTGAAAAAATTTTGTGGCAATTGTATCTCAGGAACTACTCCAGAGAATTTCATACAAGTTGGTATGTAGTTGCACCTTAACATGAATTAATGCCTATCAACTTTTGGTAAACATTGTCTTACAGGTTGCGTTGCCATTCCGCTTTTCCTAAATTTAAACATGGTGATATAGGACAAAATTTTGTATAAATGTGCATAAAGAGAATGATTTTTTAGTAATCATTATGAAATTTACAAGAATTATTTATAATAGGGATAGTCAACTGGAAAAAAAAATTGTATGTGTAGGAGCCTCGCCACCCCCCTGGGGGGGAAGTCCCCCCTCGAGGGGAGTACAATTTCAAGATGAGTATCTTTCGAATGGTCTCGTGAATACCTTTAAAACGAATGGTTGAACTATAAATCTGTGATAATTTAAAACTTTTTTTAACGATATTTAACGAAATTTGGTATTTAGTTGGCCCCTGGCATAAACTGGTGATGATTAGATTTGGGGATCAATCACTCAACAAGTGGCGCTCTGATCGTATTTTTTCTAAATTTAAAAAATGACAGTATAGGACAAAATTCCGTATAAATGTACATAATGAGAGATATTCTTAACCTGTGATTGTAAAATTAATATGAATTATTGATAGTAAAATTAAATTTAGGAAAAAAAAATGTTGTGCATGGTGGGGCATCGCTTCCCCCCCTGGTGGGAAGTAACCCCCGGGGGGAACTAAATTTTCAAAATGGGTATTTTTCGAAAGGTCTCTTCAATACCTTTAAAACGAATGGTTGAACTATAGATCTGTGATAATTTAAAACAAAGTTATCATTTTTTATTTTATTTTTTTACTTTTAACGATTTTTTTTTTAAATGTAATATTGAGACTAAAATTGACTTTTTTTCGATATTTAGTGTTATACTACTTCTTTCTATTTAGTGTTATACTACTTCTCTAATATGGAAAGCGCCTGCATTATCATGGAAGATAATTTTTTTAAATAATAATTTTAATAAATTATTTTTACTGAGTGGATTAGTATAGGAAAATATAGAAGAAAGTCATGTGGTGGCCACAACATACTAGTTTTTCTTCCTCTTGTCTTGGATCATTGGTATATATATATATCTATATATATATATACTGAGTGGTTATAATTAAACTTGCCCTGTAAAGAGTATCCTACAGTGCAAACGGGTGACCGGAATGCAAAGAAATTAAGTATATAGACAATACGTGAGATGCGTTCACGGAATTTCGAAAAAAAAAAAAAAAAAAAAAAAAAAAACATAAAAAAATCAAGTCCTTTTCCGGAAAAAGAAAAAGAAAAACATTAATTTTAACACAATAAATTCGCAAAACGGAACACAGAAACAATATTAACAATCCAGAACAAGAATTATGATCAATAAAATGTAAAGCAGGGAAAGCTGTCAGTTCTAGTAAAAAATGTTGAGATTTATATGATTGCAAAGAACAGGAAGGGTATAAAACGTTTGCAGACGTGGTTTTCAGCTGTAATGATGACGGTATGTTTAGTGGAGCGTGCGTTATTAGTGAAGCTGTTTTACGAAATCAAGGGGAATGCTTCTGCTGCAGTTCGTGAATTTCGTCGTATAATGAACCTACGGCGTGGACCAATGTCTACCAAAGGTATCCGGGCCATAATTAAGATATTTAAAGGGACGGGGAATTAGGAGTTCAATCTGGAAGGGGTAGTAAACCATTCACACTGGTACTTGTTGATGCCGTCAAAACAGCTGTTGCCGCACAGTCACAGGCATCACAGTGTGGGGGCAGTAGCGCACGTGCAGTTTCTCGACACACAGGCTATTCTTACAGCACCGTCCGAAAAGTGCTCAGAAACATAGTGCACTACTTCCCATACAAGATCCACCATATCTTAGAGCTGCTTGATAGGGACAAGCCACAACGTCTCACATTCGTAGTCCGTTTTCTCAACAGAATTACTGTTGCAGCCTTGGAATATTCATCGCTACCTCAATGGGACAGTCAACACACAGCATTGTCGAATTTGAGCTAAGGAAAATCTGCGGATTCACACTTAAATTCCCCTACATTCTCCAAAGGTGACTTTTTGGTGTGGATTCACGCCGACATTCATCCTTGGGCCATTCTGATTTGAGGAATTAACTGAACGTGGTCCTGTCACATGTTCCGTTACGGGCCGTCGGTACCATGACATGCTGCAGGTGTTTGTTGTGTCGCAACTACAGCGAAGACGAGTCCTTACATCGATCATTTTCATTCAGGATAGTGCGACCCACATATCCATGAGTCGGTGAAGGCGCTATTGCTCCAACACTTCACGATCGTGGAGGTGTTGAGACGTTGAATGGCTAAAGAACTCTTTAACGCTTCATATGCAAATCATCACAACTGATCAGTTACGATTTGTTGTTGATCGCACTGTCCATCAACTTGAAATTTTACAGGTGAATGAGGGCGGTCACATGAAGCACTACATCGTCTTGGACACGATTAATAACGACTCATCTTGTGCAATTTCGTCCTAATCTGTTTTTGTTTCTGCAAACTAATTTTTTTTTTTTTTTTCTCAAACAGCTTACTGTTATTTTTTCCTTACCTTTATTTAATGTGGTTCGATGACAGGGTGATCAGAAACTAGTCAATAAATGTTAATATTGTTTCTGTATTGCGTTTCGGTCGTTTATTGTGTTAAATGTAATGTTTTCTTCGGAAAAGGCACCCTCTGGCGGAAATTTTGAAACTTTTTTTTTTTTTCTAAATTCCGTGAGCGCATCTCGTGTATTGTGTATATACCAAATTTCGTTGCATTACGTTCACCCGTTTGCGTTGTAGGATGCTGTTTATAGGGAAAGTTTAATTATAATCACCTTGTATATAAATAATATTTGTACAAATTGCTTCTAAATTTTATTGGATGAAGTCGTCTATAGAAATACAATGTTATTCTACCAAATCATCAAGGACTGCAAAAATATTAAAGCGCTAGCAATAATTCCTATGTTAAAAAGTACACTTAACTGATTTGTTAAGTAAATCCTTGTCGAGTCATGTTCTTAGTCAGTCTAAGAAAATGGCTCGAAAAGGATTTATTTAACAAAACAGTATTAAGTGTACTTAATACTGCTTTTTTATATAGGAATTATTGCTAGCGCTTGAATAATTTTGCTGTCAATAGTACTTCTAAACCAAACTCTATTTAATATAAGCATTAATTGGTGTATATATACATACTCAATCACTATCAAGTTTTATTTAATTAACAAAGAATAAAATATAATTAAATTGGTTTCATTAAAATGTCATGTTTAGAATAATTAACCACCGTAAAACATGCTGTACTGCAATTAATGACACTTCAAACAATTTCTTACTTTTAAAAGCTGTTAATTAAGTTTAATTTTAAGAATATCTTTCTAAGTTTTCCATCTCACCTTTAAAAATCATTGAACATATTTAAAAGATGCTACTTTGAGTTTAAATTGACACTTACTCTAAGAATTTTAAATTCAAAATACCTTCATATATGAAAGAGGCACACCTAAAAATGAATGTTCATTAAAATATGTGAGCGCGTAATTAAGTAATCGAGTTCGAGTTCTGATAATTTTATGTTAAAAAATAGAAATACAAATACAAGTAAAACAAAGTATTTTTAATTTTTTATCGGGGAATAACAAATATTCTGATGTTTCTATAATCATTAATTTATAAAAAGAAACTTCAATTTTGATAAAAACCTCATAAATTAAATTAAAAATATATATATAATACCATACAAAATTGCATATTAAGAACGTACAGTATGTTTTTATCATTATTAATACAATACTGTATAATAAACATTTTTATCAGAAAGTGATAAAAAAAAAGTTATTTTTCTTTTTACACTGTAAAATGTTATTGTTTTTTATTTAGTTTATGAACATATTGTCATTGCTTTATTTCAGTAAAAGTATTTGAGTAAATTAATTTATAAGGTTCTTTCTAAACGAAGTGCGATATTAGAAGTTGTTTAATTATCTTCTCTCTCCGCAGTCCCTGAGTTTAATAATCCTGCTTACAAAAAGTGCTATTATTATTTGACAGCAAACAAACAACTAATGAAAGTCTATCAATAAAAACCATTTTCTAATACTGATATCTACGAACATGAAAAGTCAATCATTCCAGAAAGCATTGAAAATGTTTATTTAACTTATTAACCCTTTTCCGGCCCTAACGCTCTGAAGGGCTCTAAAAAGTGTTACCAAATTTAGGGTTTATTTGTGATATTTGATATACATAATGGAGGAATAACCTTCGAAGTGATTAGGGAACCGTTACAATTAAAATTTATTGGTGGATGTTCAATAAAAAATTCCCTAAGTTTAGCAACACTGACCAAAGGAGTGAAATTAATTTGGACCGGAAAAAGGTTAAATTCTTTTCTAGAATTCTCTTCAGTGCAACAATGGGATTATGGAGGTTATGAGAATAAAATTGAGTTTAACAATTAAAAAATATTTTGTTTTAATAGTTATTAATTGCTAAAAATTTCGCGATCACTACAATGAATATATTCAGGCTATCCATCGATGAACACCCTAATTTTAAAATTAAAAATCCTGAAGAGAAATTAATAAAGAAAAGCAAAAACCAGAACATGCTTCATGCCTGTAAAAAGCGAATACAGAAATTGGTAATATAGTAAGTTACGAATAAAATTGTACGCGGCAATCGCAATATAATTTATGATAAACGGAGCACAATAGTGGAACTTTTACGTTCGAAGTAGAGAATGTGCCGTCATTCGAGTCAATAACTGGATTAACTGGATTATTTGTAATAATTCGATTAACCTAGACTACCTGAAAATATCATAGATATAGTTATCGAGCAAAAATTTTTGATGCCGCAAAAAAGTTCTAAAATCAGCAATTAGAAAGTATAAAAAAAAGAGGAAAAAAAAAATTAATTTGAAACTGTATCTGGATTTTTTCATTCATCTTTAGTAAATAAATTATTCATAAATTTGTATGTAATTTATTCGGGGAAAGACAACCGTTAGAGTAACTTTTCCCGAGAAAAAAGGCATCACCTTTTTCCCCTCCATGATCAATCTATGTCTTATTACTATATCTATGGAAAATATCTCGGAAGAATCATTCGGTTATTCATTTCGATTATTTCGTTCGGTTATTTCATTCCGACTACTTTTTTCTCTCCATTGCTATTCCATTCTTTACGCGCGTGCGCGAATGATTATCTCGATTAATTTATTTTCAATAATATATCTCTAATGCACGTGCGTAAGTAATTGTCTTGTTCACTTTATTTCGAGTGGTTTTAACGGCAAAAATTTACTTGTTCATTCTGTATTTCGATTATTTGCAGCGATTTATTTCCTGCTTACAAGGAATGAACCATTCGTTTCGCGATCCGGTTGCAATTCAGAGTGGATATTTTTTGAATGCTTGCTTTTTACGCACTATGCGTATTTTCGGAATCGTTGTTTCTCAAAATACGCGTTATTTTGATGCATCAATGTTTCTGTTCATAAACATACGCTAATAAAATAATAGTAATTTTGTTTTTTTAAGGGAAAAAAAAAAGAGAAAGAAAGAAAGAAAAGCATATTCATAATTTTGCCATCATATTGAAGTACATATATATGAATTTTTCAAGGTCATATGTAATATTTCAGGGTTTAAATATTTTCAAATAATAAATTTGGTTTTATTACAATACGTAAATAGAAACATTGTTACATTAATTTTACTTTATTATGACATTATACACGCACACAAAACAAAAAGAAAAAGAAAAAGAAAAGACAGAAAAAAAAAAAAAAAAAACTAAGGAAAATTTGGAATTTACTACACACAATAATAAATTGAACTTAGTTTTATGTTAATTACATGAATGGAATTTTTACTTTCTCTTACTCATAAGGTAGAGAAAGTATTGTTTTTGGGTCAAATTTTCGAACGCGAGATTTTGTTATATTTACACGTTTTGAGGTCCGCTGAATACGAAAATCATGTTTTTAGCAAATGGTCTGTGTGTCTGTCTGTGTGTCTGTCTGTTATCAGCATATCTCAAAAACAAATTATGGCAGAAAGTTCAAACTTGGTATTCTAAATGTGTATCATATAGGGATGCTACAGTAAGCTTTTCGTTAAGATCAAGCTAATGGTTTGTAGACAGGGACAATCAAGATAATTCTAATACATTAAGTCTATGGGGGAAATTGCAGGAAAGTAGAGTTTAACGTCTATAGACTGCACTAAACCAAATGAAACGAATATATATATTTTGTAATAGAGATAGTTAACTGGGAAAATTTTTTTGTGTATGTAGGAGCCTCGCCCCCCCCCCCTCGAGGGGAGTAAATTTTCATGATGGGTATCTTTCAAAAGAGCTCGCCAATACCTTTAAACCGAATGGTGGAGCCATCGATCTGCGATAATTTAAAACAAAGTTATCGATTTTTTTTTTTACTTTTAACAAAGAAAAAAAAAAAAAAAAAAAAATCGTACTTTTTTTTTTTTTTTTTTTTTTTTTTTTTTTTTGAGAATAAAATGGACTTTTTTTGGGGGTATTTGGTGTTATACTACTTCTCTAATATGGAAATCGTCTGCATTATGATGAAAAAAAATTTTTTTTTTAAATAATAATTTTAATAAATCATTTTTTAAAAACAGACTTATTTTTTAATAACCGAATTAAATTCTATATAAATGTAGGTGCATTAATGAAACGGGGGGTTGAGGGGGGCGGTAGCCCCCCTCACACAGAATTAATTATCATATAAAACTCTTCAGAAGCCTAATATGAATTGTTTAACATAGGTTTACATAACAGTACTCGTTATCTTACCTATTAATCTGCAACCTGTATTTATTGTATTTAATTTCAGGGTAAGAGAAAGTCGTGTGAGTGACACACCAGATTATTTTCTTTACACATACTTTCTCTTACACATGTATGGTAGAGAAAGTATTGTTTTGAGGTCAAATTTTTGAATGTGAGTTTTTGTTATATTTACACGTTTTCAGTGTCCATTAATCTGAAATAAAGTATTTTGCAGCTGGTCTGTGTGTCTATTATTTGTCTATCTCAAGCAAAACCAGCAGGGTGGCTACACTAAACTTTTCGTTGTGATCAGACAAACTGTTCATGTACAGGGACATCCAAAATATTTCAAATTTCAAATACATTACGTCTATGTGCGAAATTTCTACTACTTACAGTTTAATATGCATATTTTGATTTAAACAAAATTAAATGAGCCTATTTTGTTTTTATTAATAAAATCATGTTTTGTGCAGAATTTGGTATGAAAATCGTCGATCTTTCCTTTACAGAGCTACTCAAAAGCATTTGGATATATTAGGGCTATAATTGAAAATTGCTGGAAATTCATTTAAAACTGTGATATGACATTTCATATATGTTTAAATTACACAATGAGCTGTGAATATAAGTTTTAGACAATATAAAGGATTACCCAAAATTAAGCGAAAGTTATTGAATGTAATTGATGTAAATGTTTTACTACATTTTTCGAGGCCGAAGAAAACTGCTCAGGAATGAAAATTAATTAATGATACTAATAAGATATACAGAGTACTTTTTAAAATAATTCAATTTTCAGCTCAGTTTTTTTTTTTTTTTTTTTTTTTTTTTTTTGTATAATGTTACGTTTTGGGTTCTCGCGAATAAGAAAGTCAATATTTTAAATGATTGATCTGCATATATGTGTGTTAAAAGCGTGACTTTAAAAATAAATAATTACAGAAAATGCAAATTCGCATTATGAAGTTCATGTGAGATATGAGGTTGCCACTTAAACAGTTTAAAATGCAAAAAAGAGAAGAAAAAAACTGGCAATATTTGTTACAGGTTGAAAAAAAAAAACACTCTCCTTCGCCAGTCGAACAGAGTACACACGAGTGTTGCAATCAAATAGTGAAACGTTATCTGCTAGTACAAGTTACTGCACTAATGCCACTACTTTTATAGTCCATTTCTTTGATTGCAGCCCAGCCAAATTTAATAGTTTGAGTAAATTCTTACAATTCCATAAGATTTCTTTGTTATTTTGAAGTAGCCATCATTTAGCGGAAAAAAAGAGAATAAAAGGAAAAAAAATAATAATAATAATAGCATCGCTTGTGCTCGCATAACAATTCCCTGTAGTTTTAACATAAGAAATTATTCCTACGGTAGATATTACTTCTATAAAATTCAAAAATTCAAACTATATAACAAAATACAATCAACATCGTTGCTTTCTTTATTCTATTCTATTCCTTAAAGAATTTTTATAGATGCCACACGCACCACATAAACTTTAAATTTTACATCTTCTTTTTAAGATAGCACGCAATCATGTTTTATATAAAAATAAAATCATTAAATTCTTTTTTTTTTTTTTTTACATTTTGCACGAACGCTTTTTATTTCCTTATTCAATATTATTAATAAAAGCTTTTTCGATAGTGTTTGTTTCGATACTGATTATTGTTTATTTTATTTTATTTTTCTTTAAATATATATATGTATATATATATATATATTGATGAAATTCTGGCAAAAGCAGAATTTAGTTTAGGACGGACGACTATTTTTTTTTTTTTTTTGTTTTCTTTTTTTTCAAATTATAACATTGCTTTCAAATTATTCAATTATATTTTGGTAAATTTTAGATTTCGATAAATGTCCAACTATCAAAAATTGATACCGCAAAAATCGCAGTTTCAAACTAATAGCCCTCAGTCCTAAAAAAATAAAATAGTGGATCGAGCTCATGAATAAACTTGGGTTATGTATATACTGACTTTCAGGAAAATCGATTTAAAAATAATTTTTTTTTAACAGAATTTGAAATTTCAAAGTAATTGCAGTTTAAAAAAAAAAGTTAATGGATCATGTTCATTAAAAATTTGGTTGAGTTCGGATCTTCATATAAGTTATGTAACCGAAATTCATGCAAACCTGTTCATAAATACATTTTTATGTGAGTATGAAATTTTTAAATGGCCGCCATTTTGAAACACGATGCTCGATTGAGTTCATTAATAATCTTGGTTGAAACTTTGATATGAACTATGTACATACCGAATTTTAAGGAAATCTGCTCAAAAATGCATTTCTTATACGAAATTGAAACTTTCATATGGCCTTAATGGTGAATCAAGTAACCAACAAAATCACTTACAGTATTTCTATGGTAAATCCACTGTCAAATTTGTGTTTCAATTGATTCAGTTTTAAATATATAAATATATATATACATATACAAGATGTTTCAAAACTCATGGGCAAAAATTTAAAGGGTGGTAGAAAATATCTAAACAAGCCATTTTCCACATAAAATGCATGGGTGGAGAGCAAGCGGTGATCGCTAGAGGGTGCTGTAATGGAAAGTACAAACCGTGCGTTTTCTTACACATCGTCATTTCTACCGTGAATTTCAGCAGGCATGGCGACATACAATAAACAGGAAAAGGCGTACATGCATTTTATGTATGGTCAGGTGAATAGGAATGCTCTGGAAGCCGCAAGACTGTACAGGCAGCGTTTCCTTCCTGAGAAGACACGTGCCAGACCGAAAAATTTTCGAGTGATTGCGTCTACAACTTGTCCCGTCCGCACATTCCTGTCGCGTCCTGTATCATGCATGCTGGAGACGAAGGATCCCGCTTCACACAAACACCGATGCAATCGCTCGAATACTTTTCGGTCTATTATACAGTTTGATTTTAATAGGATGTGTTTTTAACTTTTTAATGCATAATATACGACCTTTCTGTCCTCAGTAAGTACTAATAACAAAAAGTAAAAATTATTGAATGTAGTTTCCCGCAATTCTGTTTATACATTTACTTTCACTGCAATTTAAGTATTAAAAAATAGAATATCTTAATCGATGAGAATATTGTTAAAGACAAATTAGAAAAGCTTTTCAGATTAATAAAAAAAAAAAAAAAATGCAAATATCTAAAAAAAAAATCTAAAATTGAATGTACATGAAGGAATATAAACCTTAAATGTAAGCCAAGTTTTTCAAAAAAAAAAAAAAAAAAAAAAAATGTGCGATGACAGAAAAAGACAAATATTCCTGGAACATTTTGAAATATTTCTTACTTAATTTAGTGGTAATAATATTAATAGAACTATTTCATAAACAAAAATTGTATACTATATCCCAAACTTGTATCTTAGACATTTAATACAACTTACTTTTATTATATTTATTACAATTCATTTAATACGTTTCAATTTAAAAATCTCATTACTTAGTAAAATTATTTTATAATATTTTAATTATATATACAAGGGGGCTCTGCCCCCTGCTCGCTCCGCTCACAAACCCCCGAAGGAGGCTTCGCCTCCTCCCCGACTCACTTTACTTATTGACACATGCAGAAATCTGCTCGCTTATTCGCTGCTTTCTTTCACTGAAAATGAATATTAATAGTGCATATTACAAGACAAAAGCAGAAAATTATTTTGAAAATCCTCATATTCAATGTCAAATTGAAATATATAATATTTATTATATATATATATATATATATATATATATATATATATATATATATATTAATAGAAAGAAAATCATAATATCTAGACCATTTTGCATTACAGCTTTGGTATATGTCCCTTTTCATTTCTTTTTTACAACCTTAAACCAGGACCACGATACCCCATTCGGTAGAGTGCCGAGCTAGTAATTGGAAGATTGTGGGTACGGTTCTCGAGCCGACCAAAGACCGTCGTGTACATTAATGGTGGCTAGTGCACGTAAAATATGCCGTGGCCACAATATCCTCCGTGTTCCCTTTAAAATTATACCTCTGGGGGCTACCGAAGCTGGGGAGCTCTCCCCTTCGTGTAGGACCAAAACTGTGGTGGCATGTCTCCGGAACAGCCGTAGGGATGCGTCCCAGACCGTCGCCAATTACCCAGAGCGCAGTAATGGTGCGACGTCATTCACAACCTACCTAATTATCTACCTACCTACAACCATGGATCATATTTCAATTTTCCCATGTAAAAATATTAATTTTCTGAAAGTAGGGAAAAAAAAATTGATATTTATTTTCTTCGTTGTTTTACATCCATGGTTTCCGGCCGCGGTACCCAGGCCGGTAAAGCGCTGAGCACGTAATTGGAAGATTGCCGATTCGATAATTGAGCCGGCCAAAGACCGTCGTGTACCCTAATGGTGGCTGGTGCTCATGAAATCTGTCGTGGTCGCAACGTCTTCCATGTTCCCATCCCCACTATATATCTGGGGATCACCAAAGCGGAGGGAGATCCCCTCTGTGGTGTAAATAATTCATTTACCTTTTGTGTTTTCATATTTTAAATTAATTTTATTAATATTACGGTAAACATCTTGTCAATCCTTTGTTAGAAGCCATTATTTTTTTGTATATATATGAAACTACTATATTGGTTTAAAAATAAACAACACAGATGTATGAAACTTGTTATTTAAATTTCTTGATTTTTACATGTGTTGATAGCTATTTGCATTTAATAAATTCAAGTAGTTGAGGAGAGAGAGACATACCTACAATTTTTTTTTTTTTTTTTTTTTTAAAGTCAACAATACAAAGTTCTGTTGGTTATTATTTATTTAATCAGTTATTCAAAATATATTGAACCAAAAAAATTTCTTATTTGTACAAAGTTCCAGCATATCACAATTTTTGAAAGAGGGAATTGACTTATAGGTCACTCGGTATATATTCAATCCCAAAAAAAAAATGTTATTGGTTATGTATGACTTTAAAAATAATTTCAGTAATTATAGCAATAAAAATAAAATAACTTATTCAAAATAAACAATCTCTACAGTAACAGAATCATTCATTCTTAAGAACAATAATCAAGTATTCCTTTCATTTTCCATTTTATTTATTTTTATGCATATATTCTTCAAACATTGCAGCTTATCGAATCATTGTAGATAATATAAAGTCATGTTTAATTCAATAAACATTTAAATAACCTAATGTTTTCCTCTTTTGCAATATTTTGATAATCTAAATAAATGTATCTAATAGCTTAGCCTAAATGAATATTTTGGTTTGTGATCTCAATCTTTTTCCATCGGATCACAATTTGACATAACCGGCACCAAATGTGGTGTAAATAATTTTTTTACCTTTTATGTTTTCATATTTTAAATTAATTTTATTAATATTTTTAATTTTAATTAGCAACAGAAGTTACTTAGTGAGGATCAAAGACCTCATGGCGGACATGATCGTTATACTACATTTTGACCGCTAACCCTTTTGTTCTTTTGGTCAGAATGTCTATATATATCTAAATACTTTTATTTACATAAGAGAGAAAAAAAAAAAAGGAATAAACTCACTTCATTGCTAGAATGCTGTAAAAGGAAAAATGCAGAACACAATACTATTTTTAAGAAAAATCAAATCATTGCATCAACATTCCTTTCTTTATTTTCCAATCAATACCAGCAAATCCAAAACAAGCAGGATACAAAAATAGACTGCTCTTAAAATTTGAATATCCATCCATCCCAGCTGATAACATACATATATATATATATTTAATAAGTAGGCACTCTCTCTCCAAATCATAATCTGGACAAAGTCCTTTAAAAACAGAACATAAAACCCATTCTTACCCAGGCTGCTCTCTTGAGTGATGCTCAAAAACAACAGAATTTAAAATTGCCGGGATAACAGAAGGTGGGGTCAGAACCATCACCCTATTGGTTCTCAGAATGGTGTGAGATGACATCACCAGTAGGAAAGAAGAACCAATTTTTCTCCTGTGTGTGTATTGCAGTAAAGCAAACACAACAGGGTGAGTTGAGCCAGCTGAGAGAAACAATGCATTTAAGTGCAGAAAAACGATCTTATTTAAAATTTAAAAAGAAGTGATGTTTTTAACATCACAACCCCATAGCGCACCTATTACCCATAGCGCAGTTTTGTTGCGACGTTAAATCCAACCAACCTACCTACCTACGTACAACCATGGATCATATTTTAATTTTCTCCTGTAAAATGACTTCATGACGGAAAAACAACGTCATTGGGAGAAACTTTTTTTCAAAATGACAAATAGAGTACCTTCACAAACTTGTCGTTTTTAGTAAATAACTTCTTTAATTAAAATGATAGAAATTTCTAAGCGGCTGAAATTTCTCCCTTGGAGAACTCGGAACACATTGATACCTCTCATGACGTGAAGGACCCTGCCCTCCGTTAGAAGATTCTGTCGCAGACAAAAAATTGACGCCAGTGACAGTAACTTTTTATTTTAATATACAGAGATACATAAATACGCATATAATATTATAATACACTGATAGACTATTCGTCATATTATTTAGTCATATACACTGTGTAAAAAAAAGTATAAAAGCACTAGATATTTTTTAAAATGAAGGGTATCTTTTATTTTTAATTTATTTTTATGTGTAACATTTTGCAGATCATTTAGCAAGAAAATATCAGTATCATTACCACGAATTCCAAAAATAAATTATTAATGACAACAAAAATAGTTTCTGCTTCTTTTAACTCTGTAAAAAAAAGTAGAAGGACAGAATACAAAATATAAAATACAAGCAATTTTAATAAGGAATACTATCTCTGTTCTTTTTAATGTCATGAGCAAGTTTTCATTCATCGCAAAGCATTAATTTTTTAGGCCTACCAGTCATCTTTCTTTTCCTATTTCTATCTGACTTTCTGATAATGTTAGAAAGTGTATTGGGGCTGACGTGAAGTATACGAACAATCTGTCTAACACCTTTAACATTAATTTTATGTGCAACAATTTGCCCCTTTTGGAAATAATTTTAAAGGCAGTCTGAACAAAAAAATAACAATGCAAATTTTAACAAAGTATGTTTTCCTCATCAAAAGGAGTTAAAGAAAATTCAATATTTACGTTTTTACTTGGGCACAATTCACCAAATAACAAATTTTGGCAAGTGTCCTTCTACTCTTTTTACACTCTTAAATTCATGGATGCTAGTTTTTTTACAATCCACTAATTACCATTAGTAGTATAAATTTCATTTTTACGTGAAATTAAAGAAAACTTTGTTATAGAAAAACCTGTATAAAAATCTAAAAGTCAGGATAAAAAAAAAGAAAATAATCTACAAAAATCGACTGTGCTTCTACTTTTTTTTTTTTTTTTACTCGGTGTATGTTTAATGATCTCTCTCCTTTTAGAACCGGGTTAGAAATATTGCGGCTAATGTACAAAAACCTATACGATCCAAAGAAATTAATTTATGAGTAAAGTATTGCGGCCTATTGTACTAAACTATACTATCATTTTAGTTATGATGTAAAACTATACGATACAATCATTGAGTTTACCAAATTTAATTGAGGTTCAAAATTTAAGACACTATAAATTAATGGACACACTCCATTTATCGTCACAAAAGTATTCAGGAAAGAATGAGAAAATATATCGACAAATTCACGTTATAATTATAAAAATTATTATTTTTTCAATAATAAAGTGACGTATATGTTCTGATGGATTATATTTAAAGTAAAACTTTAATGTATAATTTAATATGTAAAATATATCTGAATATATATTCAAAATATATTTGAAACAAATACAATACTAACACACTTTTTATATTTTAAATATTCAAATTTACCTGTTTCAAAATACACAACAGATGATTAATTTTGTTTTAATATATTAATATGCATACCAAATGATAGTTAATTTTGTCATATAAACTCTAAAGAAAATTTTCGTGGAGAAATATTTCCAAAATAAAGCAATGCTTTAAGAATCGAATGGTTAATTCATTAAGACACCTCTTAGGGAAATTGCATTCAGACAACCTGATCGATCAAATCATTCAGCTGAATAAGGACTTTCGATTTTGCAGGAAAGGACAGGACCTTAAGTAGGTCGTAAGAAGAATAATGGAAATTAAATAAAAAAAGCTAGGTTCTGCTTCGATGGGGCTCTTAGGCAAATCGATTGATGATATATAATGTAGCTATTACATAACAATGTATTTAATATATTTTAATATCAAACAAAGTATTTAAGCCTGTAAAAATTATTCTTTGATGCAATGCACTTTATAAAATATAACACAAGATATTAATATATTTTAACATTGATTAAAAATTAAGTGCATAAATAGATATTTAAAGAATAGTGATATAAAATGTATATAGTTATATTGATGAGTTTAGTGCATTTAAAATTAAATATATCAAATGCTCCTATTTTTTTATTTTTTCATTTTGTTAAACGGATTAAGTCTATATAATACTTTATATTTTTCTTTCTTATGCATATAAATACATATACATCCATTTCTTCATGGAATTTTATTTTTTTATTTTGTGGAGTATTTGAAAAGATTTATATATATATACATATTTGTTTTTTTTTCAAACAGTTCAACATGGACATATCTCTGCTGATACGTATAAAGGATGTAAGTCCAAAAATGTCGATTTTGAGTTAAGTACTTAGTCAGACTCAGAAAAAATTCTCTATCGATTGGTATAAAGGATTTAAATACATGTCATTTAGTGTTTGAGAAAATCCATTGGTAAAAAAAGATTCAAGTGAGAAATTTAGCATTAATCATTGGTATAAAATATTTAATTCAATTTTTTCCCTTTATTAAATGAAGGTTGACAATTGCTGAATGGTATAAAGGGTATGAATCAACATAATCCCTTTTTTTCTAATCGATTCTTCTGATTAGTTTTTAGTTTGTTTAACTTTAATTTTCGTCTCCTTAAAAATCAAGAATATGGACTTAAATCCTTTATACTTATCAGTACAGATATACTATATCCTATAATAGTCTAATAATAGACACATAATACCTTGATGCATTTTCCTTAATAATGATCTCATAAATATTTTGTGAAATGTTTTAAATATGTACACGAAATTTTAAACACATTGAGTTTTTAAATAATAAACAGTTTATCAAAATGTATCTTTTAATGTTATGCTAAACTTGCAACCTTATTCCCAAATTCTTATGTACTTACTGTCATTCACAACGGTATGTTTGTGAATCTCAACCAAATAAAACATCTATCAGATTTTTTACGTTTTCAAAATTTTCATATGTGTAAAGAGAAACTTAATTATTGCAAAACTTAATTATTACTTGATTCTATAGACGGAAATGTATAAGAATTATACATAAGAATAAGAACATAAGAATATTTAATAGCTCTATAAATAATAGATATAACGATAATCATAATATAAGACTTGCACTCCTAAATCATTACATAGTTCTTGTGACAATGACTAATATCATTCCGTAAATATAAAGAAACTTTTTGTGTCCCTGAAAAGAATCATACACTCAGAAAACAATATATCGCCTTCATCTAGAACGAATAAGTGGTCATTTTCTAAATCCCTAAACTAGAAATATAGATTTCCGAGCTATGCGTATAAGGCATGCCAATAAGCTGAATAGACAAAATGATCGAGAATTTCTCTACACGTTTTCAGATGGTGAAAGAATATTCTCAATATTATGAATATTATGAATCTTTCTATTGCGAGAATTTCTCGTTTCATTTTCTAGAATTGGGTCAAAAACCATTATTATAGTAGCTAAAATTCGCCTCTTGTATTCGCATTTATGTGCAGAGATTTTAAAATAAGTTTGAACTGGATAATATAAGCAAAAGCTCTAGAATTTTAATAGGGGTTTCTAGAACTCGTTTTCATAGGGGACTAGAATTTATAAGACTGGAACTGAACTATTTTTACTAAACCCACAATTTAGATTCTAAATGTCATTTACAGAATTTTTTCTCAGTGTAAAACCTAAAAAAAATGTTACAGAAAATGTATACAGATCGTGGGATGTTGCTGTATAAAATTCATACCAACTCTTATCTCAATAGCTAAAATAATTATATGTTTTCACATTTTAAATAAATAATATGAGCTTGTTCCATGTACAATATTGATGATTTTTTTTCCTTTTCTGCAAAAATAACAAGTTCCTACGCTCTTAAAGCAATACAGATCTTACGACAGAGACATAAATCATACGTACAATCTCTAAGCCCAAACACCTGATCTGTTTAGTCATCACAGTTTTAACTAGTACATTTGCAGATCAGGAGCCTCGACGTTCTATTTTCATCACTCAATGTTCAACAGTTCCTTTTTATTTATTCCATATTCTGTGCATATGTTATGTACAGAATAAATATTAATATATATATATATATATAAGACACTTTTAAAAAGAATATGTATGTATATGATATAAAATTAAAATAAAGTTTCTTTAATAAAGAAAAAACAAAAGGGAAGTTATAAACCAATGCGCTAAACTGCTGCAAAAGGTAATGCAAAACTTGAATATAGGAATAATTTAACAAAAGAAATAAAATAAAACCCCGAAACCCAGAAGTCAGCATCAGGGAGCCCCCCCCCCCCCTCGTGTAGGGGTAAAAGAGAAGTTTCTCAAAGAATAGTAGCAATTAGCTAATAAATATCCTTAGCCCCCAACTTTTCACCAAACAAAAAACCACCTTTAACTGAATAGAAATCTGGCAAATCGGAAATAGAACAAACCGAAAGAGGAAAGCACTGAAATATTCGGTTAAAAGTTAGGACGTGTAACAGTTACAATATATTAAAATCACACAATAAACAGACTGGGAAGAAAATCATATTTATTGAAATTTATTTTTCCGACTGAGTGAAAATAATGCCTGGAGCGGGAGTCGAACCCCAGATCTTTCACTTACAAGGTCAAGGCTCTACCAATTGAGCTATCCAGGCCGACAACCGGTGGACATTACTCAGTCAGACAACCTTTTGGCAGAAACATCTGGTCTATCATGTAGATAGCTCAACAGAAATAAGCCGCAGGTAAAGGAAAACACCATTAAACAATGGGAAAGAATTACAATATATTAAAATAAATATATCAATTTTAATATATTGTAATTCTTTCCCATTGTTTAACGGTGTTTTCCTTTACCTGCAGCTTATTTCTGTCGAGCTATCTACATGATAGACCAGATGTTTCTGCCAAAAGGTTGTCTGAGTGAGTAAGGTCCACCGGTTGTCGGCCTCGATAACTCAATTGGTAGAGCCTTGACCTTGTAAGTCAAAGATCTGGGGTTCGACTCCCGGTCCAGGCTTTATGTTCACTCAGTCGGAAAAATAAATTTCAATAAATGTGTAACAGTTATTTTGCAAGATTTTTAAGAGCTTTTTTTTAAATCGTTATCATAATTACATGAAATGCGAATTTATTTAAACTGTACCAACAAGTGATAGGGAAAAACGTTTAGTAAAAGCATCCTACAGTCAAGTTCGTTAACCAAAAGGTTTAAAGTTTTTTCGGGGTTTTATTTCATTTCATTTGTTAAATTTTTCCCATATATATATATATATATATATATATATACATACATACATACATATGATTGAACTCGCAAATACTTTTTTATATTCATAAGCAAATACTTTTTTAAGGGGGCTGAAGCCCCCTCAAACCCACGCTTTATCGCTTTGTCTATATCTATCTGTATATATGTGTATATTTATATATTTTCCTAGTAAATGATAGTCTTCCATTAAATCCTTGTAACTATTAAATACATGTATCAAATTTCATGCAAAATAATTGCATAACGTATCGGAATTATTTTTGTGTAACCCTGTAAACTATTGCTATTCTATCCCCCAATTTCCCCACAGAAAAACAAGGTTGAATCGTTCTAATAACATTCCATTATATTTAATGCACTTTTAAAAAGTACCATCTATAAACCGTAATGGAATGAAATCCTTTTGCGTGTCCCTGAAAAGGAGCCACAGTTGTTATATTCACAAAAAATAGGAATACACCAGATTGTTTAAAACTCATTAATATTTCAACTTAGATTGATATCTTTTGGATTGTTACAGGATGTCATCAAAATTTTTTTGTGTGGTCCTGTAAATAAATTTAGTCTATACATAACATTTTTCTTTATATAAAATATGCTTTTAAGCATTCTTATGATGTATGTTTATTTCACTATGTTGCATGCAGCATAATCGATTTGAAATGCGCTAAGATAAAAAATTGTCCAATGTTACAAAATTCTTTAGTGTGTCTCTGTAAACCAACCATTACAGTACATACACCAGTAAAAACTATTCAACCTATTCTACGCTTTTCATGAATAATTGTTTGAAATTTGACAAAATTTGAATAATTACATGATATAGTTGGAACAAATTTGTAAGGCCCTGTGCACTAATAAGGCAGCCTACGCACACTATAGAATACTTTCTATCGAAAATTTTCTATAGAAAACATGACTTTAAGCATATCTGTAATGTACGCTATATATGTATATATATATATATATGTGTGTGTGTGTGCGTGTTTAATGCCTAGTAACAACGTTAAATTCGTCCAAACAGAATTCACCCCGAAGGCCGTAATAATGAGAAAAAAATTCTGGTGTGTCCCTGTACATAAACCATAAATAATATAGATGCCAAACATTATACAGTTATATATATACAGAACCTGGACATGTGTACGAATTTGCAAGTCAATAGGGGGATTATTGCGGTGGCTCTGGGGGCACATTTAAAATCTGTCCATAGACTGTAATGATAAGAAAAAGTTTGATGCACACAAAATGCAAATAGAATACACACCCAGAACTATAGATTTATTTTTGTGTGGCTCATGAACATGCGTACCGAGTTATAAATCAATGGATTGATTTTTGAGGCCGCTATGGTAAGACATACATACAGACACACAGTCAGAACACAAACACCTTTTGAGTCTCCACATGGCGTCCTCCACTGGCGTTTTGGAACTAACACACACGCACAAGCACCCATATATATATCACTGTAATAGTTTAAAAAGCAATTTAAGAGAGCATGAAAGTACTCAAAAATCCTTTTACTGACTTTATACTTCAATACAGTGTATTCCTTACTTAATAAATATTTGGAAAAATATTTACAAAGCTTTTGTTTTACAAAAAATAAAATCGGTATAATTTACATCTTATGTCAATCATTGCATCTATATCTCGTCAGTAAAATGCAATGTATAATACAATATATTTTAGAAAAACAAAATTTTCGTATAATATTGAACTTACAAACATTTCGTCATTTCATATAAACTAATGTTTCCTAAAATTTTACTACATTTGCATTAAAAAAAGAAAGAAAATTCTAAAAAATTGTGAAAGTAATTACAGATTTTTTTTTTTCGTACATAATGAATATGAAATTTGGATAATGTTACATATAAATCTAGATACACATGTGTAAGATAACATAAAATCATATTACTATTTACAAGTATAAATTTGTTTATCTATCTAACAAATATAAGTCATTTTATTTAAAATTTTCATTGACTTTATATTTATTTTCTGGAGAAAAAAAAATATTTTCATGAATTGAAGGTAAAAAATGAGTTCTTCCGCGAACAAATTCCTTTCTTTCATCTTCGCAGTAAATAGCTGTAAGACGTATCATTCTTTGGAAATCATTTGTCTAGAATACAATTGACTTCTTATCGAACCGAAAATGAGACTGGGTGTTCCTTTTTATGTTATACAGTACATAAAAGGTTTTTGTAACAATGGATTTTGCTATAAATGTGGAATTTCTTTCAGAATTTTGTTTTATAAACAGGTGTATGTGTATTAACATTATTAATATAATTGCAAAATAAGAAAAAAAGTTACATTTTACTTTTACAGTATGCAAAAATTTAATGTATATAACATAATTTATTGTTCTAATTATTTTATTTTTTTACTTAATAAGAATAATATGAGGGCGTTTTTCAATGCAAAATAAAATTCATCTGTGTTTATTACTTTGATTAGTCTTTCTTTTCTTGCGTTTTCATTTTCATAAATTTATTCGTTTTCATAATTTTAGATAACCAAAAAATACATTCTTGTTATTTAGGATTTTCGGATTTACTACAGAATGCATCCTATAAAAGTCTTACATATAGAAATAATCATTTGTGTACAAGGATTTAGAAAGTAATTCAGGTACATACTAATTTAAGGCGTGTATTTTTATAAGCTAATTATATATATATATATATATTAGGGTGGATCGAAAAATGCTTTTTTTCTGCAATACAATTCTGAGAGCGCGGAAACTTGCGCATAGGCGTCATTATAAATGATTTTTTTTTTTTTTTTTCAAAATTTAAAATCGCGCAGAAGGCCTAAAGTTACCAAAAAAGTCAAAATACCGGTAAATAAAAAAAAAAAAA
The DNA here is from genome assembly GCA_963930645.1 of Salticus scenicus. Lineage (NCBI taxonomy): Eukaryota > Metazoa > Arthropoda > Arachnida > Araneae > Salticidae > Salticus > Salticus scenicus. The sequence goes on along the minus strand of OZ005649.1, from coordinate 275,053,820 downwards.
AAAAAAAAAAAAAAAAAAAAATACATTTTTTGTTCTAATAGTGAAAAAAGTGTTTTTAAGAGTGTCCTTAATGCATACCAAATATAATTAGACCCATTCTTGTTTTACGGAATTCGCGCAAAAGGCCTAAAGTTGCGGGTTGTATCGTAAAAAAACGATATTTCATGATTTTCGACAATTTTTAAACATGTGCCAAAACCCATAAAAGTTTTATTTTTTATTTGTAATAGTTTAAAAACCATTCAAAATAGTTTTCCCAATCCATAAATAATACGTTCAGACCTGTTATTCCTTAACTGTATTCGCGCAAAAGGTCTAAATTATAGTATAAGTTAAGTTATAGAGTCCCGTAAAAACGACGTTTTCCATCTCTGATGAGTGTTTATTTAACACATTAATATTTGTAATAAGACTCTAACAAGTGATTTACAAAAAATGTATTAGCCAAACATATCATATTGTAGCTCTCAGCACATTTCAACATTTAATCTCTGCTGAAATGACTCAGGACCCACGGCGAGGACGTGGCTGCAAAGCGAGTCCCACCTCCACCCTACCCAACCAACCAACCAGGGTGAATTTTATTTACAATATTTACAGTAACTATTTACTTTGTACAATGCATATATTTTCGTTGTAGGCAAAGGTTTATTTACATAGAAGCCCCCTTTGAATTCTGACTTTGAATTAAATGTGGGCATCAGCTGTCTTGATTTTAAAGTAGCTCTAATATAACCATCTCGATTTTCATGCCCGCACACTTTTTCTGCTGCTTCTGTAACCAGTTTTACACACCTCTCAACTGACTGGGTGTGGCATGGGAATTTGAGGTAGTTAAACTCTGGTAGCGCTTTGTCTTTCAATAAAGAAGCTATGTATTCAGGTGGCATCTTGGACAGTAGTGGCGGCGGTGTTAACTTGCAGATTGACCGATCAATTAGTTCACATAGTCGCTTGCACTAACATATTTTGAAGTTATTTGTAAGTATCTTACATAACCTACAGCTGATGGCTCATTTCTGGATTTAAGGTCATTTTCCTCCTCCAGACAAGTTCTCTAATGTGTGGTCTCTCATCCATTATCATTGCCAACATCATATTTTCAGGGTGGCAGAAGAATGCGTTCCTTTGAATTACTGGATCAATGATTTGCTTGATATTGTCCGGTAGATGCCTGGTTGTTTTGACTACTTTCAAAATATGTTTCGGTCCATCTTTCATAGTGTAGTTTTTCTTTATAACAAACCATAAAGTAGCATATGACTTCACTATGTAATTTGCAAGAGTCTGTAACTCAATTGTTGGACTAGTTTGGGAGACATACAATCTTAAAACCCGGTTAGCACAGGTTAGCCAACGAGAGTGGCTGATGCGTCCAGGATCTCTACCAGCCAATTCTGGATTACAGATTCCTGTGTTGACCGCTTTTACAATGACTAGGAAATACTTCTGATTTTTGCTCAGATCGTTTTTAGTGATATCATTGACTTCTTCTGATTGTATCGGATCAAAATCTGCAACAGGGAGTTTCTCACATCCACGGAGTTGTTTTCCAACTGGACCGCTAAATGATGCTGGTCCTGTTGTCGTTCCATCCAAAAGATCAAACAAATGCCTATAAAGTAACTCGTCAAAATGTAGCAAGCAGATAAACCATTGCAAAGGACGGCGACACTTAACTTCAATGTTATGTACAACACCGCTTTTCCATCCAGTGTTTGTGACTGTTCCATCACATCCGATGGCCTCCACTGCACTCATATCAAATTCTTCTTTTCAAAATGTTCGCAAATACTGTCAGCAATTTCATTTGCGGTACCTTTCTTTGGTGTGACATGGCCAATGTATTTACCACCTGGTTCACTTATCACGCTAATATGTTCTTCTTTTATAGTTCTTCGGTACATTTTAGCTCCAATCTTTTCTTGAGTTATTGTATTATCTTTTCTTCCGTTGAAATAAATTGCGTTGCCTTCTTTCATCAAGTGGTCTTCTTCCGTTATTGCTTTCCGAGACTTCACTTTTTCTCTTCTTATTTTCTTTCTGTCTATGACTTTTGCTATGTTTTCGTCAGATATCAATCCCAAATCGTGTAAAACACCGGTAGCTATTGCAGCGGTGGCTCTGTCCGACACCCCGAACCTGTCACTCAGCAAAGATGTTGTTGTCAGCTTCGAATGCATTTGCGCAGGAGAAGAAGACAACAAAAAACCTACATCACAGTCAGCATCTGACGAAGTTTTCTGTCTTCTATTTTTTTCATCACTGCAACTACTCATTACACTTTTGCTTGTGCTGGGAATACTAGGATCTAACGTAGTAAGCGATTCTTGAGACAACAACTGTCTCTTCTTTCTTCTCTCTTTTGTAATTTATTAGTTTCCTGTGCATCTAAACTACCAATAACCATTTTCCTGGCTGTTCTTTGATCGTGCATAAATTTCAACTCTATGTCTGGAATCTTTTTTACTTTTTCACATTGACAAGCTACAGTCAAAGGACAGACTGTACTACCCTTACAGACAGTCTCACATGTGCAAGACAAAGTTATATTACATTTACAGGCAGCAGTATCGAAAAGTATAGTTTTAGCATTCTGTACGAAAAATTCTACTCTTTTCTTATAAAAATCTTTTTCACAGTCTCGATTGAAAGTTTTTTTTTAACGCAATATACGAGTTATAGTATGATTGGATCATTTGGACCACACGAGTATGTGTTACTGTTGGGATTGTGGCCTTGTTATAAATCTGAACTATTTGAGTTCCTACGGACTCGGCCACAGCTACAAATCCTAACTATTTCCATAAATATTTACAGGAGTTAGAGCGCGGGCAGACAGATAGACAGACAGATCGATAGATATACAAACTGAAATCATATTCACACTTAAAAATGTTGGAAAGTATTAAAAACACTTAATGTAAACGAAAGTACAATTTTAGCAATTTTTTGATAATAACTCTTAATATAAATGGATATTTTTGTGTCACCCTGTAAATCTAATGCTAATCATGCTACATTCTAGGCAAATAATTTTTTTGTGCATTTAAATAACACATTTCAATTTCCTAAAACTTCGCGGAAAGTAAAGTTATTAAAATTTCATTTATAGAAATATCTCTCATAGAACGCAATGCTTTGAAACACTTTTGAGTGTCCCTGTATATAAATCGGTGGTGGTATTTCCTCCATTTTATACAGGAAACATCCAATAGGGAAATTGAATAGCATATTTCAATTTCATTAAGCTATGTCTACAGTAAAGGTTTGAAAATATGGTTTATAGAATATAAATCTCATAGAACACAATGCTTTTAAATACTTTCAGGTGTACCTGTACAAAAACCAGTAGAGGTATAAACTCCATTTTCAATAGGGAACATCCATAGTAAACTTGAATAACATATATCAGTTTCAGGAAATTCCATAAATATTTACGGGAGTTAGAGCTCGGACGGACAGACAGGCAGACAGACAGACGGACATGCATATACACAAAACTGCAATCATAGTCACATTTAAAAAATGTTAGAAAGTGTTAAAAACGCTTAAATTAAACGAAAGTACAATTCTAGCAATTTTTTTATTATTACCTCTTAACATAACTGGATATTTTTGTGCCACCCTGTAAATCTAATGCTAATCCTGTTATATTCTATGCAAAGCATTCTTTTGTACATATAAATAACATATTTCATTTTCCTAAAACTTCGTCGAAAGTAAAGTTATTAAAATATGATTTATAGAAATATCTCTCATAGAAAGCAACGTTTTGAAATAATTTTGAGTGTCTCTGTACATGAACCGATGGCGATATTCTCCTCCATTGTATACAGGAAACATCCAATAGTGAACTTGAATAACATATTTCAATTTCATTAAGATATGTCTAGAGTAAAGGTGTGAAAATATGGTATATAGAAATACCTCTAATAGAACACAGTGCATTGAAATAATTTCGGGTGTCTATGTATAGAAATCAGTAGAGGTATAAACTCCATTTTCAATAGGGAACGTCCGATAGAGAACTTGAATAACATATAACAGTTTCAAGAAATTCCATATATTTACCGGAGTTAGAGCACGGAGAAACAGGCAGACAGACAGACAGGCAGATACACAAAACTGAAATCCTATTCACACTTAAAAAAATGTTAGAAAGTGTTAAAAACTCTTAACGTAAACGAAAGTACAATTCTAGCAATTTTTATTAATAGCTCTTAATATAACTGTATATTTTGTGCCACCCTGTAAATATAATGCTAATCCTGTTATATTCTATGCAAAACATTCTTTTGTGCATATAAATAACATATTTCATTTTCCTAAAACTTCTTCGAAAGTAAAGTTATTAAAATATGATTTATAGAAATATCTCTCATAGAAAGCAACGTTTTGAAATATTTTTGAGTGTCCCTGTACATAAACCGATGGTGATATTCTCCTCCATTTTATACAGGAAACATCCAATAGTGAACTTGAATAACATATTTCAATTTCATTAAGATATGTCTACAGTAAAGGTGTGAAAATATGGTATATAGAAATACTTCTAATAGAACACAATGCATTGAAATACTTTCGGGTGTCCCTGTATACAAATCAGTAAAGGTATAAACTCCATTTTCAATGGGGAACGTCCGATAGTACAATTCTACCTCTCATAGAACACAAAGCTTTGAAATATGTATGGGTGTCCCTGTACACAAACCAGTAGAGGTATAAACTCCATTTTCAATAGGGAATGTCCGATAGAGAACTTGAATAACATATTTCAAATTCATTAATATATGTCTAGAGTAAAGTTATGAAAATATGGTTTATAGAAATATCTCTCATAGAACACAATGCTTTGAAGTACTTTCGGGTATCCCTGTACACAAACCAGTAGAAGTATAAACTTAATTTTCAATAGGGAACGTCCGATAGTGAACTTGAATAACATATTTAAATTTCATTAAGATACATCTACACTAAATGTAAGTAAATATGGTTTATAGAAATACCTCTCATAGAACACAATGCTTTGAAATACTTTCGAGTGTCCCTGTACACAAATCAGTAGAGGTATAAACTCCATTTTCAATAGGGAACGTCCGATAGTGAACTTGAAAACCATATTTCAATTTCATTAAGATATGTGTACAGTAAAGGTATGGAAATATGGTTTAAAGAAATACCTCTCATAGAACACAATGCTTTGAAATACTTTCGAGTGTCCCTGTACACAAATCAGTAGAGGTATAAACTCCATTTTCAATAGGGAACGTCCGATAGTGAACTTGAAAACCATATTTCAATTTCATTAAGATAGATCTACGGTAAAGGTATGAAAATAGGTTTATAGAATTATCTCCCATAGAACATAATGCTTTGAAATACTTTCGGGTGTCCCTGTACACAAACTAATAGAGGTATAAACTCCATTTTCAATAGGGAACGTCCGATAGTGAACTTGAATAACATATATCAGTTTCAAGAAATTCCATAAATATTTACGGGAGTTAGAGCGCGGACAGACAGATAGACAGAAAAACCGAAGTCATAAACACTTTTCAACCTTGTTGGAAAGTGTTAAAAAAGCAAGATATCGTCTGGTAGCATCGAACTGAAAACTTCTAGAGAGAACTGGCACAAGCTATCAAACACTCCGCTTTAGTATTAATATTTTAGTGAAATATTTGCAATTAAACTATTGCCGAAACTTAAGACTTCTTTTCTGTAAAGTGTTGTGCTAATGCATGTCATTGCTTTCATGTTTTATTACAATCAGTGTGTACCATAATTCTATGCAAGTTCTTTCAAAACTGAATTTTGCTTCGCGTGATTTTTACTTTGCGTGATTTTTACTTTCTCTTACCCATAAGGTAGAGAAAGTATTGTTTTTGGGTCAAATTTTCGAATGCGAGATTTTGTTATATTTACACGTTTTGAGGTCCCCTGAATATGAAAATCATGTTTTTAGCAAATGGTCTGTGTGTATGTCTGTGTGTGTGTCTGTGTGTGTGTCTGTGTGTGTGTCTGTGTGTGTGTGTGTCTGTGTGTGTGTCTGTGTGTGTGTGTCTGTCTGTGTCTGTGTGTGTGTGTGTCTGTTATCAGCATATCTCAAAAACAAATTATCGCAGAAAGTTCAAACTTGGTATTCTAAATGTGTATCATATAGGGATGCTACAGTAAGCTTTTCGTAAACATCAAGCAAATGGTTCGTGTACAGGGACAATCAAGAGAATTCTAGTACATTACGTGTATGGGGGAAATTGCAGGTAAGTAGAGTTTAACGTCTATAGACTGCACTAAACGAAATGAAACGAATATATATTTTTTGTAATAGAGATAGTTAACAGGGGAAAAAATTTTGCGTATGAAGGAGCCTCGCCTCCCCCCCGGGGGGAAAGACCCCCGTCAAGGGGAGTAAATTTTCATGATGGGTATCTTTCAAAAGAGCTCGCCAATACCTTTAAAACGAATGGTTGAACCATCGATATGCGATAATTTAAAACAAAGTTATCGATTTTTTTTACTTTTAACGAAAAAAAAACTTTTTTTTTTTTTTTTTTTTTTTTTTTTTTTTTAATATTGAGAATAAAATGGTTTTTTTTTTTTTAGATATTTGGTGTTATACTACTTCTCTAATATGGAAATCATAAAAGATATTTTTTTTTAAATTATAATATTAATAAATTATTTTTTAAAAACAGAATTATTTTTTAATAACCGAATTAAATTCTATATAAATGTAGGTGCATTAATGAAACGGGGGGTTGAGGGGGGCGGTAGCCCCCCTCACACAGAACTAATTATCATATAAAACTCTTCAGAAGCATAATATGAATTGTTTAACACAGGTTTACATAACAGTACTCGTTATCTTACCTTTTAATCTGCAACCTGTATTTATAGTATTAAATTTCAGGGTAAGAGAAAGTCGTGTGGGTGACACACCAGATTATTTCTTTTAAAATAAATATCGCCTGCTCTCAAAATTAAAGAAAAAAAAAGACGAATTCTTTAATGAATATTTTATAATGTGTTACAATGCATGGGAAAATATAGAAGAACCTTTTAAAAGGATATAACATAGTAGTTTTATTTGTCATCAAATTTTATTTTTTTTATAAAGTAACTAGCAGGCAACGCCCGCTTCACTGGTCCCTATTTTTAAATGAATCACTATAATTACTGAATTCTCAATATTGCATTAATTTTTATCACGTGAAGAAAAAAGAGAAACAAAATGGATTAGGAAAAATGTCACACCGGGTTCTCACTGCATTCGAAAAAAATTCCCAAAATGCTCTAACTCTTATAACTATTATTTTCCCCCTTCGCCCCACCCTCCCGTCTATCCTAATAATTTTACAAATTCGAAAATATCCGCAATCGATTTGTATGCATCAAAAACCTCTATGCAACAGTTTTGAATGATCTATCTTTATTTTTATTTTTTTGCCCCTGCGCTCCCCCCTCCTTCCCGCCCCTCCCAATAATTTAAAAAATTCGAGAATATCCGCAATCGATTTGCAGGTATCGAAAAGGACTATGTACCAATTTTGAATGATCTAACTCTATTTTACTTTTTTTGCCCCTCCGTCTCCCCACCCACCACCTTCCCAGCCCTCCTAATAACTTTACACTTTCGAAAATATCCCCATTCGGCTTGCAGGCCTCTAAAATCTATCTGTACCAATTTTGAACGCTCTAACTGTATTTTTATTTGTTTTTGCCCCATAGCCCCCCCCCTTACCGCCCATCCTAATAATTTTACAAATTCGAAAATATCTGCAATCGATTTGTAGGTATCGAAAACATCTATATACCAATTTTGAACGATCTAACTCTATTTATTTTTTTTCCCCCCCCTCTCCCCAACCCCCCCTTCCTGCCCCTCCTAATAACTTTACACAATCGAAAATATCCTCATTCGACTTGCAGGCCTCTAAAACCTATCTGTACCAATTTTGAACGCACTAACTGTATTTCTATTTGTTTTTGCCCCATAGCCCCCCTCCCCTGCTGCCCCACCTGGGGACTGAATTTCTAAAATTCCAGAAATTGGTTTTTAGATACTTGCATTAGCCATATTTTAGAGAAAAAATTTCACGTATATCTATTTTTTTGTTTGAGATATATAGGATTATGCAAAATCACGTTTTGCCCCCCCGCCCCCCTTGGGGACCGAATTTCGCAAATTCCAGAAATTGGTTGTTAGATATTTGCATTAGCTATATTTTAGAGCAAAAATTTCACGTATATCTATTTTTTTTTTTTTTTTTTTTTGTTTAAGATATATAGGATTATGCGAAATCACATTTTACACATGTGAAATCACGTTTTGCCCCCCCGCCCCCCTTGGGGACCGAATTTCTAACATTCCAGAAATTGGTTTTTAGATATTTGTATTAGCTATATTTTAGAGCAAAAATTTCACGAAAATCTATTTTTTTGTTTGAGATATATAGGATTATGCGAAATCACGTTTAACGCATGTAAAATCACGTTTTGCCCCCCGCCCCCCTTGGGGACCGAATTTCGAAAATTCCAGAAATTGATTTTTAGACATTTGTATTAGCTATATTTTAAAGCAAAAATTTTACGGATATCTCTTTTTTTGTTCCAGATATGAAGGATTTTGTGAAATCACGTTTTGCCCCCCCTCCCTTGGGGGGCGAATTTTGTAAAATCGCTTCTTAGTGGATGCCTACGTCATAGAAAGAACATTGTCACGAAATTTCATGCTTCTAGGTCCAGGGGTTTGGTCTGGGCGATGATGAATCACCACCCTCCCCCTCACTCACTCAGGAAATACTCTTTTATATATATAGATTAATGTAATCTATTTATTTTAAAATTAAATTAAACTATGTACTAATTATATATGTAATGCATAGAATTTCACAATTTTCTATTAATTTTGGAGTTTCTATTTTATTCCTTTTTCCCTTCCTGAAGCACTGTATTAAATAAAAATTCTGGTTGGGGAATTCTTGGAAGCCGAAGTTCATTTAATTTTGTAAAGAATTTCTTTGGTGTTTCTCATGACAAAAACAAATCCGATTGATGTGAAGAAAAGACGTAATCTCAAAGGAAAAATATTTTTTTTTTTATTATTATGCCTAAAATTCGTTTACAAATTTAATGAATCATTTTAATGTGATATGGATAATTAATGTATTGTTGCGAAGGAATTTATTTTAAACATATTTACAAATTTGTTTGTGCTAGAAAAATTTCTGCTTAATCAAAATTCCTTAAGAGTAAAACTAAATATATTGTAGAATACCTATAAAAATAGCAATGATATCTGTTTTACGGCAAAAAGAAGATGCGTTTTTTGTATTTTCTTTAGGATTACTGCATATACTTTGTATATTTACGTAAAAAAAAAAAAAAAAAAAAAAAACTTGCATAAAATCAAATAATACTGCAACACCTAATAATTTACATAACATATAATATATAACACTAAATATAAAAAAAATAATCTGGTGTGTCACTCACACGACTTTCTCTTACACTGAAATATAATACTATAAATACAGGTTGCAAGTTAATAGGTAAGATAACGAGTACTGTTATGTAAACCTGTATTAAACAATTCAAATTAGGCTTCGGAAGTGTTTTATATGATAATTAGTTCTGTGTGAGGAGGGCTACCGCCCCGCGTAACCCCCCGTTTCCTTAATGCACCTACATTTATATAGAATTTAACTCGGCTATCAAAAAATAATTCTGTTTTTAAAAAATAATTTATTAAAATTATTATTTAAAAAAAATTATATTTTATGATAATGCAGACGATTTCATTATTAGAGAAGTAGTATAACGCTAAATATTAAAAAAAAAGTCCATTTTATTCTCAATATTAAAAAAAAAAAAAAAAAAAAAAAAAAAAAAAAAAAAAAATTTTTTTTTTTTCGTTAAAAGTATTAAAAAAAAAAAAAAAAAAAAAAAAAAAAAAAAAATCGATAACTTTTTTTTAAATTATCGCAGATCGATGGTTCAATCATTCGTTTTAAAGGTATTGGCGAGCTCTTTTGAAAGATACCCTTCATGAAAATTTACTCCCCTCGAGGGGAGACTTCCCTCCCAAGGGGGGGGGGGGGAGGAGAGGCTCCTACATACACAATATTTTTTCCCTGTTGACTATCTCTATTACAAAAAATATATATTCGTTTCATTTAGTTTAATACAGTCTATAGATGTTAAACTTTACTTACCTGCAATTTCCTCCATAGACGTAATGTATTTTAATACTTTTGAGTGTCCCTGTACACGAACCATTTGCTTGGTCTTAACGAAAAGTTTAGTGTAGCATCCTTATATGATACACATTTAGAATACCAAGTTTGAACTTTCTGCCATAATTTGTTTTTGAGTTATTCTGATAACAGACAGACACACACACAGACACACAGACACACACACACACACACCGACATACACACAGACCATTTATTAAAAACATGATTTTCTTATTCAGGGGACCTCAGAATATGTAAATATAGCAAAAACTCGCGTTCGAAAATTTGACCCAAAAACAATACTTTCTCTTCGTTATGGATAAGAGAAAGTAAAATTTGAATATATTCTCAATATTACATTTAAAAAAAAAAAAATAAAAAAAAAATTGATATTTTTTTTTTTTTAAATTATCGCAGATCGATAGTTCAACCATTCGTTTTAAAGGTATTGGAGAGCTCTATTGAAAGATACCTTCATGAAAATTTACTCCTCGAGGGCCGACTTCCCCCAGGGGGGAGCGAGGCTCCTACATACACAATTTTTATTCCCAGTTAACTATCTCTATTTCAAAATATATATATTAGTTTCGTTTGGTTTAGTGCAGTATATCGATTTTAAACTCTACTTACCGGCAATTTCCCCCATAGACGTAATGTATTTGAATACTTTTGTGTGTCCTTGTACACGAACCATTTGTTTCATCTCAACGAAAAGCTTATTGTAGCATCCCTATATGATACACATTTAGAATACCGAGTTTAGAATTTCTGCTACTATTTCTTCTTGAGATATGCTGATAACAGACAGACACACAGACAGACAGACATGCACACAGTCAGGCACACAGACCATTCGCTAAAAACATGATTTTCGTATTCAGGGGACCTCAGAACATGTAAACATAATAAAATGTATAAACATTTAAAAAAAAATGCTTTGAAAATTCTGATTTCAGTTTCGCACAAGACTACAATACTTTTCTTTTAATTATTGTTACTCAAGCATATCTGCCAAGTGTTACGATTTTTTTATACCATTTCATTTAAAGGTTTTGTAACAATTTTCTGCAATTAAACAAGATCCTGCTGAAAATGAATTATTAATTATTATTATTACCATTATCATTTCTATTATTGAGTGGGCAGTTTCTTCAAATATCTTCAGGAAGTGTCCCTGATTTTTTAGTGTCGTTTCTTATACAGAATGCCCCTATTAAAATATAGTACACATATAATTTACAATTATGTTGTAGTGATGCTTCATAAATTAATTTTATTTACATAATAATAGAGCAAAAATACCGTTTGAAATTTTTACGGACTAAACTTTCAGACTTGGAAATTCTTGTATTCTAAACTGTATTATTAATTTTCAGTGTTAGATTTTGAGGAAAAGGAATAAAATCATTTTTATAAAATATTTTCCCATCAAGCCCTTTTCTCTTAAGTGGTAAAGATCTTTCACTTGACAACGCAACAAAGAACTAAGCACAGTGGCAGGAATAGAAAGAAAAAAAAGGTTGTTCCTTGTCTTTGATATAAATTTTTATGTATAAAACAAAATACAAAAATAAATAAATAAAGCAATTGAGGAGGGGGGTGGTACGGAGCAAAGCTTTGTTTCTCAGAAAAAAGGGTTGATCAATTGTGCGCCGATGACATTTTGAAAAATCGACCCTATATATTTGTGCATGTTAACCTTATTATATAAATTTATTTAAAAGAAATATTTGTCATGATTAAAACATACTCTCTCTCTCTCTCTCTCTCTATATATATATATATATATATATATATATACATATATTACTAATTTTGCTTTCAGTTTCCCTTTAATGAATAAACTTCGATAATAATTTGACTTACAAGATATAAGTATAAAACTTCTAAAATTTCGCAACTGCTTTCCGGGGACAATTTTTTCGTGTGGGTGGGTGGGCGGAGGGGGTTACTTTTTTCTGGGACGTTATTTCTAGGGGACGTTATTTAGAGGGGACGTTCTTTCCAGAGGGAAGTTTTTCCCTGGGGACGTATTTTCCGGGGATGTTTAGTGGCGGACTTTTTTCCTTATAACGAGAAGACAAACTTACGGAACATTTTCTCATTTTTAGAAAATCTCCGTTGGTGTTTAATCCTCCTTTCATTGAGAATAAAAAGTATACTGCCTTAATCTAGAACAAGTAGTCATTTTCTGAATCCCCAAATTAGAAATATAGATTTCCGAGCGATGCGTATAAGGTAAGCCAATAAATTGAATAGAAGAAATAATCGAAAATTTATTGACTATACTTTTCTAGATGGTGGAACAATATTGTTAATATTACTAATCCTTTGTCTTACGAGAAATTCGCGATTGGTTACCTAAAATACGGTCATAAACTCGAATTAAAGTGACTAAAATTCGTCTCTTGTGTTAGTATTTATTTGCAGAGATTTTTAAATAAGTGTGACTTTGATTACATAGGGAAATGTTGCAGATTTCTAATAGGGATTTCTAGAGCTCGTTTACAAAGGGGAATAAATGATAAAGATGACATGGAATTATTTTTACTAGAGCCACAATTTAGTTTCTGGTTGTCAGTCACAGAAAATTTTCTCAGTGTTCGTTCGCTGTAATGTGTGATAAAAGCCTGGTTTTCTTAAAAATAAATTTAACGATTTTGGAAAAAAAAAAAAAAAAAAAAAATACATACATAAATAATAAAAATAATAATAATGCCGAGACTGGGTTTCATGATTTGACAAACACATTCGATTTATTCTTAAATTAAGGAGATTAGCATCTATTGTTAAGTCTCGGACCACCCGTTGGAAAGTGCACCAGAAACTTCATTTTAAACGAGAATGACTCAAACGATTTCAATAAAAACTTAAGACAAGGTGTTTTTTGACACAAGAAAAATCTTTATTTATTGGACAAATAATTTCCGATGCTGACTCAAACTTTTCAAGTTGCAAAATATACCAGAAGTTTGGTTTACACAAAAATAGATCTGCGATTTTCATGGTAAGTTTAAATTATGTTTTTTATGTGTAGGCAAAGCCGACTTCGGAATAAAGAATGACTTTAAAAACCCCGCACTTCGTAGAAATTCTGGAGAAAAACGCGATAGAAATAATTCGAAACGGGTCCCCCTAAAGTTATTATTTACAAATCTTTGAAAAAAACACCACGAAATGCAATAAACTCGCAACATTTGTTTCGTATTGAAAAAGCACACGACACCTCACCTGGAAAAGAAAATAGGCATGAGTGCTGCATTCAAAGCAGCAAACCAGAAAACAGTTTATAATGAAAAGCAAAACCATAAAAAGTTGAATGTAAAATGGTGTTTATTCGAAGTTTAGTAAGTAATAATTTAAAACGTTAGTTCTGTGGTACTTTTATTAATCCCTTTAAAGTTCTCTCTCCTGAAGCTATAGTCGAGGATTAGTTACGTCTCGTCTACTATGACTTCGACTAATTCTCATTTTCAGGAAACTTATATCGTTCACGCTTAATATTTACTCCATTCTTTAAAAAATATGGAAGAAATCTGGTTCTCTAAAAAAGTGACTTTGTCTTTTGGATTCTAATAAAATTTTTCGGCTAGATGATTTTTATGTGACTAGTCCATTTGATTTATTTTTACCTTGTGATGTTGACACACATCACAATCAAAGACATCACATGTCTTTTTTTTTTTTTTAATGAAAAGAAATAATTGTAATCTAAATTGCATTTTATTTGTTTTATATGAAAGCAAATATTATGTATCGTATTTTCTAAAATAATCTAATATATATTATTTTAATTCGTTTAATCTATTTTATTTTCTTTCTTTATCACTAATATGTAATTTCATGTAATTTATTGTTCAATATTCGATATCATAACTTATTTCCTGGTACTCTCCCCAAATAATCATCATAAAAAAAATATATATCAAAGAAAGAAAAACCCATTTACTTTTATTAAGTGTTTTAAAATCATTTTGCGTTTATAATTCCGGTCTGCAAACTGAGAAAAGGTTTCCGTTATGATGATCAAATAGGTCAAATTATTTTTTAATATTATCATCAATAAAAAACACGAAGTTAGCCTATTTCCGGATAACATGACAAAATTTATAAATTTCTAATCTCGTAATTTAAATATAATCCAACCTTTCCTCTTATGTCTTATATCAAATGCGAATTGTTGTGAAATTCTTATTTAATTCATGGAAAATCACTTCCCGCTTTTCCTGCTACAGCGGCTAATGAGACTGGGAATAAACAGAACATGGCCTAGATGTATCATCAAGTCGCTTTCTTTACTATACACTTTACGGAAATTATCATTCACTATTAACTTTTTTCTCTAAATGCGAAATGGGGCAGAAACATAGTTTTCTTCGAAACTGATCGGGCACTTTTAATAAAACGAAATTTATTTTTTTATGTATTTTTTATTATTATTATTTTACTGAGAAATCCATTTGACATATCATTATGTTCATGAAAATTAGTGTTTATTCTCACTCCACCGTATGGCAGAAACACATCTTCAGGAAAAATAGCGTTCACATTATCCTTATTCCGCCTGTAGTAAAATATAACCAGATTCTGTTTCCTTAGAAACTACTTAAGTAATTTTTATAGAAATTTAGAAATTTAAATTTAGACCTATTAGAGTAAATGTATTTCTATTTTGTATATTAAAATATTAGCCCTCAGTTATTTCCATTCTCAAGATATACAGTAGATGTTTCGTTTGGGTAGCGATGTAAATCGATCCTCTTTTGGTACACGACCAAGCGGTCATATAAGATTCCTACCTTCAATGGCTATCTTTAATCACATGATACCATTTTTTCACACTCTTGTTACTGATCCCACAATAGAAACAATTTGATCACTAAAGATATTTCTTCTCTTATGGATAATTTTTCCTTAATTATTACCATAGAAAATTTTATAAAAATAAGTTCAACAACATAAAGCACTATTTTTGAAACTCACATAATTCTGCCAATTTTTAATAAATAAAGGTACTTTCTTCACTGCATATTATTCAATTAACTGGTGCAATACCTTGCTTTCTACATTTAATTTGCTATCATTGGTCGTCTTTCATGAGCACTACGTTAAAAAAAAAAAAAAAAAAAAAAAAAAAAAACAGTTGTTCCTTAGGGATTGTGAAGCTGTGTTTATAAAATCATAGAATATTTTCTGAAATATTTATTTTGTCCTTTTATTTGATAAAATAGAGGTTGTTTTTTGATTGTAAGCTTTGACATGCGCTTATATTAAATTTCAACATTCTGTCTTGAACGAGGCTAAAGCTGTTCCCCCGGAATACCTAATCTTGTTTTGATGTTTTATGACTTTATTGTCAATGTTGTGTTTTGTACGTGCATGACACTGAGGAAAGCTAGTGCTTAGCCGCAAGTCTGTGTCTTGTGTTTTTAGTTTTTTAATTAAAATGTGCCTTTTAGAAATTTTAGTATTCTTTATCTCATTTTGAAAGTTACTTATTTTTAACATGTATTAATGAGACTATAGGTTATGTTTAATGTTATTAAAATACATGTAAAATATTTTACTAGTCATTAAAACGCAGATGTACATTAAGTCTCTTACTCGTATATAGTAGAAAAATTATTGCTTTAGGTCAAATTTTTGAAAGTGAATTCTTATTGTATTTACACGTTTTGAGAATCACTGAATACGAAAAACATGTTTTTGGTGGTTGGTTTGTGCGTGCGTATGTGTGTCTGCGTGCATGTATGTCTGTATTATTAACATACACTAGATTAAGAAAAATAGTAGCAGGATGTCCACACTCGGCATTCATAAGCTGTATCACAAAGGGATGTTATATTAAAATTTTCATTGAGAAAAAT
Source organism: Salticus scenicus (assembly GCA_963930645.1). Taxonomy (NCBI): domain Eukaryota; kingdom Metazoa; phylum Arthropoda; class Arachnida; order Araneae; family Salticidae; genus Salticus; species Salticus scenicus. The sequence goes on along the minus strand of OZ005649.1, from coordinate 275,037,709 downwards.
ACAGGGACATATAAGAAGATTAAAATAGTCTATGAAAAAAAATTTTAGTACGTACAATTTAACATCTAAGGTTTGTAATAAACAAAACGAAATGAACATAAACTTTTATACATGCATAATAAGCATGTTTCGTGTATCGAGCTACCCGAATCTAATTTATTATAGTTAGACTATACTTGGATATTTCTGGAAATCTAAATTCGGTTGTGCTGTGTACTATTAATATAGGTTTATTTTTAAGTACACACTGTGGTGTGTACATACATACATTCTAGACTACGTAAACCGCAATATTATTTTCTATTTTATGTATTTTCTAATTTATTATTTTCTATTGCATTGTAATCGTTGGAATTGTTTTCAAAATTTTACCATTCCTCATAAAATTGCGTAGGATAAAAAAAAAAAAAAAAAAAAAAACTAATAATAATTTCCCGCACACATACGCAATACAAGGTATTTTTTAATTTAAATTTTGGAAGCTAGTGTTTCAGTATAATTACTGTTTTTGAGGTTACCTTAATACTAAAGTCAAACTTTTAATGGTTGATTTTATTGTACGTCTAGAATCGGCTTAACTTAAAAACAAATAATTGCATGTAAATCAAATATTATTTTTAAAGTTCTTAAGATATTGTTACTTTAAATATTTGATGAAGATTGATAAAACTCAAGAAGTGGTTTGGATGAAAGGTGTGTAAATAATTTAGAATAAACTTTAAATTTTATTAACAGTTTTATATGTATGTAAGTATTGTATCTTACCAAGGAATTGAGAGTAGCAGCAGCTTCTTTCCCACAGAATTATATATCAAACAAAATTGATTCCTAACATAGTTTCAACGTTTTCTAGAGTATGATTATATATTGTACAGTAATTAATTTTTTACCCCTTAATCTGCAAACTGTTTTTATAGTATCGAAATTCAAGCTGCTAACAGAAAACTGTATGAGTATCAATCAAAATTATTTAAATAACGTGTGTTTCAAAATTATTATAAAAGCTTTTTTTAATTGATTTCTTTTGAAGTTCATTGCACGATATGTTGGTAATGAACATTAATATGAAAGAATATTACCAGTATAATTTAAAAAATATATAAAAGTAAAGATGTTTTAAAAAAGAATGACATACTATAAAATTTTCTATGCAATTGATGCTTGAAATATTTACTGTCTATTAATTTACCGAATAACTATATTTTCACTTTTTTGTTGATATTTTGTGTAATCATTAATTTGTTTCTTCTTTAAGAAACATACTTTTTGGTGGCGGTTTATCGAGAGGGTTTCTGTTTACATTTGATTTATGACTCTTGTGATAAGATGAAACTTTTTTAAAAAGGAAACTAGGTTATGCGTAGATACATAATGAAATATTTCCCTCAAACTTTTTTTTCTACATATTTGATCACACCAGCAATATTTATTCGTGCTGATAAGCAGTTACGTGAATATATACTATTTTTTAACATAAACATTTTTAAGTTAAAGTTAAAATTTATTTTTAGGTATCAAGAACTTGTTTTTTTTTTTTTTTTTTCATTTCTATAAAAATCTGCATTATTTTATTATTAATATATATATACATAGCTATGGATAGATAGACAGATAATTAAAAATAATAATACAAATAATTAATCTTTATTATACATTTTACATGGAAATAATAAAATCTATTAAATATAAATTATAATAATTCATTATTACTTAAAATAATTTAATTCCATATACATTATTTTATTTATATTTTACGTAAAGTAGGTAAGTTTTTTTTTTTTTTTTTTTTTTTTTTTTTACGTAGGATAACACTATACATAAAAATAATATTCAAATAAATTTTCTTGTCTTTATATATATATAGATTTGAACACATTTTCTAAATTGTTGTTTTGTAATTTAAAAGTTCAATATTTTCTTTTTTCTAACCATTTTTGCTACTAATTTCTTTTAATGCTATTATCATTATTATTATTATTATTTATAATTAATCATTTCTTAAGCAAAATACTAATAAATAAGCAATTTTTGATAAAATCTTTTTTAACGAAATTTATGTTGAAAAGAAGCTGTAAACAGTATAATTTCTCGAAATTTTCTTTACAACTGAAAATAATAATAATAATAATAATAATAATAATAATAATAATAATAATAATAACTTATTTCTTGTTTTATTAGTAAATTTTAACACGATAAAAAAAAAATATATATCATGCCAATTTGTATATATATATTAGGTGTAGTAATAAGTTTTAAAGCACGTCTAAAATAAATGAATATGTAATTCAGAGTTTATAATGATGCCTTTATTGATCAAAATATTCTCCATCATTATCAAATACCTTACGTCATCGGTCAAGAAGTTCACGGATGCCAGCTGAATAGAGAGATTCCCCTTTTGACACGATGAAATCATCAACCCATTTACTTACTTCTTCCACTGTCCGGAAGTGTACAGATGAAAAGGCGTTCTGCAACGCTCGAAACAAATTGTAGTCAGAAGGGGCTGCGTCGGGGCTATACGCCGGGTGTCCCAACACTTCCCAGCATAGCGTTACTAATGTGTCATTTACCGGTTTTATAACGAGAGGTCTTGCATTGTCATGGTGCAATTTGACAGGCCACAAACCTTTGCCAGTAAATGGAAGTTTTTTATAGATTTCTTGCTTCAATCGCATAAGTCGTTTATAATTGCAGCAATATTAAAACACAAAGCCCTTTCTGGAATACCAAAATCGTACGATCTGGGCATGCGCGAGAAAATTTTGAACCAATTTGGAAAGGGAGTATTACTTTCTCTTTATGCAGTGCAATACGGATACCGATGATAGAAATCGAGCAGACGACATCCTGTAGCGGGCAATGGCTTGCCCGCTACAGGAGCAGGCAACCCCATATTATTGGAAATAAAACTTAAACTCTATAACCTAAAATCCATCATCTCCCTGGCACACGTTTCTGCCCATAGGGGTGTCGTCGGGAACGAAATGGCAGATCATTAACAAAAACTGCCACAGAACGTGCAACGATTAATTTTAACTTACCCCCCCCCCCCTCTTCCTATGTAAAATCTAGACTCAAGGACAAATTAAAACAAAATTAGCTATCCATATGGGTAATTCCATCAAAGGCAAATATACTTATAGCCTGATCCCAAATCCCACTTCAAACACTTGGACCCTTACTCCCCCTATCACGACCTTTCTCACGGGTCATGGCCCATTTCAAGCATACCTTTATAGGCTCCACCAATGACGCTCACCCTTGTGCCCTTGTGGTGAGGAAGGCACTGCTTCCCATTATTACTTGAACTCTCCCCTTACCTCCAGTATTCACCTACGAAACCCATCCCCAAGACCAGTAAACTGGTTAGATAATATCATCAGCAGACCGTCCCTAATCCAAAAACTAAATAAAATCTACGTACTTTTAAAAGATATAACTAATTTAACAGGCTAACCTCCAAGCTTCTTCCTACTGGCTCAGGTTGCAACATACAATTGTGATCATCCCAAGTCACTCAGTTCTGCAGCACTACTCCAAACTTGTACAGCAACGTTACCAAATTAATCACTTTTGCCCCTTGTCGCGTGGGGCGAAAGCTCGGCAACAACATGCAAATGTCAAAAAGACTTTAACCAATGCTCCTAAACCAACTCAAAATCTAAAACGAATGAACTGAAATACTTAATTATGGACTCAGCTAATGAAATCATAGACTAAACTTCTCATTGCAAAGTCCTAACAAAGCTATTTATTCCTCCTTGTGCCCTCTGTCGCGTGGGGTTTAATCCCGGCACAACTGCTATAAATAAATTATCGCCATCTGTCGGTTGAGGCTCAATGCCTAGCGAATTTTGTAAACGCTAGTTGAATTATCAATAAACATTAGGAGCAGTTCCCTCTGTGTCGGACACTTGTTGCCCGAGACACTGAAGCGCTCAACATCGCTCCAAGAGCGATGAACGAGGACTGTCCCCTGTTCAGACGACATTAGTATTTCATATGTCTACGGCAGACGCCCAAAAAATAGCTCAGTCATAAAAATAATTCACACGATAAATTCGTTGATTCGTACTTTTCAAGGCAGTATATTAAAATAAACCAATTTGCGAGTTCTTATCGGTTACCGTCGTGTTTATCGGACATTTCCGAACGTAAGTTTTTGTTATATTTACATGTTCTGAGGTCATCTGAATACGAAAATAATGTTTTTAGCGAATGGTCTGTGTGTCTGTTATCAGCATATCTCAAGAACAAATAGTAGCAGAAATTACAAACTCGGTATTCTAAATGTGTATCATATAGGAATGCTACAGTAAGCTTTCCGTTGAGATGAAGCAAATGGTTCGTGTACAGGGACACTCAGAAGTATTCAAATACATTACGTCTATGGGGGAAATTGCAGGTAAGTAGAGTTTAACACCTATAGACTGCACTAAACCAAATGAAACGAATATATATATTTTGTAATAGAGATAGTCAACTGGGAAAAAAATTGTGTTTATGCAGGGGCCTCGCCTCCCCCTCGAGGGGAGTACACCATCATGATGGGTATATTTCAAAAGAGATCGTCAATACCTTTAAAATGAATGGTTGAACCATCTATCTGCGATAATTTAAAATAAAGTTATCGATTTTTTTTTAAATGTAATATTGAGAATAAATTCAACTTTTTTTTTTTTTTTTTTAATATTGAGTGTTATACTACTTCTCTAGTATGAAATCGTCTGCATTATCATAAAAGATTATTTTTTTTAAATAATAATTTATTAATAAATTATTTTTAAAAAACAGAATTATTTTTTAATAACCGAAATAAATTCTATATAAATATAGGTGCATTAATGAAACGTGGGGTTGAGGGGGGCGGTAGTCCCCCTCACACAGAACTGATTATCATATAAAACTTTTCCGAAGCCTAATTTGAATTGTTTAACACAGGTTTACATAACAGTACTCGTTATCTTACCTCTTAATCTGTAACCTGTATTTATAGTATTAAATTTTAGGGTAAGAGAAAATCGTGTGAGTGACACACCCGATTATTACTTTAGTTTTTGTTCTATTTTTTACTATAAAATTTTCCTGCGTTTCTTTTATTTTTTAAAGTTCTATAATGAATTAATGATAGTTTATCATATTTTCTTAAATGACATATTTTAATTGCATCCATTGATGTATTATTTTTAAATTTATTTAAAAAATTGTAATATCTGTTCATATTTAAAGATAATAAATGAATAAACATTTTTTTCACATTTGAATTGATTATTCTAATTATTTATTTAATTAATTAGTTTATTTACTTAATTAGTTTATTTATTTAATTTTTATAAACTTATAAAAGTTAATTCTGAAGAAAACAAAATTTACAATTTTAAATGCATTAGAAATTCTGCTCTTTTTCTACAAATAATTGCCAGTTTATCTTGATTTCCTTTATGCAGATTGTAGAAATATTTGATTAGGGGTGTTTAGACGCTATCACACTTTTAAAAATTTGGCTCCATAGGCCATAATGATAAAGAATTTTTATTTGTGCCCCTGTAAAAAAATAAATAAATAAATAAATAAATAAGTGCTGAATTGACCATACAGTTCGTGCAACTGTTACCTATAACGTGTGTACATTTGTTTTTTTGCTTAGAATAATAAGGCGTTTAGACGCTATCGCACTTTTAAAAATTTGGCTCCATAGGCCATAATGATAAAGAATTATTCCTGGTGTCCCTGTAAAAAAACTATAACTGCTAGATTCACCAAAATCAATAGGGTTCGTACTATGGCGACTTACAATATACGTACCAACTTTCAGCTTATTCGAACAAAGCGTTTAGACGCTAGCGAGTTCACTCACAGGCACACACACATATGTAGACACACATACATACACACATACATGCACACACACATACATACATCATCGTAAAAATATTGAAAACGGACTCAGAGGACCTCGAAACGTATAGAAACATCAAAATCTCAATTTCGGATTTTTGACATGATTACAATACTTTCCTCACTATATTGCTCGGGAAGTAAAAAGATGATGATAATTACTTATATGTATTCATTTTAATTTTATTTGTTTATTCATTCATTTCATTTTGTATTTATTTTAATGGATAGTGTAATTTCTAAGAACATTTTTTATACTTAAATTTTGAATTTTTATATTTCTGATTTCAATGCTTACTTTAAAAATGTAATAAGGATTCAACCACCGGGCGATTCTTATATTTATGAATTTATTTATTTATTCTTTAATTAATTAGTTTATGCATTTAATTTTTATAAACTTGTAAAATATAATTATGGAGAAAACAAAATTTGCAATTTTAAATGCGTTAAAAATTCTGCTCTTTTTTTATCTTTCAATAAATAAGCAAATATAAAACCATTAAAATCAAATATTATTATTAAAATCTTGAATATTACACTGTATTGAATAAATACTTCATGAATATAAAATCTTATAAAAGGATTGTAAAAATATTTATCTTCTTTCAATTTCGCCCTATAGTACAAATAATTGCCCGATAACAGTTTGTCCTGAATCTTGAACGAAAGAGGGAATATGCTCGAATAAAAACGAGGAGTGCAGACTGCCATAGCTAGGCTTTATCGCTCTTTTCACAGACAGCTTCTAACAAAAGCAGTCACAACCCATGAGAGAGGGAAAGAACACTTTGGGTGCTCGTTGGGAAGATACCTTTAGGCATAATGACATTATTTTTTCAAAGTTTACACACAAATATGTATGAAATAATTCGTTAAATCATTTAAAATATATATATTATAAAACTAGATTAAAAGCCATGAGCAACAAATATTTTTTTATTTTTTTTTGTTAAATGTGTGTGTGATACTGTCGACAGCAAAATTATTGATATATTAGCAATAATTTATACTTAAAATATGGGCTCCTAATACTTTTTTGTTAAGTAAATATTTGTCAAGTTATGATCTTAGTCTTATGATGTATATAAAAATGTAGACTGATGATAAAAATTAGAAATCACACGAAAATAAATATATATATGAAAAATAAGGATGTATACTTAAATGATTTTCCTGCCGTCTTTACAATGTTTGGGCATAAAGATATATATATATATATATATATATATATATATATATATATATATACTCAAATATTTTATAAGGTAACATATTTTAAGAAGAATAAAAATAAAACTGCCTATGAAATATAACTAAAATATGTTTTATAATACATCAAAATTATTCGCTACCACTGACAAACTATACATTTTTAAATAAATAAATAAATAAATAAATAAAATGTTACATTTTTAAAACTGACGAAAGTTTATAAATAAATTGTATTATATATATATATATATATATATATTCCTATTTTTATGATTTTCTTTCACGATTTTAAAAATTACGATAATATGTGCCGGAAAGTATAATCGTAAAATATCCCCTGTTTCCTCTCTTCACATAAAAACAAATGTGATTATCTTTTTCTTTCAAAACTTTAAAAGAACATTGTTTCATCATATTAAGTTTATGAAAGCTTAAATCTTAAATTACCATAGAATTTTATGGTATTTTTCTTTAGGGTAATGAAGAAAACTTTTGTTCAGAAAAAACTTTATCCATGTATAGTGCGTTTTATAATACATTGCCGTAAAAAGCCTGTAATTGCGAATATAAAAAAAAATGAAAATAAACAAATAAATAAAACTATTTGCCAAATGTTAAAATGTATTTTATAATAATTTAATTTGTAAATATTCCCTATGTATAATATATACTTTTATATTTTTTTAATATATTGTATACGAGCACCGATTTCATATAACTATTTGATTTTATACAATGTAAAAATTCATTGCGACTCTTAAAATTTTAAATAAAATAATAAATATTTGAGGGATCAAAGCTTTGTATAGTTTGAATATTAAGATTTTTTTTCTTATAATGAAATTTTCTTACATCAGTTGGCGATTTCCAGTTACTAATTAAGGAAATAAATACTATCAATAGTAGTCTTCAAAATTTGGGCGGCGACATCTGATAAATAGAAATTTTGACCTTTTTTATCTCTTCAAATATTGTGAGCAGACTATTGCTTAAGCATTTAATCTAAAACTATTGTTTAAACTTTTGCACGACGAGGTCATCTTTGACTATGAGGTCACCTTCAAAACTATTCTTCCCTAAACATTTGAGTAACCTCTGCCTTGACAAATCTATTTTTCCCTAATTTTTTTTAGTCACATCTAGCGTAACACTTCATTCAAAATAATAATAATAATAAAAATAATAATAATCACACTGAAATAATAATTTTAATCACATATCTACATAAAAGTCATTACTTGTCAAAGGAAGCCATTTTTACATTTATAAGATTGTTAAAAAAAAAAAAAAAAAAACTATACTTTATAAAATATATAAAAAAACAATAAATAAATATTCTTATTTAGATTTTATACATATTTTATGAGAAATTGTTTTGTTAATGAAACGTTAAAATTTAATAAACCTCAAGCAGTTATTTCATCTTTAACACATGATATCAAAACCAGAAGAAAACTATATGAGAGTTTTCCAATAACAAATTGTGAACATTTATGATGCGAAGGATTAACAATATTCTAGCAAGAAAATCTGAATAATTAGTAAAAAATGAAAAGAGTAAAGAAAAGAAAACAAACAAAGAAGGCACAGGCAATGCTTGATCGCATTTTGATCGATCTAATATGAACGTGTATGTTTAAAAGAGTGTTTTGAATTGCGAAGACAGAGCTATAAGAAAACTATATGAGAGTTTTCCAATAACAAACTATGGACATTTATGATGCGAAAGATTAACAATATTCTAGCAAGATAATCTGAATAATTAGTAAAAAATGAAAAGAGTAAAGAAAAGAAAACAGACAAAGAAGGCACAGGCAATGCTTGATCGCATTTTGATCGATCTAATATGAACGTGTATGTTTAAAAGAGTGTTTTGAATTGCGAAGACAGAGCTATAAGAAAACTATATGAGAGTTTTCCAATAACAAACTATGGACATTTATGATGCGAAAGATTAACAATATTCTAGCAAGATAATCTGAATAATTAGTAAAAAATGAAAAGAGTAAAGAAAAGAAAACAGACAAAGAAGGCACAGGCAATGCTTGATCGCATTTTGATCGATCTAATATGAACGTGTATGTTTAAAAGAGTGTTTTGAATTGCGAAGACAGAGCTATAAGAAAACTATATGAGAGTTTTCCAATAACAAACTATGGACATTTATGATGCGAAAGATTAACAATATTCTAGCAAGATAATCTGAATAATTAGTAAAAAATGAAAAGCGTAAAGAAAAGAAAACAGACAAAGAAGGCACAGGCAATGCTTGATCGCATTTTGATCGATCTAATATGAACGTGTATGTTTAAAAGAGTGTTTTGAATTGCGAAGACAGAGCTATAAGAAAACTATATGAGAGTTTTCCAATAACAAACTATGGACATTTATGATGCGAAAGAATAGCAAGAAAATCTGAATAATTAGTAAAAAATGAAAAGAGTAAAGAAAAGAAAACAGGCAAAGAAGGCACAGGCAATGCTTGATCACATTTTGATCGATCTAATATGAACGTGTATGTAAAAGAGTGTTTTGAATTGCGAAGACAGAGCTATAACTACATTCTGTAAACCATCCTATGGCAAATTCTTACAAACTATTTCAAAAAGAATTCAAAGATCATATAGAATGGTCCCATCAGACTTAACTTTTTACAATACTTCAGTCTTAGGATACTTCCTAACCTGACTAGCTTGCAACTTAAATGTTAAATCGACGGATATCAGTTGTACATTTACTTCGTTATAAAACATTTTGTATTGATACAAAATCCCATAAACTGAAGCAATTTCTTTATTTAGTGTACTATTTTTACCACCATCACCCGACTACCGTAGGTAATGCGACTATTGCATTCGGTCAAAAAATTCAATATTGAGTTTTCACGCAATTTATATGTTTTAAGAACTCCTGTCTCCAAAAAAAGAGGTTTTCGGCAATTGAACAGTGTGTGTGTTTATAAGTATATATGTGTGCAGGCGCGTGGAGAATATTTTAGCTGTCATATCTCCGAAAGTAATTTAGATAGAACAATGGAACATCAAAATTTAGACAGGTATGGTATAGAGGTCTGCACGGGCCGGGTTCGGGCCGAATTTTTGAATTTGCTCTCGGGCCGGGCCGGGCTCGGGCTTAAAAAAAAATTTCAGGCTCGGACCGGGCTCGGGCTCAGTTTTTTTTGTGTATATTCGGGCCGGGCCGGGCCTGAATGAAATTTTCTCCGGGCCAGGCCGGGCCTGAATGAAACTTTCTCCGGCCCGTGTCGGCCCGAATCTTTTTCTGGTTTCCTCGTTAATCAACGAAAAAGGAAAATGATAAAATATTTCTTCAGTCATTTATTTTACGTAATTTTTCAGGCTTGTATGTCACATAAAGTTCTATTTTGTTAAAAAAGTGTCTGTAACGTCAATTTAATTGTCTATCAGTCTGTCCGAAATCTGATTTTTCGCAAATATTTTTAGCATGCCTCGAAATTAATATATTTTATTTAAAGTAATATTAGATGGTTTCCTATTCAAAATAGTATGCATGTCACAACAAGTTTGCGTACATGTACATAACAAAAGAAATTAGATACATTACTGTGTATAAGGGTTCGTTTCTTATGACCTGTTGAGTTTAGGTGGTATAAAGGCTATAAAAATCTTTCCGCTGTAACCTTTTCTCTAAGGCTCCTTTTCCTTTTTCTCCAGTGGACGAAAGTAGCATCATTTTTATTATGGGATAAAGCAACTTTTCTATTGAATATGGTTGGATTAACATTAAAATTTTGTTTATCGGAGCACATGAAAGATTCGGATACATTATGGTATATAAGAGAAAATGGTTGAAAGTGCATTTTCAGTAGTATTAACCATTTTAAATACCTTCCTATATTGTTTGATGAATGCTAATATTTTCGATTTGACTTTCTGTTTGTCTTTGTGTCTTGTCTATAATAACGAATTTCTGTTTATATATAATTGTCTTGTAAAATTTCAGCAGTTTTGTTAAAGAGCGTACTATTGTTTGGTTATATAAAACCTCTGCAAAACACATTCTAAAAATCTTTTTTATAAAAAGGCATTTTTCTTTTGTTATTTTACATATTTTTGAATCGGGCCGGGCCGGGTCGGGACTGATTTTATCGGATTTTGTCCGGGCCGGGCCATAAACCGTTAAAAAATAAACGGGCCGTGCCGGGCCCGGGCCGCATTTTTCGACATCATCAAGGGCCGGGCCGGGTAAGTAAAGTTTTCGTACGGGCCGGGCCGGGCCCGGGCCTCGAAATTCCGGCCCGTGCAGACCTCTAGTATGGTATATCGATGATTATTTTCAACTTTAGGTGAAAATTCGGAAAATAGAAGTGGATCATTAGAAATCAGAAGTTGGGCCATTAGTCCGTATCACAAAAAAAATTTGTGACGATTTTCTTTGTAGCTGCTATATAAAAACCCTATTAAATGTATTTTTGTATGCGTTAGTTGGTTAGTTCAGGAAAATTTATATGAGCCCTGTATAAGTATAAGTAGGTGAATTTGAGGCCTCGAACACTTCAAAAGAGCTATGCAGTTTTTTTTTTTTTTTTACTTGTAATTTAATTCTCCTTTAGATATAACTTCGTATGTAATTGTTGTTTTCTAATCAAAAAATAGTTTTCGAAATATTGGTGAAAGCGAGTATTTTAAAAACCACACTAATGATTTTCTTGAAAATTGCTACATAAATCTGTTTTTAGATGTCTTTTTGAATATATTACGTTGTTATTGCATGAATATAAAGATTCATTCTGATTAGGTAGGTCAGATTTAGATCTCGCAAATTAGTTTTTTCAAAAAACGACTTTATCGATTTTATTGTAAGACGCGCTAGATAAACTCTGTATGTCTTTACACATGTATGGGTTTTCTCTTAGAGGAAAACTGTTAGGTGTCTAAAGTCTTAATTTCATTTTAATTCGTCTGATCAAATTATCTCTAAAATATACATATAATGCACGTAACAGCGGATAATGGAAGTCGTGTGAAGGTTACAAACCATATTTTTGTAAAAAAAAAAAAAAAAAAAAAAAAAAAAAAAATCATGTTTCTTTTAGTCTGATATTTTTATCGCACTATTTAACAAAGTTATTAATTAATAACGTCGCAATAAAGTTTTTTTTTTTTTTTTTTTTTTTTTTTTGCAATTTTGCTATTTTTTTTTCCTAATCTTTGTCTTAAAATGGCATCGTTTCGATACTATAAACGCTATGGAACATTCCTCATTTCAAATGATGGATATTTTATGTAGACACCACATGACTTCCTTGTGCATTGTTTGAATATTATCACGAAGATAACGATGTTTTCGTGTGCGATATGTAGTTTGTAACTAAAAGAGCAGGTTCTAATCCATGAATGTATTTTTTTCCGGAAAATGTATAAAATATATATACAGTGGAGCACCTTTTATACGTTTCTCATTTATACGTTTTTCTCATTTATACGTTTTTTGACTTCGGTCCCAAATCATTCCATTGAGTTTTAATGTTAAAATATTTAGTTTATACGACACAAGTAAATTCTTAGTTTCACTTATACGTTTTTTTTTTCTTCTTGTTGAATCCCAAATTTGAATTTCATTCCAGGATTAAAAAAAAAAATAAAAAAATAAATAAATAAAAAATAAATAAATAAATAAAAGATGAATACTGTTTATGTTTTATTCTTTTTTTTTTTTTCGATTATTTTTTCTTAGAACTATGGTAACAAAGTGCGGCTATAGAACAAAGTGCGACTTGCATCGATAGGCTGGGGGAAGGAGAGAAATTTTCAGTCTATGGTTGGCGACTGGGTTGAATGGTAGGTATACAAGTAGCCAGTGACCACTTGAAGACCTGCCACTTTCCCTTTTAATTGATTCCAGGAATGGAGTATGAAGGGAAAAAGCCCACAACTTTATAGGCATTTTGTAAACTTGAAGATTTATTACTCATTTCCATTGGGCGACTTGGAAGGTTTTCTTGTGTTTATTTGACATTACGGTCGGAGAAACAATTTTTTTTCTTTCCTTCCTTTTAATCGTTTGCAAGAATGTCATCTTCGTTTAGCAAACAAAAGGTTTTGTCTTTAAAGGTTAAAATCGAAATCTTGAAAAAATTTTCTGAATTTCTATATTTTTAATTATCATTTAATTTATATTCAACCTTTCAAAATATTTTAAATATAATTAAAAATATATCTTATTCGAATCAATGTAAAGGAAATCATGAAAATTGATTAGACTTTTATTACATATGATACTTTATTGTGTATTAATGTTAAAACGAATTTTCAGTTGTACGTTTTTTTCAGTTATACGTTTTTTAGGAACGGTCCCTTGAAAAACGTATAAACGGTGCTCCACTGTATATATATATATCCAATAAAATTAGTACTTATACCATTAAAATCATGGAAGCAGCGCAATTTATTCCACAGGACATGATTACTGTTCTTTGATGTAAAGAAACAAGCGTCATGTATTGCACATTACCTTTGAACACAATGGATTTCACTGAATTAAATATGGTATATTTTAATACTTATTGGTGGTGCTTGGTGGCAAAACAAAAGGTAAATCATAAAAAAATCTTCAAGTGTTATTCAAATTTAGATAACGTTTTTAATATTTGTCAACCCTAAAGTATGTTGTCGCCGATTTTGAAAACAAGGCTTCCCAAGTGGCAAAGTTTGACCTTTGTTGTTTCTAATACATTTATATTGTTATCTCTGTAGCTTTAATCGTATTTTCACGATGAAACCAGGCACTAATACAGAAAGATCATTTATCTTTTGTAATCTATCTTTAACTAATGGACTCTATTACTAGATTTTACTACAAAATTTAAAACAAAGGGTATTAAAGTGGCCAACAGTTAAATGAATGTTAAATGGACCCTCAAATAGTCGATCATATGGTATTAAAAACACAGATGCACAACCATAAATAAAGAAAATGTTAAATAAAAATTGTCTACACTTTAATTACAGTTATTTTTTATTTATGGCATTACACTCACGAATTCACACTGTGGATACTATGGAGCAACCTGAACTAGAAGGATATCTTCGAACATAATAATAAGGATGTAGAATATTAAATAAGTACTCTACTTTATAAACATCAAACTTTTATTTTAATCTTGTAAAAGAAGGGGCGTACTAAGATGTGGAGGGAACTCTATAATGAACTCGATTGAGCAGTATTATAACTCATCAGTTTAGACTATAACAAAAAGGTATCTTATCACTTTAGAACTTCCATGGTCATCAGACTGTAGCACTTATCGTAGCAAGCTTAAATATAAATTGAACGTTAAAACTTCATCATAAGGCTCTGTCATAAAACTTCTGTCACGAAGCAAAATTAAAAGCACAATCAAAAGTACACACTTCCTCAGCTCGAAAGTCGATTTAAAATAAAATCTTCTTCAAACGATTTATTTCATTTTATATCAAGCACTCATTCTAAAATTACATATATTCTACCTTCGCAATCTCTTTTAAATTCTGCTTTCAAATTGACTAACTAATTTTCAAAAACTAGAGACTCTCTACTCGACATTCATTTCAACCTGATTTCTCGCCCAAAATATCACCACCTGATATTGGATCCAACTAGCGACCTGCACTTTCTCAACCCAATTTTTCTAACTTAGCAAGATGCTATCACTTGATACTATCTTCAATACAAAATTCAACTGAAGACCTTTATGTTTTCAACTCAGTACTTTTAACTCGACACTGTTACCTGACACCACCTCCAACACTACAGTCGTCAGCAAAATTATTGAAGGGGTATCCACATTTTTCATATATTGTTTTTTTTAGTTCGATTGTAAATTTTTTTCGTGAACATACTTTTTTTTTTATAAGCAGTATAGGACTAATATCATAACACTAAAAATATTTACATAATAAAACAGTATTATACGCGCACCTTTTAAGTAGGAATTATTGGTAGTGCTTCAATAATTTTGCTGCCGACTGTAAATCTGACAGGCGACCTTCACGCTCCAGACTCGACACCTCTCATACCATACAACACATACAGGCGTTAAAAAACATTCAAAAGATTGCAGATATCTGTATTGAAATAATAAATAAAGACCAATATTGGAAGTGTACAACTAAAAAATATAACAATCTCAATTATATATATATTTTAATTTTATACAGATATGTTTAAAAGGTATTGTCTGTTTGACTATACTTTCTTTTGCTTAGTAAAAAGAAAAAAAAATCTAGTTGTTACCGTTTCAAACGCCAGTCAAACCTATAGAATTTCATAAATGATGTTTTCCAAAATTTTGCTTTCATGAGTTCCCTCGTCTATTTTCTTCAGCAAATTATGTCGTTGGGACGTTATCAATATGATTGCCATCTTATCGTTGCCATGTGCGTTTAAAGTAATAACTAAATGTTTGGTTTCAGTAATGTATTAATTTTTTTAACTCCGCATTTTATACATAATATGAATAAGATTTATTATTATTATTATTATTATTATTATTATTATTTTAAAGTAATTTATATGAGCTGCATATCTTTAAACACTTTTTACTTGTTTAAGAAACATGATTTAATAACATTTAAATACGATCTTGAATAAAATTATAATTTATAATTACTTTGCTAGGAAAACAAAATATGTCTATTAAATAACGAGATAATTTTACATGCAATAAAATAAATCTACAATTATATATTGTTTTAATAAAAATATCTTCTTATTTTAAATAGCATGTAAAACGTGTGTGGACATGAAGCCTCAAACAGGAATTAAACATGAGTGTTTTGTTATTAATGATCTTTGTTTTAACTCCCAACACAAAGTTATATGTCTCTCTAGGGATATAATTACTCCAGGATTTGCTTAAAATAACTATATTTAAATACCTTTAATATTTCTCCGAGCTTATGCTATTCATACAAGCCTTTTAACTACTCCTTAAGATAAAGATATTTCAAAGTTTCATTTTCTTGCGTACTTTAAGAAAGTTTTGAGTGTTTGTCTCATAGATAAATGGTCTCAAGAGTAAACCTAATTATTAAGAAGTAAATGAATTAAATAAACATTTTAAAGGGATTTATTCATTTACTGATGGTTAAAAAGGAATATTTAACATTTATATTAAAGATGTGAACATTTTGCGAAATCAATTAAGTACCAAATATTGTTATTTCTACTTTGATGTAAAACTACTTATCAATGATAGGTAGTTAAAAGTAATAAACGATTTTATTTTCTCTTTTAACAGATAAATAGAAATATATATACACACACACACACACACACATATATATATATATATAAGTAACGCTTAAAAATAATGAACCGATGTTATTTACTATTCAATTGATAAAGTAATTAGCATTTAAAAAGGCTATACTTCACTTAGTGTTAAGTTAATAAACCAGTTGGCATAGGGGGACACTGCTCAGTTCTCCATCATATTTATGTTCTCATAAATTTCTAGTACGAGACATATTATAATCATGTTAAAAGAAATGAATATGACCAAAGCTTGATACAGTGACAGAATGAAATCCCCGCCTAATAGGCTATCCACCGTTCACTTCGATATATTTACCTCATTCTAATCTATTAATTTATTTTATCCGGACCGATTCCGTTGTTTAGTTTTCCTGCTACTGTTTCCAATGCAATAATACTCAAAATTCATATTTATATGAAAAATTTTCAATTTCGATATGTTGATAAAATCGTATGTCTGTGTGTGTGTCTGTGTGTCTGTCTGTTATCAGCATATCTCAAAAACAAATTATGGTAGAAAGTTCAAACTTGGTATTCTAAATGTGTATCATATAGGGATGCTACAGTAAGCTTTTCGTTATGATCAAGCAAATGGTTCGTGTACAAGGACAATCAAGATAATTCTAATACATTACGTCTATGGGGGAAATTGCAGGACAGTAGAGTTTAACGTCTATAGACTGCACTAAACCAAATGAAACGAATATATATTTTTTGTAATAGAGATAGTTAACTGGGGGAAAAAATGTGTATGTAGGAGCCTCACCTCCCCCCTGGGGGGGAAGTCTCCCCTCGAATGGAGTACATTTTCATGATGGGTATCTTTCAAAAGAGCTCGCCAATACCTTTAAAACGAATGGTTGAACCATCGATCTGCGATAATTTAAAACAAAGTTATCGATTTTTTTTACTTAAAAAAAAAAAAAAAAAAAAAAAAAAAAAAAACGTACTTCTTTTATATATATATATATATATATATATTGAGAAAAAATGCACTTTTTTTATATTTGGTGTGATACTACTTCTCTAATATGAAAATCGTCTGCCTTATCATAAAAGATAATTTTTTTAAATAATAATTTTAATAAATTATTTTTTAAAAAGAGAATTATTTTTTAATAACCGAATTAAATTCTATATAAATGTAGGTGCATTAATGAAATTTTCTGTGTGAGGGGGGCGGCAGCCCCCCTCACACAGAACTAATTATCATATAAAACTCTTCAGAATCCTAATAGGAATTGTTCAACATAGGTTTCATAACAGTACTCGTTATCTTACCTATTAATCTGCAACCTGTATTTTTAGTATTAAATTTCAGGGTAAGAGAAAGTCGTGTGAGTGACACACCAGATTATTTTTTAATATAATAGTATAAAAAAATTTTATGGACTTACAATAAAAGGAAATAAATAAACTTAAATAAATCTCTTTAAAAAATTTCCTCTAAAGAAATATAAAAATTAGAAAATATTATACGTGAAATTATCCATATGTCGGATATTTAAGCTTCAACCATAAACAAAATTTTAAATTTATAATGTAAAACCTATTTTTAACAATTTTCAACAATTTTTTTACACATTTTCCAACAGAGTTAAAATGAATTTATGACCTCGGTTTGGCTGCCTGTCTATATGTTCGTGTATCTTTCGACCTGTCTCTCTGTCCGACCGTGATGTAACTTTCATAAATATTCATGGAATTTCTTTAAAGAAATATATGCTATTTAACCTTACTATGGGATATTTCCTGTTAAAAATGCAGTACATACTGTAACTGGTTTAAAAAAAGGAACATTGAGAGGCATTTTTTATAAACCATTATTTAAATCCTCTCTTTTAAATAAATCATAAAGAATTTGACATTTATTTCACACATACACACACACACACACACACACACACACACACATATATATATATATATATCTGTCTGTGTGTGTGTGTGTGTTCTTCCGACTATAGTACGATTAGCATTAAAATTTACAGGCACAGACAAAAATATTCAGATACTTTAAGGGATATAACTGAAAATAGCTTTAATTTTTGTTGTTAACAGCTTCTAGATTTAAATTTACTTTAACTTCACTCTGACTGTCTGACTGTCCGTCTGTCCATCTGTGCATTTGTGTGCCTCTAGCTTTAGTAAATGTTTTAAAAAATACGTTTATTAAGTTCTCTATAACATATTCCTTATTTAAAATGGTAGAATAAGCACAAATGTTTTGTGTAAAATGGCACACAAAATAATGTCATTTCAATGTGTTTTGTGATGGGCATTTTTATAAATCTTATTTAAATAATATTGTACACACAAATCTTAATTTGTACCAATTAATATCACCACATATATTTTACATGTTAAAAAGAGTGTTCTAATGAACAGGTATGTTTAGTGTTTAGTTTGACAGGGCTACACGTAAATATTCAGGTACTACTTCAATGTCTACAATTGGAAATCGCTAGAATTGCATATATGGTTCTATTAATCAATTCTTAACGCTTATTATCAATTCTTAACGTTCTATTAATCAATTCTTAACAATGTTAAAGAGTGATTAGGAATTTAATTAGTCTATTTTTTTGTCCTCCTGTCTATCGGTTGTGTAATCATTCAGGCAAATTACATTAAAGCTTAAACAAGGACGTGCAGGTAAAAATAAATAAGCAGTTGGAAAGTGATAAAAAACTAGGTGACCGAATTGTACTTTGTTCTTCTTTTACAGAATATATATATATATATATATATATATATATATATATATATATACACATATATATTTATTTAATTATTTATATTTATATATTTATATATATTTAGAACGTAAGAAACATTAAAATATAACATGTATAAAACAAGTAAAATTTAACAGTTGAATCCTTTAATTAAAAAATTTGTTGTTTCCATAATTCATAACATTCATGATAGATATTTATAAAATTTTGATTAGTATTAAAAAATAAATAAATAAGCCAGTAATATTAAGAATGTATAATTTGGTTTTATAATTACATGCGTGGTTAAATGTTTCTTACAATTAATAAATAATAGTGATAAATGGTTTAATCAAGTGCAAACTTTGATGTTTACTAAGATATTTTAGAATTTTTTGCTTGATATTTTATTTAACGAATTTCAACAAAATGAAAAAAAAAAGAATGTTTGTAACATTGCATTGTCTGTCTGTCCGTCTGTCTTCGCTCTAACTCTCTTAAATATTCATGGAATTTCTTGAAACTGATATATGTCTTTCAAAATCAATGTGAGATGTCCCTTGTCGAAAATAAAATACATACAACTAATGTTTTATATATATATATATAAAGAGAACTGAAAAATTCCATAGCAATGTATTCTATGAGACGTATCCCTATAAACCGTATTTTAATAGCTATATTTTGCCTAATAAATAACGAAATATAATAAATAACGAATAATAATAAAAATTGTTTTGTATTGTAAATCGTAGTATAAACATTAAGGGAATATTTACCCTAATTTAAATGACAGTCAAAAACTCTATGGAGTATGGATATTACTCTATGGATATTACTCTATGGAGTGATTTATTTCGTATTTTTTTCGTTACTTCATGTATTTTTTTTTCTTTATCCCGTTCCCACAATTAGAAGTTTCAAAACCGTTAAAATATTTTTCGCTGCTTGACATTTTTATTATTTATTCATTTATTTTATTATTATTATTATTATTATTATTATTATTATTATTATTATTATTTTATTTATTTTATTATTTTTTTACTGTGTTATTTTGTAGCTTTAATTCAAAAAATTCTCTTGAATATTTTTTCTGAAATTACAGCTTTAAAACGAAATATTAAAGTTTGAAAAATGTAATCTTTGAAAAAACGATTTATATTTAAACGTTTAAAAATTTTCAAAATTTGGAAACGGAATTTAAAATCAAACATTAGTTGATGAGTGGTTTATAAAACAAATTTATCAATAAGGTTACAGAGATAGCTTTGGCATGGAGTTAGAATGCAGTCAAATTAAGTGAAAATTAATAAATGTAAAAATGTTGAAATTTTAGTATATTAAAATAAAATTGTATATTAAATGCTACTTTATAGCCATCTGTCAAAAATGTCCTTTGTATTTAAATTCTGAATAAAAAACCGTGCACTGAAGCGCCAGTATGTCATATATAGAACAGCAGATTTTCACAATATGCAAAAAAGCCTCCAGTTTGGTTTGAATAGTAATAATAATAATAATAATAAATGAAAAAATCAGACTATCTATACATACATTCATCATAAAAATTCGCTTGTGTGGCCGCATTTTATAATGAAACGTACGTTAAAAAAAAAAAAAAAAAAAAAAAATGCAGTTATCTTCACGTAAATTAAATTTTACGTTTTTGTTGAATGTCCGTATTAATTTGACATTTTAAAATATTTTTGGTATATTGAAGCGAATTCACAGTTCTGGATAAAAAACTTTGAAACAACCTACAATTTTCTTTCTTTCCAGTACAAAAATTAATAATTTTTTTATAAATTAAACTTTACGTAAAACGTAAGACATTTAAAAAATGAACTATTAAAATAATAAATAAATAAAATAAAAAACGGATGAAAATACAGCAAAATATGCCATAAGTCTGTTTTTCAGCCCCCACTTAAAAAAATTACAGCACATTATCAAAACATACTACTGTTATCAGACAAAAGTTCAAGATTTTTCGTTTACGTGGTGTAATTTGCTGTGTGCTAGTGGCGCCATCTTTTAACAATCAAAATATCAAATATTATTATTTATATCTAAATCCTTATGTTAAAATTACACAACATTGTGTAAAAAATAAATTAATTAATAAGTTAAAAAATATATATCTTTTTGGCAAATAAACATTAAAATACTATTTTTTTTTTTTTTTTTTTTTTTTTTTTTTGTAAATTTAATTTATATTTTCTCGAATATTAACATGAAAGTTTAGGTGCATTTACATTTTTTATTAGAATATAAAACATAATAACGGAAAGCAGTATTTTAAGTAGCAGAAAAAAAAAATATAATGTAAAAAATAATACAGCTATTTAGTACATTAATACATCCAAATTGCAAAATATGTCTTATTTTTGTAGCATTTATTAAAACTTAACACGCATAAGATTAAAAAATAAAATAAAAATAGTAGCTGTAATATTCTACTAATAACTTGGAAACATCAGATTACATAAGTATAAACACAGAACACTCATAGTGTGTTTTCAACTAGAAGTTATTTAAAAATATTTTGTATCTTTCGTGTACAAATTTAACTATTATTCTAAACGTAATCTTTTTATATATAAATAAAGTAAAAAAAAAAAAAAAAAGTTAATTAAGACGATGTATCTCATTTAAAAACTATTAAAAATGTGTAACTATCAGTCCATATTTACCTAAAAGAACATTCATTGTGACTTCATAGCACTTCATAGAAACGATCTACCATTCTAGTGACATAGGTGCAATTTCTGCAGCCAGTGTTTTATTTATTTATTTATTTTTTGCTTTGTATGTGCGTGTATTGCAGAAATTTTACAGAAATGTCATAAATTTACAGAGCAAAATATCTGTAAATGTGCTGTAAATTTCAGCTAAATGCTCAAATACCTAAATTAAAGCATTTTTAGCGCTATATAGCGCTAACATCCCAAATAATGTGGTCCACGTATTCTCGACTGAATTTATATCCGTGGAGTATCGTGGTCACGGGAGTCCGGTAAACGGATCCTAATTCTTTTCGAATCTCACACGTACTCGGCAAGCTTATCTGACACGTTATGTTGTCTTGTTGGTAGATCCCAAATGGTTGAATAAGGCAATGTGAATGCAGGGTTCAGAAAAGACAATTGTATATTTATACTGACCAATCGTGCTTTAACAATGATAAGTGAGTCACCATTGACCCCGGAAGCTTATGATTAAGTCCTTATGGACATCGGACAAATCGCTTCATTCCTGCCAATCGTCAAAAGATTACTGTGCTCTCTGCTACCATCCGACTCCGACGACCTTTATATGCCTTTTACTACTAATGATGTCACTTTATGATGTCACTTTTACTAATGATGTCACACTATTCGGTGATTTGTTTTTAGGTTGACGCCGAAAATAGGTAGTAGTCATATTAATATGACTGGAATGTATAATATTTTATTATAATTTCATATTTATTAATATTTAATAAAGTTAATGTTTTGACTGTTTTACACGTGGTCAGTTTTTCCCCCCATTACTATACTGTACTAAATGAACTGAAGCTAAGCGAACACATATTATATTTTTTGTACTGAGATGTTTTTATTTATTTAATGATATCGTGCACATAAATCACTAATTTATTCTAACCTAATAGTCTCATTATGGTACTTTAGCGCAGAAATTTTGTTCAAGACAGAGTAAAACGTTTTGCATGACAATTTTTGTTACGTTGATTGATACCGCTAGTACGGGAAAATTATCTCTTATAAGTCATAATTAATAAATATTCTTTTATTTAATGAAATTAAAAAAATAAAAGATTATATCATTTCTATGTTATATAGTTTGTGTCAAATTTTACTGATTTTATAAATTGTACACATGGTTTTAATTCTATCTCATTTTAAATTAAATTGTAAAAGTTGGGTACAAATGTTTTATTTTCTCTTCTTTCCCTTTTATTATTATTATTATTATTATTTTAATTGATGTACCTGTATATATAAATGAGTAGACTCACTGAACCTCTCACTGACTCAACACAGTCGTGGTGATTCTATGGGAGAGAGAAACGCGATATTTAGCGTGTAGGTTGATTTTAGGACCCTGATCCCCGCAGAAAAGTTTTTTGTTAAATTTTTCCCTCCCTTTTCCCTGGGAGATAAGAATGGTGTCTGGTGCACGTAAAATCTGTCGTGGCCGCAGTGTCCTCCATGTTCCCATCAAAAATTATACCTCTGGGTGTCACCGAAGCGGGAGAGCTATCCCTTCCGTGGAGGATAAAAATTGTGAAGGAATGTCTCCGGACCAACCCTAGGGGTGTGTCCCAGACCGTCGCCAATTGCCCATCTGCGCAGCACTAGTGTGACGTATAACCCAACCATTCATCCTTCTCCCTGGGAGATAAGGAGACAAAAAAAAAACTTCTGTAAGCATATCTCGGCTCCTACTTACGCTCCTACTATGAAAGAGTTGCAGACATGAGTGAAAAAAAAAAAATTCTACGATTTTGGAATTTTCAAAATTTATGATGGGAGGGGTTGAAACGCATTCTGGGGGAAATTTCGCTAAATTCAGATTTTCAAGTAGAACCCAACAAATTATTTGCACTATTATTCTACTCTAGTATAATAATAGTGCAGTGATGTTGAAAACAGCCGCACGCTTTCTTGAGGTTAGTTTAAA
Source organism: Salticus scenicus (assembly GCA_963930645.1). Lineage (NCBI taxonomy): Eukaryota > Metazoa > Arthropoda > Arachnida > Araneae > Salticidae > Salticus > Salticus scenicus. The sequence goes on along the minus strand of OZ005649.1, from coordinate 275,013,911 downwards.
AGATCTATTCTTGTGAGACAATATGAGATTTTGTGATTTTTCGACCTTTTCTCTTTTTGGGGCGGGGAGTAATAAACGCGGTTCTAAGCCTATCTTTATATATATATTTCTTTTGTGCGTGTGTATGTCACTGAACTCCTCCTAAACGGCTGGACTGAGTTTAATGAAATTTTTTGTGTGTCTTCAGGTGAATTCGAGAATGGTTTAGATTTACAAATGAAAGTTGTAACTTAATTAGTTCTTTCTTAATTAATTTTTAACCAACTCTTTCAACAACTTTTCCACCTAGATGGCGTGAGTTGTCGTAAACACGATGTCAGAATTTATTTAATGTTGAAATGAATAATATTATAGTTTTAAAAAATTAAAGAACACGCTTTTATAGAAATGTGAACTAAAAAGCACGAAATATCTATCTTAGTATTAAAATTCAGGGTAAGAGAAAATCGTGTGGGTGACACACCGTAATATTTACATACATTTAAATCTTTAATTAAAATAACTTAGAATTAACAAAAACCATTTTTAAAAAATCTCCCCTAACGGGAATCGAACGCTAGACCATTAGATTCGTAGCGCAGCGCCTTACCTCGACGCCGCATCGTTCACGTAGGGAAAGTATTTTTTTTACAATATAAATTTTTTGTTTGCTCCCAGAGAAGTTACAAACAAACATACATACATACATACATATATACAGGTGAAGCTAATAAAAGCGTGTTAAAAATGAATTTTTAACCGTATCTTACGAAGTGTTTAAAATATTTTTTCAAAATTAATATTTTTAGAATCGTAACCGTATCTTACGAAGTGTTTAAAATATTTTTTTCAAAGTTAATATTTTAGAATCGTAAACACGATGTCAGAATTTATTTAATGTTGAAATGAAAAATGAATTTTTAACCGTAAGTGTTTAAAATGTTTTTCAACGTTAATATTGTTAAAATGTTAAAATTAGTTAAAATGGTATATTCTTTTAAAATATTCGTCAATATCCGACGGAGTTATTTTATGTTAAAATGAAAAATGAATTTTTAGGCCATTATTATTTGTGCAGATGGAAAATGTACTAAAAGTTTTCCGAAAAATTTCACGATCACAAATGTTGACGGATATCCAATATATCGTCGAAGAATTCCCGATAATGGCAGATAATCTTATCATCTATGGCGGTCATCTATGTCAACAACATAGATATTGACATTGATAACCGATGGGTGGTCCCATATTCGCCTCTGCTGAGCAAAACATTCAATGCTCATATTAATGTTCAGTTCTGCAGTTCAGTGAAGAGCATCAAATACATTTGCAAGTATGTGAATAAAGGCAGTGATATGGCTGTATTTCGAGTTGAAAATACCAATGTGAATGCTCCTCTGGTGAATAACAACGATGAAATAACACTTTACCAAACTGGCCGGTACGTGAGCTCCAATGAAGCTGTTTGGCGTATCTTTGGTTTCCCAATTCATGAACGGGATCCAGCAGTTCTTCATTTAGCCGTCCATCTTGAAAATGGCCAGCGCGTATATTTCACGAGCGAGACAGCGAATGATCGTGCTATAAATCCACCAAAAACTACACTCACCGAATTTTTTGAATTGTGTAATCGTGCGGATGCTTTTGGTGCTTTTGCACGGACATTACTCTATTCAGAAGTACCACGCTATTTCACATGGGCTCCAACAAAAAAATGGATGCCCCGCAAGCAAGGCACGCCGATTGATGCATGTCTCGGTTTATTCAAATAAAACACCTTGGAACGAGTATTTACGGTCAATCCAAAGCAGACTGAGTGCTTTTACCTTCGACTGTTATTGTTTAATGTCATCGGTCCTTTGTCATTTCAAGATTTACGTAAAGTGAATGGACAACAGTATCCAACGTATAAAGATGCATGCCTTGCACTCGGCTTGCTGGAAGACGACAACCAGTGGGAGTGTATGCTTGCTGAAGTAGGACTGAACTGTACAGCAAAACAAAATCGTCTACTATTCGCTATAGTGTTGACTACATCTTTCTCGGCCAAAGCAGAGACATTATGGGATAATCACAAAGATTCAATGACTAATGATATATTGCATCAACATCGTTCACGGTGCAACGATCTAACGATAGTATTCAGTGATGCTATGTACAATGAAACATTGATTGCTATTGAAGATCTTTGCATTATCATTGCCAACTTACCACTCAGTCATTTCGGTATGCATTCAACAAATCGAAATGCATCTGATTTAATAAGCACTGAATTGAATCGTGAACTACAATACAATACTGTAGAAATGGCAGCGATTGTTGCTCGCAATGTCCCACTAATGAATGAAGAACAAAGAACCATTTACGACCGCATCATGCTCGCAGTTTTGGCAGGACAAGTTGGATTCTTTTTTTTTTTTTTTTGGATGCACCAGGTGGAACTGGCAAAACATTCCTTATTTCGCTAATTCTCGCCGAAATACGATCAAATAATGGCATCGCATTGGCTGTTGCATCATCTGGCATTGCGGCAACTTTATTGGATGGATGCAGAACAGCTCATTCATTATTTAAACTGCCAGTAAATATTCAAAATAACCCAGACGCAGTGTGCAACATACAAAAACAATCGTCCATGGTCACAGTGCTGAAATAGTGTAAAATTCTTATCTGGGATGAATGCACTATGGAACACAAAGATTCGATTGAGGCGTCGAACAGGACATTGAAAGATATAAAAAACAACGACAATCTATTTGGCAGCACTCTGTGACTCTTTTCAGGTGATTTCAGACAAGCATTTCCCGTTATTCCGTGTTCAACATACGCTGATGAGATCAACGCGTGCTTAAAATCATCGTCATTGTGGCTTAATGTTGAAAAAGTACAACTGAAAGTAAATTTGTGCGTTCAAAAGCTTCAAGATCCATCCGCTGAAACATTCTCAAAACAATTGTTAGATATCGGCGATGGAAAAGTTACTACAGATGAAACTGGATGCATAAAATTACCGACCGATTTCTGCACAATCATTGATTCTCAAGATGCTCTTATTGACCAGATATTTCCCGATGTACACAGACGATACACAAATCATGAGTGGCTGGCAGAAAGAGCAATTTTAGCAGCAAAAAATGTGGACGTCAACGAATTGAATCTCAAGATACAACATTTGTTACCAGGAGACTTGGTGTCATACAAATCTAATGATACAGTTTGCGATGCCACCGAAGCTGTAAATTATCCAACAAAGTTTTTAAACTCATTGGATTTACCAGGCATGCCACCGCATATTTTACAACTGAAGGTTGGATCTCCGGTTATTTTGCTTCGTAATTTGAACCCACCACGGTTGTGCAACGGCACGCGATTAGTCATAAAAAAATTAATGAAAAATGTTATCGAAGCCATCATTTGAAATGACAAATTCCGAGGTGAAAATATATTACTACTGCGAATTCCTATTATACCCACAGATGAGCCAATTCAATTTAAACGCCCTCAATTTCCAATTAGATTGGCATTTGCAATGACTATCAATAAGTGTCAGGGCCAAACGATGTCTGTCTGTGACTTAGATTTGAGCACATCATGTTTTTCACACGGACAATTATACGTGGCTCTCGAGTGGGCAAACCATCCAGTTTGTTTGTATTGGCGAAAGATGGGATAACAAAAAATATTGTACACTCTGTTGCATTAAGGGAATGATATTGTTTTTTAGTAATATTGTTATAAGTAGCGATATGTATATAATTTTAAAGAATCAATTTTAATAAATTAAAAAAATAAATGATTGGTGCTTTGTTATTTTTATATTCTTTCACCGTTCACAGCGCTCCATACATCTTCCACTTATATACCACATCCTAACACACTTACAATAAGTTAGTTATTTTTTTCTAGCAAAATATTCTCTAGAAATAATTTATATGACAAAACAACGTTTGTCGGGTCAGCTAGTATATATATAGATATGTTTCAAATTATCTCTGTAAGATAAATGTTTATGTGTGGTTTGGTATTGTTTAACCAACACGCACTATAAAGAGATTTTCGAAAGTTTCCCCTTCTCTATTTTTGCAAGCGGCGGTGGGGGACAAAAATACGTTTTCGAGAATAACACACATACATACACAAACACATCTACACATACATGCATCACCGTAAAATAACAAAAATGAACTCAAGGATCTCAAACCTTATAGACGCATCAAAATCACAAGGTAGTATTTTTGTCATGATAACAGTATTTTCCTTATGTATGTTTGCACGGAAAGTAAAAACCACTAATAATTAGTTTTAACGATTTAATTTTATACTTTTAAAAATGCATCTTTATTTTTTAAAACATAACATTAGTAAAATTAAAAATACCTTTTTTCTATGTTTGAAATAATATATTTTCTTAATATTTACATAGACACACTATTTCTTTCTTTCTTTATATTTAAATTTGTGTTGCCCATTTTTTCTTTTACAATTACATTAAAAAGTTTCAAGGGCAATATTTCTTACTACACCTGATAAGGTCGATCAAATTATTTAATTTTTTCTTCTTAAAAATTTTATTTTATTTCTCTGAGCTTGAAATATTTGTTTTATTTTTAATGTAAGGAAATTTATATGGCAAAAAGAAAAAAATTATATACAAGAAAATTCTAAAAGATTCAGTGAACTGTGGAAAACCCTTCGATGTATGTAGCGTCAAACTCTACTTTTCTCTTGATTTATCTTTCAAATATTTTTGAAAGTACTTTTAGAAACTGAGTTTTAAAGTATGTAAAAGTTTATTTCCTTATATTAATAAGTGTTTTAAGATATACCAAAATAAATACTCAGAAAATATTTATAGTTTTAAGCATTGCAATTTTAAAGGAATGTGTTTCTTTTAAAATATTTTACGTTTAAAACTGAAATTTAGGGTTTCAGCAACATTTTGAAAATAACTCATTTTATACATTTTTTTTATTGTTTTAGAACAGCTATACTGAATAGAATATACAAAAGTTATTTCATGTCAGATTTATTTATGTATTTATTTTCTATAAGTAGTTGTTTAATAAAATGCTAAGAAAGAGACGTTTTTGACGGTAATTATGTTTTATTTACTGATCCACATATTACCAAATTATTATTGCAAAATATGTTAGAGAATTATATTAAGATATCTATAACAATTAAAATTTTAATTAACAAATGCCAATTAAATACAGAACTTTCCACACATTGAAAAATAAATTTGTATTTTAAAACAAGTTACTTAAAAATTGAGATTATATATATTGCAAATTGGTTCTATACTATAATTTCTCACATTAATTCCTTTAATCATTACATGCATTTAATTATCTGAACATATAATGTCTATAATTTATACAATGTTATGTATTTCATTTACTTATTATTATTATTATTATTATTGTTATTGTTATTTTTGTTATTGTTATTTTGTCTTGATTGAATGATTTGATATATATATATATATATGTATTTAATTTATTTCCCAATCTATTAAACAATTAATCTTCAACCTTCTTTGTTAATGTAGATATTTTAATTTTGTAAATTTTGATAAAGTTTTTCGTATTTAGGGATAATTGGACCATTTCTTGTATACATATACAAGAAATGGTTCGCTGAAAAGTTTTGTCAAACAATTCTTTCCAGTCAAAATAATAATAATAATAACAATAAAAAATAAGAAGAAGTAGAAGACATACTTAGCTATGTATAAACTACATATAATATTATAAGTTCAGATAATTAAATGTCTGTAAGGATTTAAGTAAATAATGTGCTAAAATATATTACAGAATCAATGTTTAATCTAAAATAAACTGAATTTTTAAGTGATTAATTTAAAAATAAATCAGTCCAATTTGTTTAAAAAGAAAAATTTTTAACATTATATTTTGCCTCTATTATCTTACGCTTCAAAAACTAGGAAATTAACGTGTAAAACTATCCAAACCTTCTCAAAACCCTGAGAAGCATTAAGAGATGCATGTTAGGATTCATCCGAAGAGGCAGAAATCAAAACACCTGGATAAGGGAGCAAACCAAAGTTACTGATGTCATTTGTAAACAAGTTAAAATGGAGGTGGTTTCTGTACCATGCCTGAAGAAGCTTTGCGCAAATCGATCACCAAAGTCTTATTTTAGATACAGGGATAATAAGGAAAGAGTGACGGTAAGACTAAAGTGTCGTAGGAAAGATAAGATTGTCACGTTTAGAAGAGCAGAATGGAGAAGAATTAAAAAAAAAAAAAAAGGCAGATTGGATTTACAAAGGAAGAGTCTTTTAATATGCAGTGGATTGATAAGGACGAAATTGATGTTATATATATAAACAAACTGATAATAAATGTAAAGTAATCCCAAAAGACATGGATGTCTTCTACAGGGGAGCACCCCCATGTAGGGAATGGAAAATGAGACGTTTCTGGAGAAACGTTTGCTTTATAGCCAAAAAATACATTTATAGCCCCCAACTTCTCATAGATGAAAGCAAAAATAAATGGCAAACGAATTCAAGATGACAATTTAAATAATACAAAGCATTTAAAAAAAGAAAAAAAATTAAATTCATAAATAAAGTACAATAGTAAATATATCAGTATAATATATATATATATATATATATATATATATACATAAGAACAAATTTATATGACAAGTAGATTGAAAAACATTTAACACCCTGACCACACCACACACACACACACCAAAAACGAGCGAACCCTCTTCGGCTGGTAGTAATCCTAGAAGGCATCTACTTGACATATAAATTTTTTCTTATATATATCTATAGTCTCTACCAGCCGAAGAGGTTTCGCTGTTTTTGGTGTGAGGGGGGTTTCAATGTTTTTCAACCTACTTGTCATATATATTGTCCTTATACATAAGGACAATACACATATTTCTGTATTTTTGTATTTTTATAATGATATATTTACTATTATACTTTATTTATGAATTTAATTTCTTTTTAAATGCTTTGTATTAATTCAATTATAATCTTGAATTCGTTTGCTATATGTTTTTTGCTTTCATCTATGAGATGTCGGGGGTTAGAAATACATTTTTTGGCTAAAAAATACACGTTTCTTCAGAAACTTCTCATTTTCTATTCCCGACATGAGGGACTTCCTCTTCTGAGGAAATACTCCCTGTGTTTTGGGATTACTTTATATTTATTATCAGTTTGTTTTTACTTATGTCGGTTTTATATATATATATATATATATATATATATATTTGCTGCATTTGCGCATTGGTTTATAAATACTCTCTTTCAAGTTTTTAATAGGAAATCCAGTTTTATTTCTGCTAATTTTCAAGATTTATTAAGCATATATATGCATATCCTTCTCTAGGTTGTTTGAAGTTTTTGTGCAGTTTTACACGTTAATGTCCAAGTTTTGAAGCATGTCCAAGTTTTTCGATTAGGGAAAATGCTATGTTAAAATCTGATATATATATATATATATATATGTGTGTGTGTGTGTGTGTGTGTGTGTATATTATAGTATATTATATTTTTAAAAAATTAGAGAAATCCCGATGGAAACTAGCTTTCGAGTACGTTCGTAAACATTTTTCTTTAGATTTTTCAGAGAAAATTAAAAAAAAAAAAAAAAAAAAAAATGTTTTACAGATACATATAGATGATGTAATATTAATTAACTCTGGAGGTTTTGCAAAATATGCTAGTGAAACTGTCCTGCAGATCTCGTTTTAAACTGAACTGAAACTGACAGCAGATTTTTTTTTTCTGGATTAAAAAAAAAAAAAAAAAACGTGAAAAATGGTCTATTGGTATATACGATAAGAGACAGGATTTTAGCTTTAATATTTATAATTTGACGAATTGGCTTTTCCGCGTTAGTCTAGAATTGTTAAAAAATATCATTTTTGCATAAATTAACAGAATAAAAACAATTTGCAATAATAAAATAGACCTGAATATAGCTCTTGGAAACCTTAAAAAAAGTTTAACCGTTATCATCCGTTCATACTAAGTAATAATTTACCCGAATAAAATTTAATGGAAGGTTTTTCTTCCTCTTCGGCGACATTTAAGAGCTGGTAAGAGGCCCTCTCAGCCGAAGAGGTTTCTCTCTTTTTGGTGGGGTTTTTTCCCTTCTTCCTTTTTCAATTCTACTTGTTTTATAAATTTATCTTTATATCTTTTTAGATTTTTGTATGTTTATATTCATGCATTATTCTTTATTTATGAATTTTATTCTTTAGTTTAAGGTTTTGTTTTAACTCCTTGTATTCTTAAATTTGATGGCTGTATATGTTTTTGCTTTTGTCTTTGAGAAATTGGGGACTGGGGATGGCTTAAGGCACATGTCCTTAAGGCTTTTGGCTTAAGGCACATGTTCACTCAGAAACTTTTCATTTTCCATTCCCTGTATGGGAGTTATCGCCTGAAATCGACCCCCATATGATTTGGGATTGTTTTTCCTTTGTTATCGGCATATGATATACATATGTATCTTATTAATAAAAGCGAAATCGCCTCTGTCTTTCCATCTGTCAGCTGTCTACAGAAAAATCTACTGCACTTACAAACGTGACATTTGGCGCACAGATAGTTTGTAACGTCTTCGTGTGCACCTCGAAGCCAGATTTTAAAATTTTTAATTAGGAAGAAAATTACTGATTAAAATGTATTAACGTATTTAACTCTATTGAGTACACCTCTTGATATATTTCTTTGCGTTGTAATTTTAGCATGTTAACAATAAAATAAAAAGCTTACAACTGTTTATTTCATTTATTTTTTTTAACGTTAAAAGGAACCTTTCTTTCTCTACACGAGGAAAAAAAAAAATGGAAAATTAAACCTGTGTCACCAAAAATTTCTGATAAAACTGACGTTATACCATTTAATTAATTATTTATTTATTTGTTTATATTTAAAATATTAATTGCATCAAGTCATACTTTTATTTTTTTAATCCATCACAAAATAATATGGTTACAGCTTTAGTACAGGAATACCTGTCTTTTTGTACCTGACTTTTTGACAGGAATACTTGAATATTTTTTGTCAGTTTGAGGAAAAATGAAAATAGCTATCACAATTGCATATGTAAAAATTTTGGCGGGAAATTGCAATGGTTTTCAGGTATTTAATTTCAGATTTTAATAAAATAGGATTTGGACAAATATTATTGGCACAATTTACAAAAGTATAGAAAGCAGCCATTTTTTGGTTAGGTGGGTGACATGAACACGCATGGGGAGGAAGGTAGGTTACAAAAGTTTTACGATAGACTGTGGTTGATAATACATTTACAGTGCGAAAGACGTGGGTATCAAGAAATGGTAAGGAGCCATTATTTTCTGTTTCAAATGTAAACTGGATATTACTGTCAATTGAATTTAAAGTTTCTAAGACATGGTCAATATTGTGACGAGATATGTCGATACGCGTGAAGGTGTCGTCAACGTAACGTGTCCAAAAAAAAATAGTTATTTTCTTAAAAAGCTTGCTTTCGAAATAGCACATGTAAATATCTGCGAGTATTGGGGAGAGAGGGGAATCCATGGCTAAACCTTCAGACTGACGATAGAATTTATTTTGGAAAGAAAAAGTGGTTTGGGATAAACAAATGCGGGTAAGAGAAATTAGTTCTTGTATTTCAAAAGATGTGAAATGAAACTTTTTTAATTTATTTTCGAGACAGAAGTGGGCGCCACTTATTGGAACATTAGTGAAAAGAGGTATTACATCAAAAGAAACCATAGTAAGATTAGTGTGAGGGCAATTTTTAATATTTTTTGCAAATTATATGGAATTCTTAACAGTGTAACTATTAGCAGCAAGAAGGGGAGAAAACATTGTGGTGAAAAATTTAGCTAAATTATAGGAAGCAGTACCGATATTAGAGAGTATGGTACGAAATGGGTTATTGGGTTTGTGAACTTTCGTAAAGCATAAAATCTGGCACAATTAGCACGACGAGCACTTCTCCAGATTCAGAATTCTTTTTGCACTGAAGACGGTACGCTTAAGGATACCGAAACAGTTGTATGCATCGCAAATATTTTTATTTTGGCGTTTATGACGTAGTAGTTTATTCGGGTTTTAATATTCCAACGCCAAGTCTCCTGTTATTATTAAGAGTCTGTGTTTCCCTCTGTCAGATGTCTCCAGAAAAATCCACCGCACTTATAAATGGGAATTTTGGCACACACATAGTCTGGAACGTCTCCGTTTGCACCTCGAAACCAAATTTCAAATTTTCAATTAGGAAGCAATTTATTATTTAATACAAGTTTAAATATCGACGTTTTCGCGAGAGTTTCATTTTACACCCCGAGGAGAAAATAACCAGATTTAGCTGTTCCTTCATTTTTCGAGCCTCTCGCCGCAAGAAATTTCCTTTCATCCTCCCATAAGGGAAACCAAAGGTTCTACAGTCACTTCATTCAGTGCCTTATATTGCGCTGTAAAATAACCTTTTTTAAAATTCCAATAGTGCGTTTGCTAATGGATCGATTTTTCTTTTTTAATTCACTTTGACATCAAATTAAACTTTGTAACATATTGTAGTAATATAACTGGAGTAAAATTGCTGTGATTTATCGTCGACCGGGTAAATAAAATAAAATATAAGAAATTGCTTGCTAATAAATAGGATGTATAATAAGTATAGTATTGTTCAATGTAATCACGATTTAAATATACTTTTTTTTTTTTGTCCGGTTCGAAATAGTCGAACGATAAACATCCAAATTATAGTCCAAGGGTAAGGCGTTGGTTGTCTTATGTGATAGAGACATGGACCCCAGATATTGTGGGTGAAAAAAACGCTACCGAAAGCATCATGGACACGAAGCAATTTTCTGCGCGATTTCAATGATTTTTTGTTTTTAAAGTTTTTTATTTATAAAGTGAAAATAGTGATTCTTTCTTATTATTATTCATTTAAATATAGTGACCAGCAAAGTGGGCAAAGCCTGCTACTATATATATATATATATATATACATCGTTTTGCCATTTAACTCACTGACACAATGGTTTTAATGAATTTGGATTTCGTATATTGAATAAACTTATTATACAAATTATTACAATAAAAAGCGCAGTTTTGCTAAGTTTATAAATTTAATTTAACATTTTTTTTTTCAATTACCATAATGTAAAACGACAATTTATCATTAAAAAATAATAGCATTCGCTTAAAATCCCTTGTTAATAACAGTTATGTCATATTAATATAAAAAGATTGAAAACTTTGGCTAACAGCATTATTTTTATCTCTGTCATTTGTTTTTATTATTATTATTATTATTATTATTATTATTATTATGATATATTTCTCTTAATTTTCGTAAGTTCATTAAGTAGCCATTGATTTATTTCTTATTTTTTAACTTATAATGTTTACTTAAGGGAATATCTAAAAACCTAAAGTCATTTAATTCTCCAAATAAATTTCTTAGTGTTACCGCGATACACATTAAACCAAAAGAAAAAAAAAAGCAATTTGATGGAAAAAAAAATATCTCATAGGAAACGGATTCTGATCTCTTTTATGTTTAAGAAAATTAAGAATATAATTTTATAAATTGCATTAAACGAATTGGATAATTTGATATTGCTATATATATATTTATTTATTTTTATTATTATTATTATTTTTACGTTCTTCCTCACAAAAAAAAAATAAATAAATAAAATAATCATCTATTAAGTAATTTATTACCACGTTTTAAATGTATGATTATATTGATAACTTAAAGTGATTTATTTTTTATCGTAAAAATAGATTTTTAATACTTGATTAATCATGAAGTAATAAAAATATCACTTGCATAAATATGTTTGAAAGCAGTATAAATTCATCTGATAATAAGTGGTCGACAAAAGAAAATATTAATGTGCATTTTTTTTTTTTTTTTTTTTTTTTTTTTTAAATCGTGTAAAAGTTTTCAATGTCTATTTAGCAATATTATAATATCATATTTATCGTCTGGAAATATATATATATATATATATATTTCGCCCGAGCAAACAACATTTTTTTTTTTTTTTTTTTTTTAGTTTCTGTTTAACATACACTTTAAAAGAAAAAAAAAGAAAGTTGCACTACGGGAGTGCCGACTGAAGTGAAAACCTGAAAATTACGTGTGTATTTCTTGAATCGTCACGAAATATTTTATTGTGTATGAAATACTTTTAAATGAAGTGTTTTTTTATTCATTAATATAAACTACTACTACAAAAATTATATTACAATTTTTTTAATGCGCTAACTCCAATAGAGACAGTGTCCGGAGAAGACAGAAGTCGTGTAGAGCCGTACCAGATTATAAAAACGTGAGAAAAATGGCAGTTTTGGCCTTTCTCACGGTTTTAAGAGGTCTAACTGCAATAGAGACAGTGTCCGGAGATGAGGGAATTCGTGTAGAGCCGCACCAGATTGTAAAAACGTGAGAAAAATGGCGGGTTTGGCCTTTCTCACGGTTTTCTGAGGTCTAACTGGAACGTTTCCGGCTGCAATCTTTAAGAGACAGTGTCCGGAGATAAGAAAACTCGTGTAGAGTCGCACCAGATTCAAAAAACGTGAGAAAAATGGCGGCTTTTGCCTTTCTCACTGTTTTGTGAGGTCTAACTGCAATAGAGACAGTGTCTGGAGATGAGAGAAGTCGTGTAGAGCCGCACCAGATTGTAAAAACGTGAGAAAAATGACGGCTTTGGTCTTTCTCATGGTTCTGTGAAGTCTAACTGCAACGTTTCCGGCTGCAATCTTTAAGAGACAGTGTCCGGAGATGAGTGATGTCGTGTAGAGCCGCACCAGGCTGTAAAAACGTGAGAAAAATGGCGGATTTAGACTTTCTCATGGTTTTTGAGGTCTAACTGCAATAGAGACAGTGTCCGGAGATGAGAGAAGTCGTGTAGAGCCGCACCAGATTGTAAAAACGTGAGAAAAATGGTGGCTTTGACCTTTCTCACGGTTTTGTGAGGTCTAACTGCAACGTTTCCGGCTGCAATCTTTAAGAGACAGTGGCCGGATATGAGAGAAGTCGTGTAGAGCCGCAGCAGATTGTAAAAACGGGAGAAAAATGGCAGCTATGGGCTTTCTCACAGTTTTGTGAGGTCTAACTGCAATAGAGATAGTGCCCGGAGATGAAAGAAGTCGTGTAGAGCCGCACTGGATTTTAAAACAATATGCAGTATATACACTCATGTCCATAAATTAAGGATAATGGTAGCTGAGGCAAATAAAGGTTCAGAAGCATAACAAATATGACTTATTCATAGAGTCCATTTATTAAACAAAAGATCAAGAACAAAAAAAGGCGGTTTATGTAGGATACCATTTATAAAAACTACGGTTTTTGCTCCCTGATGCAATTACAAAAAATATCTCCCTTGCAAAATATTAACATTACACAATTTGTATGATGGTTAATACATTGTATGCCTCTCATATGATGAAATACAGTCCTTACAATGCTTAGGAATGTTGAGTATTAAATTATTGATCTGATCTTGGGGAAGATAACTCTACTCAGTAAGCAATTCTCTCCGAAGTTCCGGTACACATGCAGAAGCTGGTTGACGGACTACAGCTCATCGGAAAACCATGTCCTACACATGCTCTATCGTCAGGTATTTAGTCAGGTGAGAATGCTGGCCATTCCATGCGGGTGATAGCTTCAGATTGTAGGCATCCGTGTACAACGTTTGCACGGTGAGGACGAGCATTGTCGTCCATAAACACAAATTCTGAGCTCATGACACCCTTAAACAAACGTACATGTTGTTCCCGAATGATGTCCCGATAAATTTGGTCCATCATTCTTCCGATTTGAACATGCAGATCTGTTCTGGTGCCCAATATGACCCCCTCCCCAAACGAGCACTCGTGCCCCACAGTAACGGTGTCGTTCAATGATGTTGTTTTGGTAGTAACGGGTTTCTGACGTTCTACATATGAAAGTCTGGCGTGAATAAACCTGGACTCGTCGGAAAACATCACACAAGCTCACTCTGCCGCTATCCGCATTGCATGTTCTCTACTCCAAGTGAACCGGTGGAACAGTGCATTGCCGTGAGTGAAACACATCTAACAGGCCTGCGAGCATATAGACAAATATCACCCAAACGTCTATACACGGTTTGTCTTGAAACTGTGGCACTCGTTGCTGCAGACAGCTGACGAGACAGGTCTGATGCTACACTTTATCTGCTTATTTTGGCAGTTACTGCCAAATACCGGTGGCCATTCAGCATTGTAACTCGGGGCCGACTAGTACTGTAACGTCGACTGCCACTTCCATCATTTTGGAATCGTTGCCAAAGGCTAGAGATGACACTTTGGGCGATTCTAAGTTCCCCCGATACTTCTATCTGAGTACGCCCATATTCTAGTCGACCGATAATTCTACCACGTAAAAAATTATTTGCATGCGTTCTCTGTCTCATAACAATTCGGTTGTGCACTGAGCGGCACACAGAACGCCTGTGAACAATTTTCCTTCTTTGCTCCCATTCCTTATCTACCCCCTCCTTACACTTTAGTCATTGTAACATCATATCGGCGTCATCTAAAGGCTTCCTATAATTTGCATATATTCTTAAAGATGTGTGTGGTATTTCTACAGGTAAAATTTTTGCATTAAAGTACGATTTCAGTGTGAATCTGAATTATCCTTAATTTATGGACATGAGTGTAATTATTAACACTTCACATTAGCAAGTTAATTGTATGATACATTATTTGTATCATACAAGGATGAAAAGCGTTTGCTGACGATGGCGGGAAATCAATGATTTTTGTTCACCCAAAAGATTTCACTGCAAATGGAAAACGTTAGTTGACGATGACGGGAGTTCAATGATTTTTGTTCACCCAAAAGTGCTCAACGCGCCTAAAGAAGTTTTCACTTCAAAAATTCTAAAATAGATAACAATTTGTAAGATATTTGGGTAAAGCAATGTTCCAACTTGGAAAGTTAGTTTTATAACCCAAAATAGGTCAGAAAGTCTATCGATTTTTAGTTTACAAACTTGTTATGTATGGTTCACTATCTTATTTTACACCTTTGTCTATAATAAATAAAGACGTTGTAGAAAATATTAAATCACTCACCTCTTACGAAAAAAAAAAATCTAATATGCGTAGATGATCTAAACAAAATGTAAACATTTCGTATGTATATGTATGTACACTGCAAAAAATAAACCCCAAAATAATTCTATCCAAAATTGGTCTCGTATCTACATGACATTTTGAGATAAAAGCAGAACGTTTCAATTTGAAACATTGCTTTACCCAAATATCTTATAAATTTTTACCTATTTTATTTATTTACTTATTTATTATTATTATTATTATTAATATCTGAATTATTATTATTATTATTATAATTATTATTATTCACAGTTTTCTAATGTATAATCTGGAATCAGATTACAATTACCCCTATTTAGAACAAGCAATAAGTTAATTTTTTTCGTAAGAAATAAGAGAAAATGAGAGGAATGTTTTTCAAAAATAATTATGTTTTATCAAAATGCAATATAGGATAATTTATTTAAAGTGAAAATTTCGAATATTTATTAATTTTTTTTTTCTCTTAAATATATATATTCTATCGTATCAACAATCTCACGACAAAGAGACGTAGCTTAAAAGATCGTGATTTTGAATTAAGCCATTTTTTAAAAGGCCTAAAGTGGTATCTCTGAGCTGCAAAGTCACACAACTGAATTCCGAATGGAATTTTCTGAATTATTTTGAGCTATTTGAAATTTTAATCTGCATGGTAAAGCCTTCAGTTTCTTAGAGATGCATTGATTTAAAATTATTTAATTTTGGTTAATATTGTATATATATATATATATATATATATATTAATAGGCAAACATAAAATTTGTAGTCCCATTTTAACATCAAGGAACGCGGTAGCGTTCCGCCCCGCCAAGCTAAAACAAACACCCGCCAAGCTAAAACAAACATTAAGAGAAATACAAATGAAATTTACAAAGTAGGAAGTCAATGGTGAACGCTACAAGTGTATATTATGTCGACATAGCATCTCGTACATTTCGACTACCTGTATTTCAGCTCCCTGATCCCCAAGACATGTGATTTTTTGCACAGCCCTTAACCATACCCTTAAGACAAAACATACAAATTTGCATGTCGCTCCGAATTAAGGGGACTGAGTTATATAACTTTGAAAACCTGAAATTACCCTGTTACTTTCTTCTTCTTCTTCTTCTTCTGTTAATTGTTAAGACAAAAATTTTGACGGCGATTGAGCCTAGAGTTTTGCGGCTAATGAGCTGAAAATTTGTATGGACATTCCTTCTGACCCGTACCAGTGCCTTTAGCAATCAAAAATTTTTTGGTCGGGTTACTGCTGCCTACGGCAGCGTTACCAGTACACATCTTGCAATCGCATTTTAACTAACTTCCCGACTAGCTAGACATTTGAAACTTTCAGGATAGCTCATAACACGGTGACAATACATTTCTTAACACTTTTAGTCAACTGTCTCAGGTACCTACGGCTTTCGGCAGCGTTTATATGATTCGACAGAAAATTTATTTAACTAATTTCCCGAGTAGCTAGACGTTTGAAATTTTCAGACAAGTTCAGAACACGGAGAAAATGCATTTTTTTTATTACTATTAGCCAACTGTTTCGGGTTCTGGCTGCCATCGGCAGCGTTACAAGCACAAAGCTTGCAATAGATTTTTAACTAACTTCCCGACTAGCTAGACATTTGAAACTTTCAGAATAGTTCAGAACGAGGTGAAAATACATTTTTATAGTACTTTTAGCCAACTGTTTCGGGTTCCTGCCTCCATCGGCAGCGTTACAAGCACAAAGCTTGCAATAGATTTTTAACTAACTTCCCGACTAGCTAGACATTTGAAACTTTCAGAATAGTTGAGAACGAGGTGAAAATGCATTTTTATAATACTTTTAGCCAACTGTTTAGGGTTACTGCTGCCTTTGGCAGCTTTAACGGTACACATTTTACAATCGCTTTTTAACTAACTTCCAGACTAGCTAGACATTTGAAACATTCAGGATAGCTCAGAACTCGGTGACAATACATTTTTTATTACTTTTCGTCAACTGTTTCGGGTCCCTACTGCCTTCGGCAGCGTTTATATGATTAGACAGAAATTTTATTTCCCGACAAGCTAGATGTTTGAAACTTTCAGATTAGTTCAGAACACGGTGAAAAAGCATTTTTTTAATACTTTTAGCCAACTGCTTCGGGTTCCTGCTGCCATCGGCATCGTTACCAGCACAAAGCTTGCAATCGATTTTTATTTTAACTTCCCGAATAACTAGGCATTTGAAACTTTCAGGATAGATCAGAACACTGTAACAATACATTTTTTTATCACTTTTACTCAACTGTTTCAGGTCCCTACTGCCTTCGGCAGCGTTTATATGATTCGACAGAAAATTTACTTAACTAACTTCCCGACTAGCTAGACATTTGAAACTTTCAGAATAGTTCAGAACACGGTGAAAATGCATTTTTATAATACTTTTAACTAACTATTTCGGGTTACTGCTGCCTTCGGCAGCATTTACAGTACACATTTTACAATCGCTTTTTAACTAACTTCCACACTAGCTAGACATTTGAAACATTCACGATAGCTCAGAACTCGATGACAATACATTTTTTAACACTTTTCGTCAACTGTTTCGGGTCCCTACTGCCTTTGCCAGCGTTTATATGATTCGACAGAAAATTTACTTAACTAATTTCTCGGCGAGCTGGATATTTGAAATTTTCAGAATAGTTCAGAACACGGTGAAAATGCATTTTTTTAATAATTTAGCCAACTGTTTCGGGTTTCTGCTGCATTCGGCAACGTTACCAGCACAAAGTTTGCAATCGATTTTTGACTAACTTCCCGACTAGCTAGTCATTTAAAACTTTCAGGATAGCTCAGAACACAGTGACAATACATTTTTTAACACTTTAGTCAACTGTTTCAGGTCCCTACTGCCTTCGGCAGCGTTTATATGATTCGACAAAAAATTTATTTAACTAATTTCCTGACTAGCTAGACATTTGAAATATACAGAATAGTTCAGAACACGGTGAAAATGCATTTTTATAATACTTTTAGCCAACTCTTTCGGGTTATTGCTGTCTTCGGCAGCTTTACCAGTACACATTTTACAATCGCTTTTTAACTAACATCCAGACTAGCTAGGTATTTGAATCTTTCAGGATAGCTGAGAACACGGTGACAATACATATTTTAACGCTTTTAGTCAACTGTTTCAGGTCCCTACTGCCTTCGGCAGCGTTTATATGATTCAACAGAAAATTTATTTAACTAATTTCCCGACTAGCTCGACATTTGAAACATACAGAATAGTTCAGAACACGGTGAAAATGCATTTTTATAATACTTTTAGCCAACTCTTTCGGGTTATTGCTGTATTCGGCAGATTTACCAGTACACATTTTACAATCGCTTTTTAACTAACATCCAGACTAGCTAGGCATTTGAATCTTTCAGGATAGCTGAGAACACGGTGACAATACATATTTTAACGCTTTTAGTCAACTGTTTCAGGTCTCTACTGCCTTCGGCAGCGTTTATATGATTCGACAGAAAATTTATTTAACTACTTTCCCGATGAGCTAGATATTTGAAACTTTCAGAATAGTTCAGAACACGGAGAAAATGCTTTTTTAAATACATTTTGTCAACTGTTTCGGGTTCCTGCTGCCATCGGCAGCGTTACCAGTACACATCTTCGAATCGCTTTTTAACTAACTTCCCGACTAGCTAGACATTTGAAACTTTCAGGGTAGCTCAGAATACGTTGACAATACATATTTAAACTCTTTTAGTCAACTGTTTCATCCCTACTACCTTCGGCTGCGTTTATATGATTCGACAGAAAATTTATTTCCCGACAAGCTAGACGTTTGAAACGTTCAGAATAGTTCAGAACACGGTGAAAATGCATTTTCAGGTTGATTTCTTTAGAAATCGACCTATTGCAATTACTTCATTTATCTATCTATCAATCTATCTATCTATCTCCCTCTCTCTCTCTCTCTCTATATATATATATATATATAATGAAAATTTTGTCATCACGATAACTCCCTAAATAATACTCCAAATCGAACTAAATTTGGACAGTGAACTGATCTTATAAATATCTTGGATGAGTTCGTTAACCAAGTTGCTCCGACTTTTTGTTTTTAAGTGGCAGCCACTTGAAAATTTCAAACCCACAATGTAAAAAGCAGATTCAAAGCAAGATTTGCTTGAATTTTAATGTAAATTCAGGCCACATGAAGGTCTCAATGAAGTTTATTAATGAAGTTTATCCGCCATTTTTAATAAAGTGACAGATATGTTAAGTTAAAGGGGGCCACTTGAAAATTTAAAATCATAATAACTTCAGAATTAATACTCCAAATGAAACCAAATTTGGACAGTGTCTTAACTCAGCTTATAAACATCTTAGATGAATTTGTTAACCAAGTTGCTCTGCCATTTGTTTTCAAGTGGAGATCACTTGAAAATTTCAAATTCAAATTGTAAAAAAACGTATTCCGAATTTTTTTGAATTTTGATGTATACATAGTTTATACAAGTGTCTCAAAGAGCTTTTATTAATGAACTATATCCGCCATTTTTAATAAAGTGGCGGATATCTTAAGTTAAGAGGGACCACTTGAAATTAGGCTACAGCTTGAAAATTTAAAACCATGATAACTTTCGAAATAATACTCCAAATGGAACCAAATTTGAACAGTGTCTTAACTTACCTTATAAATATCTTAGATAAGTTTGTTAATCAAGTTGCTCCGACATTTTTATATCAAGTGGAGACCACTTGAAAATTTAAATTGTAAAAAGCGTATTCCGAATTTGTTTGAAATTTGATGTAAATACAGACCACATAAAGATCTCAATGAAGTTTATTAATGAACTATATCCGCCATTTTTAATAAAGAGGCAAATATCTTAAGTTAAGCGGTGCCACTTGAAATCAGGCTACCACTTGAAAATTTAAAATCATAATAACTTCTAAATAATACTCCAAATCGAACCGAATTTGGACAGTATATTAACTTATCTTATAAATATCTTAGATGAGTTTTTTAACCAAGTTGCTTCACCATTTTGATTTCAAGTGGTGACCACTTGAAAATTCCAAATTCTAATTGTAAAAAGCGTATTCAGAATTTGCTTGAATTTTGACGTATACATAGATTACATAAGTGTCTCAATGAAACTTATCCACATTTTTAATAAAGTGGCGGATATCTTAAGTTAATCGGGGTCACTTGAAATCAGGCTACCACTTGAAACTTTAAAATCATAATAACTTCTGAAATAATACTCCAAATCGAACCAAATTTGGACAGTGAACTTATAAATATTTTGGATGAGTTTGCCAATCACGTTGCTCCGACATTTTGTTTTCAAGTGGAGACCACTTGAAAATTTCAAATTCACATTGTAAAAAGCGTATTCCGAATTTGTTTGAATTTTGATGTATGCATAGACCATATAAGGGTCTCAACGAAGTTTATTTTAACAGCCATTTTTTTGGAAAGTACCGGATATTTGATACTAAGCGGGCCACTTGAATTCAGGCTCCCACTTGAAAATTTAAAATCACGATAACTTCTGAAATAATACTCCAAATCCAACCAAATTTGGACAGTGATATTATCATATAATTAACTTGAATGTGTTCACTGGACAACTTATCCCGCCATCTTGTTTCTAAGTTGCAGCCACTTGAAATCACACTGCCGCCTGAAAATATGCCATCATGATAACTTTTATAATACAAAACTGATTCAAATAAAAGTTGGATAGTGAACTTATGGTTCAAATATCTAGGATAAGTTCACTTGGTGACTTGATCCGCAATTTTATTTCCAAGTGGCGGCCACTTGAAAATTTGTGATTATGGTAACTTTAGTAATACTTAATCAATTAGCATCAAATTTGGGTAGTGGATTTATTATTCAAATATTTCAGATAAGTTCGCTGGGTATCTCACTACGCATTTCTTTTTCCATGTGGTGCCACTTGAAAATTTCTTACGACGATAATTTTCGAAATATTGATTTAATTTAAACTAGAACTAGACAATGGTCTTATCATACAAATATATTGGATCATTTCGCTGGGCAAGTAGTTTCGCCATTTTGTTTCCAAGTCGCAGCCACTTACACTGCCACTTGAAAATTTGCCATAATGATAACTTTTGAAACACGGCACTGATTTGAACCACAGTTGGACAGTGAACCTAGGCTTCAAATATCTTGGATGTGTTTGCTGGGCAACTTGTTTCTCTGTATTGTTTCCAAGTGGCGGCCACTTGATAATTTGTTATCACGGTAACTTTTGAAATACTTAATCAATTCAAATCAAAGTTGAAAAATGGATTTATCATTCAAACAACAAAAATCAAGAAATTTCACGTAACTCGTGAACCAATCTAGTTATTGCGTCCCTCTTTGATAGATCGATAATAAGTATTTTCTCGCCAAAAGTCGCCAAAAAAGACGCCTTGGGGGAAAGTCGCGAAAATCGGCGCCAAATCCTTTACCTGCCTTACTGGATCTTTTTAATGCGATTTTAAGGAAAAATTATGCTATTTTAATGCTAAAACAAACTAGAAATGCAGAAAACTAACATTTTATCAACTTACTAAGCCTCTTTAAAAGAATTTCTACCAAAAAAAAGAAAAATAATAATAATAATAATAATAATAAAATAAAAATAAAAATAATTTGCAACGATATCTTAGATGAAGTTCATTAATAATTTGTAGCCGCCATTTTGAAACAAAATGACGGCTACTTGATAAGAAAAAAGAAATCAACCTACCCTTCCGAAGAAGCCGGAAGGACTTTTTTTAATCCTTTAGCCAACTGTTTCGGGTTCCTGCTGCCATCGGCAGCGTTACCAGCTCATAGCTTGCAATCGATTTTTAACACCTTCAGTCAACTGTTTCAGGTCCCTACTGCCTTCGGCGGCGTTTATATGATTCGACAGAAAATATATTTACTAACTTCCCGATTAGCTAGACATTTGAAACTTTCAGAATAGTTCAGAACACGGTGTAAATGCATTTTTTAAATACTTTTAGCGAACTGTTTCGGGTTCCTGCTTCTATCGGCAGCGTTACAAGCATAAAGCTCGCAATCGATTTTTAACTAACTTCCCGACTAGTTAGATATTTGAAACTTTCAGGATAGCTCAGAACACGGTGACAATACATTTTTACCAATTTGAAAATCATTTGAGGACAAATGTTCTCGAATTTACAAATTTGTCCTCAAATGTCCGCAAATTAAAGCATAATTTTACTCTGTCCTCAAATGTCCTTTCAATTTGAGGACGCTGCGATGTTTTGTCCTCAAATTGGGTTTAAAAAATTTTGTCACCTTAGTTAAACCCAGTATCAACTTGAGTTTTACCAGAAAACGCAGCTTAAATAACAGCTGACAGTATATAAATCACAGCACAAACGATACCATAGTCATAACATACAGAAATAAACTACAATTCATTGGTAGAGACTTAGTCAAGCAAAACTTTGTAGTTCGTAAAGTCTTATCGAGAAACTCACCTCAGTGGTCGGGACGGGACTCTTTTTATAGCCCGCCATTAACCCTGAATTTTACAGTAACTTCCGTAAAGGCCGGTTTCCATTGCAGTTGGAACTTCGAGGTTCAAAAAACCATTAACCACGCTCCCGACACAAAGCGATAAATGTCTTGTCATCAGTTGTAACCTTTTTTTTATCAGATTGCGCAGTTACTTCAAAGGAAAGCATCCAAAATTGACAAAGATATCCGCCTCTGGCCCCTAAATTATCTCAGCTCGGGGTTGGAGCCAGGGACTTCCAACCGGTCAAACCAAGCCGTCAAAGCATTCCAACCGCTTGACCACATCAAAGGATTATTTTGAATTACGCCGCTCAAAACGACTTCCAACCAACCACAGTGGAAACTGCAATTAATAATCGAGTTACAGCTTGGACAATGGGTCTATCGATAATAAGTTTTTTTTTTTTTTTTTTTTTTCACCAAGATCATCAAAATAGTTGTAAGGTGCGATAAAGTCGCCAAATTCATCGCCAAGTCCATTACGTCCCCTGATAAAGTGTGTTTTTAACGCAGAAGGATCTTTTTTAACGCGGAATCAAGCTAGAAGTGCGAAAGATTGACATTTTATAATGTGACTAAACCTCTTAGAAAGAAATCACATAAAAAGAACTAGTACTATTTAGAAATCTGTAACACTATATTTACATCTATGCATAACACGCATGATTTTTATCGATCTATTACACAAATATATTCATTATGCATACGTATTAAATTTATAAAAGCACATACATAACCTGCAAAAAGAAGTGATATCTCATAAAAAATCAATACTATTGTAAAAGTCACCCCGCCCAGCAAAAACTCTTACCTTTCTTATGCATACGTATTATATTTATAAAAGCACATATATAACCTGCAAAAAGAAGTGATATCTCACAAAAAACAATACTATTGTAAATATCACCCCGCCCAGCAAAAACACTTACCTTTCTTAAGCAGCCAAAAAAAAAGGATTGATATCAAATTTCGCCACCGCTATTGTATTCCGGGTACTCAATGCCTAGCTTTATGAAGATCTTCCAATAACACTGCATGTATCTTTCTAATATATCCTAATCTCTTTCAACATTCTTTGTTATTTGTGTTAGTTTTTTTGCTGCATTATAAAGTTATAATTTAAGGTATTTTTATGGCGGGATGCGTCCTCTGTGTAGAAGTTTTAATTAATAAAAAATTTAGTTAGTAAAGATTAAAATATTATTACGCACCTCGCCGCAAAAATACTTTAAATTATAACTTTATAATGCAGCGAAAAAATTAACACAGATAACAAAGAATGTTGAAAGAGATTAGGATATATTAGAAATATACATGCAGTGTTATTGGAAGATCTTCATTAAGCTACGCATTGAGTACCCGGGATACAATAGCGGCGGCGAAATTTGATATCAATCCTTTTTTTGGCTGCTAAAGAAAGGTAAGAGTTTTTGCTGGGCGGGGTGACTTTTACAATAGTATTGTTTTTATGAGATATTAATTATGGGAGTAGAGGGTTGAAAATGATATTATTCGAAAGGCATGGTTAGCCAGATGCTGCGAATACAAAAAATATTTTCTTACGATGTCAATAAGGTATTTAAAAATACTTTTATTACTTTCTCTTACCCATAAGGTAGAGAAAGTATTGTTTTTGGCTCAAATTTTCGAACGCGAGATTTTGTTATATTTACACGTTTTGAGGTCCCCTGAATACGAAAATCATGTTTTTAGTAAATGGTCTGTGTGTCTGTGTGTGTGTCTGTGTGTCTGTCTTTGTGTCTGTCTGTTATCAGCATATCTCAAAAAGAAATTATGGCAGAAATTTCAAACTTGGTATTCTAAATGTGTATCATATAGGGATGCTACAGTAAGCTTTTCGTTAAGATCAAGCAAATGGTTCGTGTACAGGGACAATCAAGAGAATTCTAATACATTACGTCTATGGGGGAAATTGCAGGTAAGTAGAGACTGAATTAAACCAAATGAAACAAATATATATTTTTTGTAATAGAGACAGTTAACTGGGAAAATTTTTTTGTGTATGTAGGAGCCTCGCCTCCCCCCTGGGGGGAAGTCCCCCCTCGAGGGGAGTTAATTTTCATGATGGGTATCTTTCAAAAGAGCTCGCCAATACATTTAAAACGAATGGTTGAACCATCGATCTGCGATAATTTAAAACAAAGTTATCGATTTTTTTTTTACTTTTAACGAAAAAAAAAACTTTGAAAAAAAATCGTACTTTTTTTTTTTTTTTAATATTGAGAATAAAATGGACTTTTTTTTTATATTTGGTGTTATACTACTTCTCTAATATAGAAATCGTCTGCCTTATCATAAAATATAATTTTTTTAAATAATAATTTTAATAAATTATTTTTTAAAAGAGAATTTTTTTTTCATAACCGAATTAAATTCTATATAAATGTAGGTGCATTAATGAAACGGGGGGTTGAGGGGGGCGGTAGACCCCCTCACACAGAACTAATTATCATATAAAACTCTTCAGATGCCTAATATGAATTGTTTAACATAGGTTTACATAACAGTACACGTTATCTTACCTATTAATCTGCAACCTGTATTTATAGTATTAAATTTCAGGGTAAGAGAAAGTCGTGTGAGTGACATACCAGATTATTTTTTATTCATTTTCCTCTATTTTTCCCTTTCACACACGCATTCCTTTACATTAAAGTATACCTAAAGGTGGAAAGTTGTTAAATCTGGCAATTTCATTAAACTCGAATAAAATCATAGGCACAGCAATTTGTATAATGTAGCATCACATTACGCAATAGAAGTGATGACGCCACTGGCCGTCCGTGGAGCCACGAAAAAGTTTTTCTATGTTAATCGTCCATTGGATTTTTTTTTTTTTTTTTTTTTTTTTGTAAAAAAAATATTAGAAATTAACGGAAATTATCTCCCGATTTTAATTCCAATATTTGGGTATAGTTATATGTAAGTTAGTGTCTACATGTGTTAGATTGAGTTACTTTGCTGTAAAAATGATAAAATTTTAATTTAAAATTTAAAAACTGTAAAAAAAAATAATGGCGAAGTTCCAGTTTCGATTGTAAATATAAACAATTCATTTCAAAGAGTGATATTTACGCATTAAATATCAAACTAATATACTAAATAAAAGGAAAATGGTAAATATTCTATCATAATTTGAAGTAAATTGTGCCTTCAAATGTCTAAATAAAGTATCTGATATAAGATACTAATATGTTGCAGCGGAAGATATTTGATATCAGTCGTTCTTGGCGGAAAAAAAAAAATCGCTAAATTATCTGGCGAACTCATTTAAGCCCTTTCAGAAATCATGGTTATTTTAACAACGTAAAATTAAAATTTTGTCATTTTGACAGCAAGATAACTTAATCTAGCACATGTGCACGATAATTAATTTATAATTATATCCAAATATGGGGATTAAAATCAAGAAATAATTTTCCTCAATTTTTATTATATTTTTTTACAAAAAATCCAATGGACGATTAATATAAACATTTTTTTACTTAGCCCCAACAATGGTCAGTGACGTCACACTTTGCTTGCGTATATCTTTTGCACCAGTAAGAAAAAAGTAGAAGATATGGGAAAACTTTTTATTTCCGGTTTTCTATAAATTTACACGTTTTGAGATTCCCTTGCATTTACATTAATTGAAATCGACTACTTATTTTTAAAAAAAGTTGATTTATTACTAACTGCTGCATGTATAGAAAGTAGACGATACGGCAAAAAATGCAATTTCCATTTTTCGCTGAATTTACATGTTTTGAGCTTTCCGTACTTTTCAGTTAACTGAAATTTACTACTTATTAAAAGAAAAGAAATGGTGGATTTATTGCTTGCTTTTGCGTGTATAAGAAGCAAGTAGAATTTACGGAAAAACTTTTGATTTCCGTTTTTCGATTAATTTACACGTTTTGAGATTTCTTTGTATTTCAATTAACTGAAATTGACTACTTATTTTTAAAAAAGTTGATTTATTATTCTTTCCTCTGCATATGTTAGAAGAAAGTATAAGATTAAGAAAAATTTTAGGTTTTCGGTTTTCGATAAAATTACACGTTTCGAGATTTCCCGAACTCAATTCGACCATTTTTGCAAAATATCTTTCTTTTTGAGTTCAAACACTGTACTTTATGAACCAATGGAATTAATTTAACAGAATTTAATATTTGGTTGGACCTTGATATGATATAGTACCGATTAGCTTTTGGGCTGTATCACCCAACAAGGGGGTTTTCACGTTGCTATTTTCTCTCATTTCAGGAAAGTTTCAGCATTTACAGAGAGAAATATATTAAGTAAAACTGCTGATTCAGTTAGAGTGCATATCGGCAAACAATTGCCTTAGCTGTGTTGCAATTTAATTCCCTTAAAACAAGGTAGTAACTTTGCTTTGAAAAAAAAGATAGTCGAGTTTCGACCACTGGGCGATACTAATTTATATAAACAGAGATTTTCATTTCGAAGTTAAAATTTCTTACCCCCAGACAAGTAATCACACACTTCGAAGTTAGATGTTCCCAACTGTGAGTTAGTTAAACCTCTCTCTTTGCGTTAATTTGAGTATTGCTGAACTACTTCTACGTCTTCTTTCTTTTTCAATAAGTGTAAAGCCAGCTCCACGACTCTGAATTCAATAAAACATTATTTATTTAAAATTATACCTCATAAAGCTCTTGAAAACTGGTTGAAATATTTTCTGGGGGGATCCACCCTTTCATCAGTAACCTTCAGTGTAGTCCGCTATCGTCAAAACTGTTTTTGGATTATTTATCTGCTGCTTCTTTAGAAGATGCCGCCATAGTTGGTCTAGATCTGCGCGCGACTCATGACCGTTACATGTAGATACATTCAACATGCTGATTGTATCAACATGTAACGGACACGAGTCGCGCGCAGATCTGGACAAATTGTGTTGATTGTATCAACATGTAACGGGCACGAGTCGGTCGCAGATCTGGACCAATTGTGGCGCCATCATCTAAAGAAACAGAAGAGAAAGAATCTAAAAAATGTTTCGACGATAGCGGACTGCACTGACGGTTGATGATGAAAAGGGCTGATCCGCCCAGAAAATATTTCAACCAGTTTTCAAGAGCTTTATGAGGTATAATTTTAAATAAATAATTAAAAATGCTCTTTTGAAATTAAAATTAAAATTTTTAAATATTTAATTAAATATTTTCCTATAAAATGTGTAATTTTTATTTGGATGAACGCTGGATATTTCTCCACTAATGCCAATATGAAATAAGTCGGTTGTTTTATCTATAATAATAAAAGAAGATTTATGTCTGTCTGTCTCTCTATCTGAGCATTTGTACGTTCAGCCCCTATTGAACGCAGAACTACAATATTTGACATACGGGTGCTCAGAAGCCTGCCCGAGTGCATAGTAAAAAAAGAATTTAAAAATTTTAATTAGTTCCGGAGATATTAATTAAAATGTAAACCTATGTCTAATCAAAAAAAGATCTCAATGACTGAGAATTCACCACGATTGCATAAAAATAGATATTTTAACGAAGTTAAAAACAGAAAAAGTGGGAAATAAATTAGAAATATTAGTTCGATCGTTACGAATTTGGTACCAAATGAAAGGGGATTCCTTTCCGAATCTAAGAGTGCAAGTGGCTTATCTCTACAGCAATTAGATTTTTTAAAATTAACTAAAGAGTGAAATTTAGTTGGAACCAGGCAGTTATTTCATTTATCAAAGATTTCCTTTTTACTTTCCCTTACCCATAAGGTAGAGAAAGTATTGTTCTTGGGTCAATTTTTCGAACGCGAGATTTTGTTATATTTACACGTTTTGAGGTCCCCTGAATACGAAAATCATGTTTTTAGCAAATGGTCTGTGTGTATGTCAGTATGTCTGTGTGTCTGTCTGTGTGTCTGTCTGTTATCAGCATATCTCAAAAACAAATTATGGCAGAAAGTTCAAACTTGGTATTCTAAATGTGTATCATATAGGGATTCTACAGTAAGCTTTTCGTTAAGATCAAGCTAATGGTTTGTGTACAGGGACAATCAAGAGAATTCTAATACATTAAGTCTATGGGGAAATTGCAGGAAAATAGAGTTTAACGTCTATAGACTGCACTAAACCAAATGAAACGAATATATATATTTTGTAATAGAGATAGTTAACTGGGAAAATGTTTTTGTGTTTGTAGGAGCCTTGCCTCCCCCCCCCCCTGGGGGGAAGTCCCCCCTCAAGGGGAGTAAATTTTCATGATTGATATTGTGGTGTATTTCGTCATTGTATTCCTGATTCAATCTATTGGACTGTTGGTAAGTGACGTCACGTCCAATCAATGATCTGTTCATTCCTTTTTACTTTTATCTCTGCTAGAACAGATCAGTCTTTAAAATGTAGTCGTTTATGTTACTTGTGTATTTCATCTGTAATTGTCATAGTTATCTATTAAATTTTATGTGTTTAAAATGAAACGCCTCGTCATATCCTAGTTATGGCTGAATCATAAATCTTCTCCTGCCTATAAAA
This sequence comes from Salticus scenicus, assembly GCA_963930645.1. NCBI lineage: Eukaryota > Metazoa > Arthropoda > Arachnida > Araneae > Salticidae > Salticus > Salticus scenicus. The sequence goes on along the minus strand of OZ005649.1, from coordinate 274,984,735 downwards.
TACTATAATGAAGACCAGGAAAGAAAAAGAAAAAAGCAAAAAAGTTTTGCTCTTATACGTTTACAAATATCTACTTGAAGATAATTAAAAATGAAATCTGCAATTCATAAAAAAAAAGAGAACGGAATATGTTCTAAATATCTCACGAAGAAGAAATTGGTTATTGAAAATGAATCATAAAGCGAATCGGATGCGGCAGCTGTGAATTTTATGTCTACTGTCAGGGCGGAAATGCATAGGCGCCATCGATAATTACTAGTCTACGATTTTTTATTTTTCCAGAAAGAGAGGGAAAAAGGTATTTACACATTTATTTTATTTTTTTTCTTTCTGTTCTTTTATTTGATTGCATCTTTTTATTATAGAGGTAGCATATTTTCATTAAAAATGTTTCAAAATTTTAAAGAATTCAATGATTCTGTTGAGTCTTTTGATATTTATATTCGTCGATTAGAACAGAACTTTATATTGTTTGATATAAAAGATGAAAAAAAACTTAGTGCTTTAATTACGTTTATTGGACCGAAATTATATAATTTACTTACAAATTTATTGTTCCCAGATCTTCCTGAATCAAAAACTTACACTGAATTAGTAGATGTCTTAACAAAACATCTGTGTAAGATACCTAACAAAATTAATGAACGCATTAAATTTAGAAAATGTTTTCAAGGAGATAACGAATCTGTGCACGATTTTAGTGTTCGTTTAAAGAAATTTATAACACATTGCGCGTTTACGGGCGATTCGCTGTCAGAAAATTTGTTAGAAAAATTTTTACGCGGATTAAAATATGAAACAATCCAAAGCAAATTAATGTCTCAGGTTGAAGATTTAACATTTGAAAAAGCAGTAGAACAAGCCGTAACTATGCAAAGTACTGAAAATAACATGATAGAATTACAAAATAAGAATTTGGATGTGAATAAAGTTTCTGTTAGTGTTAGGAAACCAAAACAAATTATTCTCAAAATAACTTAAGTAAATATAACGTGAACAAAACTGCGAGTGCAAATAAAAGTAAAACTCATTGTTATCGTTGTGGAAATAGCTCTCATTTAGCAAATGTTTGTAAATTTATTAATGCAGTTTGCAATTTTTGTAAAAAACGCGGTCATTTGAGTAAGGTGTGTCGGAACGCACAAAACAATGTTACTCAAAAGAAAAATGTAAATGTTCTTGATACTGTAGACATTTTGTCATTACAATCTGAAGGCACTAAACCTATAAAAATTTGGGTTTTGATAGAAAATAGTGCTAAAGCAGAAATGGAGCTTGATACAGGATCGGCGATATCCGCCGTACCGATAAATCGTTTTCGGAGATTATTTCCAGAACATAAAATGTTTCCTGCTGATATACAATTAAAAACAGCTACTGGAGAAATTTTCCAGCCCGAGGGATTTGTTAGAGTAAATGTAACTTACGAAAAAAAAACTAGGAATGTTAAGTTATATTTAGTTAAAAAAGACAATTTTCCTTTATTGCTAGGTAGGTATTGGATAACTACATTTAATATATTCCCAAACAATTTACAAACTGTTCCGGTAAACAAAGTACAAATCTCGGAAAATTTAAATAATTTACTGAATGAATTTCCGGATTTATTCACAAATAACGTAGGTGAAATTAAAAATGTTAAAGCTGAATTACAATTAGAGAAAGACGCATCACCAATATTTTGTAAATCGCGAACAGTTACGTATGCATTAAGGAATACGATAAATGAAGAATTGGAAAGATTAGAAAATGAAGGGATAATAAAAGCTGTTAGTACTAGTAAATGGGCAACACTTATTGTTCCGGTGGTAAAACCTAATGGGAAAATTCGTTTATGCGGCGATTTTAAAGTCACGGTAAATAAATTTTTAAAGGTTGGCAAATACCCGCTACCAAAAATTGAGGATATATTAGCAACTTTAGGGGGTGGATTACATTTTACAAAGATTGACTTAAATCAAGCATACTTGCATTTATCGGTAGAGGGAAATTCACAAGAATTACTTACTATTAACACTCCTGAATACGAAAATCATGTTTTTAGCAAATGGTCTGTGTGTATGTCTGTGTGTCTGTGTGTCTGTGGGTGTGTCTATCTGTTATCAGCATATCTCAAGAACAAATAGTAGCAGACATTCCAAACTTGGTATTCTACATGTGTATCATATATAGATGCTACAGTAAGCTTTTCGTCAATATCAAGCAAATGGTTCGTGTACAGGGACAATCAAGAGAATTCTGATACATTACGTCTATGGGGGAAATTGCAGGTAAGTAGAGTTTAACGTCTATAGACTGCACTAAACCAAATGAAACGAATATATATATTTTGTAATAGAGATAGTCAACTGGGAAAAAATTTTTGTGTATGTAGGAACCTCGCCTCCCCCCTGGGGGGGGAAGTCCCCCCTCGAAGGGAGTAAATTTTCATGATAGGTATCTTTCAAAAGAGCTCGCCAATACCTTTAAAACGAATGGTTGAACCATCGATCTGCGATAATTTAAAACAAAGTTGTCGATTTTTTTTACTTTCAACGAAAAAAAACTTAGAAAAAAAATCGTACATTTTGAAGTGAAAACTTCTTTAGGTGCGTTGAGCACTTTTGGGTGGACAAAAATCATTGAACTCCCGTCATCGTCAGCTAATGCTTTCCATTTGAAGTGAAAACTTTTGGGTGAGCAAAAATCATTGAATTCGCGTCATCGGCAGTAAACGCTTTCCATCCTTGTATGATACGAATAATGTATCATACAATTAACTTGCTAATCTGAAGTGTTAATAATTATATACTGTATATTGTTTTAAAATCTTGTGCGGCTCTACACGACTTCTCTTATCTCCGGCCACTGTCTCTTTTGCAGTTAGACCTAACAAAACCGTGAGAAAGCCCAAAGCTGCCATTTTTCTCACGTTTTTACAATCTGGTGCGGCTCTACACGACTTCTCTCACCTCCGGACACTGTCTCTTAAAGATTGCAGCCGGAAACGTTGCAGTTAGACCTCACAAAACCGTGAGAAAGCCCAAAGTCGCAATTTTTGTCACGTTTTTACAATCTGGTGCGGCTCTACACGACTTCTCTCATCTCCGGACACTGCCTCTATTGCAGTTAGACCTCTCAAAACATTGAGAAAGGCCAAAGCCGCCATTTTTGTGAGGTTTTTACAATCGGTTGCGGCTCTACACGATTCACTCATCTCCGGACACTGTCTCTTAAAGATTGCAGCCGGAAACGTTGCCGTTAGACTTCACAGAACCATGAGAAAGACCAAAACCGCCATTTTTCTCACGTTTTTAAAATCTGGTGCGACTCTACACGACTTCTCTCGTCTCCGGACACTGTCTCTTAAAGATTGCAGCCGGAAACGTTCCAGTTAGACCTCACAAAACCGTGATAAAGGCCAAAGCTGCCATTTTTCTCACGTTTTTTACAATCTGGTGCGGCTCTACATGACTTCTCTCATCTCCGGACACTGTCTCTATTCCAGTTAGACCTCACAAACCGTGAGAAAGGCCAATGTCGCCATTTTTCTCACGTTTTTGTAATCTGGTGCGGCTCTACACCACTTCTATCATCTCCGGACACTGTCTCTATTGCAGTTAGCGCATTAAATAAAATTGTAATATAATTTTTGTAGTAGTAGTTTATATTAATGAAGTAAAAAACACTTCATTTAAAAGTATTTCCTACACAAAAAAAAAAAAAAAATATTCCTGATGATTCAAGAAATACACACGTAATTGTTCACGATTTCACTTCTGTCGGCACTCCCGAAGTGCATTTTTTTTTTTTTTTTTTTTTTATACTGAGAATAAAATGGACTTTTTTTGGATATTTAGTGTTATACTACTTCTCTAATATGGAAATCGTCTGCATTATCATAAAAGATAATTTTTTAAAATAATAATTTTAATAAATTATTCGTTTAAAAACAGAATTATTTTTTAATAACCAAATTAAATTTTATGTAAATCTAGGTGCATTATTGAAACGGGGGGTTGGGGGGGGCGGTAGCCCCCCTCCCACAGAATTAATTATCATATAAAACTCTTCCGAAGCCTAATTTGAATTGTTTAACATAGGTTTACATATCATCGTTATCTTACCTCTTAACCTCCAACCTGTATTTCTAGTATTAAATTTCAGGGTAAGACAAAGTCGTGTGAGTGACACACCAGATTATTTTTAGTTAACATTAGATATTTGCTATATTTGAAAGTAATGCCTGCTGTTCGTTTTGCAATACTGGTAATGAATTGCAGAAATGTTTAAGTTTTTAAAGATTTCATTATTGGTATTCATTAAATGATATATACAGGAGTGGATTTCAAATGCTATCATATACTTTTCTGACGGTTTTATTATTATTATTATTATTAGTTAATATCTAATTTTGGGTAAATGGCAACATTAATGTTTTTTTGAAGTTTTTTTAGAGGATTATGTATTTATGCAGGTTATATATAATTAGTAAATATGCGCTATTGTCGAAAATCGAGAAATGAAAAATCCAGTTATTATCGTTTGACAACAGCAGTTAAACATTTTAATAAAACGATTCTTTAAAACTTAGAAATAAAAAATCTAGTTACCATGTTTTGCCAACAGCAATTCAAATTTTCAATAAATCGATGCTTTAAAGCTTCTTTAGATATGACTAGGAATCATACATTTAACAATTACAGTTCTTTCGCTTTTTATATTCAAAATCAAATATTGAGAAATCAGAAATAAATGTTACTGATTTTCAGGTATTTTAAAAATTTTAATCGTAAAGAAAGAGGTAGATAGTGAGGGAGAATAGTGTTTTGCAAATATAAATATTCATATTTTCCTACTAATAAGCATTATTAAAAATAAAGGACAAGAACAGGTTAATAATAATATTTATATATATATATATATATATATATATTTCCATTCATGGTCACGCCATTTTTAATTTTTTCGTTTCGAAGCCATTTTAGTGGGATGTGTTTTATATATTTTTAAGTCATTAAGTACTAATAATATTACAAATTTATCAGGAATACTGAGAAAATGATTGTTTTCTATTTAGCAATTTTGTAGCAATGAATAAATGATTTAGAAGTAAAAAATTCTGACCGCGTATACGCGTTCATGACCATGAACGGGTTAACACTTAACATAATAATATATTCAAACAAATGTTTTATTTTACATCTATATATTTGCATTTCGTATACCATTTTAATAAAGCGGATTTCGTATGAAATTAGTCATAGTCCATTAAAAACAAGATAATCGCACTTTATTTAAAGAAAAATATTGTTTATAAATTTACATGTGTAAAGCATTTATCTTATTAGTTAATCTTACTAAGGATTTTAAAATTGATTTTTTATGAATTCTTATTTTTTCTTAGAATAGTGAGAGTAGACTATTAAATCAGTGTCGCTGTGTCCAATATCTTTTAAATCACATTAATAATAATAAACACTCCTTTAATTAAACGTTTAATAAAATATCGATAGTAAATATAATTCAATCCCTCTTTAGGTAATTACAAAATTGTTAAAAACTTTAATAAAAGCATGTAAATTAAGCTAATGTGAATAACTATAGAATAATAATAATAATAATAATAATAATAAAACTTATTAAAAGATTATTTATATTTCACTCCTGTTGAAATTATGAAGTCTAATACTAATCATGCGATAATATTTTAAGAAGCAAGAATTGTTATGACACGTAATTTTCATACGTACGAATTGAAATGTTTTCTGAAACAGTCCCATGAAAATAATGCAATTAATAAAAGATAGTTTGACATTTCAAAATTCATGATATTTAACACATTAGAAATTCTTCTGGCGAAGCTTTCACATATAAAGTTAATAATTTGATGAAAAACATATTACCAGTAAAATTGAAATGCAATTACTTTATCTTTGACAACAGATTAATATATACATCGAAATTAATTAGTTTTCCGTAATATTTCTTTTAAAACAAGTGTCAGAAACTTTTCATTAATAACTTTCTAGATTTTTGAGAAATTCGATTAAACACCTTTGCTAGTTATTTTATTTTATAATGAAATCCATTAAAGATAAATTCATTTATTTATTTATTTATTTTTTAATTCAAAGAAATACCATCAAATAATTTATGGAAAACTTTATAATATAGTTTTAATGAACACAAAAATAATTTAAAATTAGTATGCTTCAAAATGTTTTTTTTTTCCCTGAAATTTACAACATAAAATTTATTTAAATTTCACTTGTTCTCATAAATGATCACAAAGTGCTTATTTCATGTAAAAAGAAATGTTTTAATATTTTTTGTTCACTATTATTAATTTATTACACATTATGTATATATATGTGTGTTAAATTTTGTGTTTTGCAGATACAGAGAACTCTTGATAATCAGGAGTGCGATTAGGCAGGACTTTTATTTTCCTTTGCTTTTTTGCTACCATTTATTTCGATGGATTTAAGAAAATAATAATTTATACAAATAGGTATACAATTAAATTTCATAGAACATAAAAAATTGAACACAAAATATCTATGAAAATGAAAAATTCAGTGCCGCGGCTAATAGGGGCAACTGTGGAGCTTTATAATTGAAAAAAATAAATAAATAAATAAAATAAAATAAAATAAAATAAAATAAAATAAATAAAATAAATAATAATAATAATAATAATAAGGCTCTAATTAACAACCACTAGCTGAAATGCATGTTTTCACATCGACGACGGAGGGAATAACGCAGGCGTTGGGAAATTCCTGTAATTTTCCTAGTGTCTGAAGAAGCGACTGTAGCGAAAGTACTTTCACTGCCGACTGTCACTATCTCATTTATTGTTCTCAAGATCCTTCTCATCTGTACCATGCCTTTCGTTAAGAAACGAACCCGTCTCCACAAATTGGCCGTGCAAACACTGAAATGTACTCGAAACATGCAACGCTTGGTTTAGATGTCGGTTCTTATAAAATATTATCGCTTCTAGCATCCCGTTTACCGTTTGCTATTAAAAAGTTACATGTATAGTGCGACCACGTTTCCTACGGCTAGCAGTGAGGTCGAGTCCAAAAGTTTGGAGGGATGCAAAACTGGCCGAGAGATAGTTATTTGGCAAACATCCAGGTATTCGGTGTTCCCTTATCGTTTGTTTTCTCTCAGTCACCCCTATTTTAATACAGGACTCGTTCCATCCGCACTTGCGCAGATGCTTCCATGGTCGCAAGAAATGTGATTAAAGAATATATCTCACTCATTCGAATATTGTTGCATCATTGTTGACGAAAAGCAGATGGGTGATGAGTTCTACGAAATACAACTTTTCGTCCAGTCTAGAAAATAAAAAACGCTCTTGGCTCTTGCTTTTCAACCCACCCTTCTTTGTTGAAGATTCTTGTTATACCAAATTCTATCATCACTTATATTTGTTGCACCCTATGTTACACACACACACACACACACACACACACACACACATATATATATAATGAAAGTCTTAAAATTCATAAATGTGCATAAATATGCAATAGAATGTAGCAGTAAATAGTTATTAAAATTTATTTACATCTATTTAAATTTAAACTGTAAAAAAGTTCGAATTGGTAATGTAACCGCGTTTCTCGAAACTAGCTTTGAGGAAGAGTCTATAGACATGGAAGTTTGATAAATTCACCGACCGGTAGTGTGTTGGTAAACACTGAATCGGCATTCAATTATTCGGCATTCAATTATCGCTCTTTTTGTTTTTCAAGCAGAAGAGTTATCACCCCAAATTTAACACTGGACTAGTTGAATCAGCACTTACGCAGAAGCTCCCGTGGTCGCAAGAAAAGTAATCAAAGAATATTTATTTATCGATTTATTTATTTATTTTGGAAAATTTCTAATTATCTGTAACTATGCCTATTTTTTATTTACCCTCTTAACATTTTGTTATTATTGTTAAAATATACATTTTTAAAATTCAAATATCGTTGACAATATTTCTAGGAATTATTTTAAGAATATTTGGAAAAGTTAATTTACAAGGAAATTTTTTCGTACAAATGGCGCATTTCTCACGAATTCCATATATATATATATATTTTTTTTTTTTTTTTTCAAAACATAAAAGTAAGTTTTAACAAAATAAAATTATGTTTGAATGTTATTAATGTGATTTTACTATATATTTTCTAATATTTATTATAAAATTAGCAAATCTAATCCAAAACTTTTAAATTTTGACTCATACGTTTTAAATTTAAATAAATTTGAAGTTATTTTATGTACTTATATTTGTTATATATTAATGCACATCTATACTATATTTCTTTATTTTAACAGGGCAATTTATATATGAGCTTTATACATTGACCCCTTTGTCCCCTCAATCTAGAAACATATAATGCAAATTTTATTCTTTAAAGAAGCCTATTCAATTTAGATTGAATTTAAGGGTTTTGTTTCAGCAATCAAAAGTTTTTTACTGGAAATTTTAAAATAAATTTTTGTTTGGGATTTTTAAAGAAATTTTCAGATGTATTCAAATGTGAATGATGTAAAATACAAATTGACGAAAGGGGCATTATTATTATTATTATTATTATTATTATTATTATTATTTAATGGAGAAATCTCTTGCTCATTATCAAATAATTTAGAATCTAAGAAAGGTCTTGTATACTATAAAACATGCGGTATCATTTTAAATTTCACCTTAACTTACATAAACACAATTAATTGTGCAGAAATAATGAATTTTAATGTATTTTTGTGAAAGCAAAGTAGGACAATGTATAATGAGCAGAATAATATATATATATGCTCGTACATGTATATGTTTTTCTTTTACGTATGCAATATGTATGAGGAATTAGAACACGTGAAATTTTATGATATTAAAATACACTAAAACGCAAAATAAAATTATAAATAATACTTAAGATAATGAAATATTAAACGAAAGTCGTCATCCATCTCCTACAGAATTCAGAAGTTTCGTTAACAATGATTGTTTATCAACTACGACTATTTCTTAATGTTTCCTAAATTATAAAGGATGTATGAATTTCATATGTATTTTTTTCTTAAAATTGGAATTAGTCTTAGACATATGTAAATATACTAATTAAATTAATGCCATATTTTCACTTTCCGCGAGTTGTGTCCGTCATTGTGTCTCGTATCATAGAAAAGTGCATCAATCTCCTACATTTCATATACCCTGCTTAATAAACGACAGTTTTTTTTTTTTTTTTTTTTTTTTTTTTTTTTTTTAAATCGCAGTATTAATGCAATAACCTTTACGACATAGTAAAAGATTTTTTATATAGCCTGAAATGAAATAGACAATATAAGAACATGATATTAAACTCATTTCATTACGTAAGTCATGACAGGTAAAAAAGGGTAATTAATGCAAATGTTATAACTTTCCAAATTCCAAAAGAAATGAAATATGAATAAAAAGAAATGAAATAGTATTAATGCTGTTAAGGGCACATTTAATGAAAATAAGAGATATACATGTCATGGAATTGGAAAATATATGGAAGTTTGCATGGTTATTTAATCTGTCATGAAAAATATACCATGAGATAATAAAAGATATGGCGACACCTTAACATTTTAACCATTAAACTGCACTTTTATCGTGATAATAAATATAATAGGAATGATGCCGCTATTTCAATAATTAACAAGGAAGAAATTATCCAACGACTTTTTAATGAAAATAACATAATTTATTAATCATAGCTCTTATTATCCACCTTCCGTAAAAGAAATAAAAGAAGTTTTAACCTCTAAAAATGCCGTACAGAGTATATCTTAATATATATAAATCTCGTGTCACAATGTTTATCTTCAATGGACTGCTAAACCACTTAACCGATTATAATAAAATTCGCACACCATGTGCAGTTCGATCCAACTTGAGAGATAGGATAGTTTAAATCTCAAATTATAGTCGCAATTTTAATTTATTGCTAATTATTTGTCTGTTATTATTTGACAGTCACAATTATCTGTTAACTCCAAATGATTCTAACAGATGTCGATACCTTTCGACTGGGTTGAAATGAAAGCTGAAATATATTTGGTGCTGCCATCTACACAAAGAATCTTCAACTTTTTAACCTATTAATAAATTTCGTATAATTCAACTAGCAGACCCGGTCACGCGTTGCTGTGACTAAGTTATACGTTGAATTATATTCCAGTAAACTATTTAATACAGTTAAATTATTATTTACGAATAAAGACGAAAACGTTGTAGCTGATGTAAATACCCACAGGATTGAGATTTGAACCTTAGGTCAAAATTTGGAAGCGATTGATAAAAATTTTCGTAGAGTTGATATTAAGCACAAATTAATTTTATTGTAGGGTCTTATAAATTTTAATGGAGAAGTGATATATATTATTGCTAATGCTACTTAGGATAAAAATGCTAAAATGACTAATATATAAATTAAATTATATTAAAATTCTATTAAAATAAAAGTATAAAAGAAGCAGACGATTTTAAAATTAATTTTTATGGAGGAGTGAAATATAATATATGCTATAATGGATAATTTTACTATAAAATGACCTCATCATCTTCATCTATATAAATAAAGAGAAGTGTCTGTGTGTGTGTCTGTGTGTGTGTCTGTGTGTGTATCTGCGCTCTAGTGCTCACACTACTGATCGCAGAGCTTCCAAATTTGGCATATAGGTACCTGGGACCATGCATGTGTGCACCTCATCGAGATTTTTTCGAATTTCGAATTTGAATTTTTTAAATTAAAGTTTTTTCGATTTTAAATATTGGCTTTAATGCTTCATTTTTCATAGATTTATTATTTTGCTTCTATCGTCTGCGTATCTTAGCAACGGCTATTACGCAACTTATTTTTATTGAATACATTCATTTGAAGGCGAATTTTTTTTTTTTTTTTTTTTTTTTAATTTGTTATATTTATTAATCGTAATGCAGCAGAAAAAATTTATAACAGTTATATTTAATTTTTTATAGTAGAACAACTTCTTATTTTTCAATTTTTAATTAATTCCTTTAAAAGAAAAAACTTTTATTTGTTAATTTTTTTAATTTACAGTATTTATCGGGAAAAATAGTAGTATATACGTAGTAAAAAGGATTAAAATGATTAAAATTTATTTGTTTATATGTTATATTTATTTTTTAATCAACTTTTTGTTTTGTTTTATTTTATTTCATTGGTCGGAATCAAATTGTAATAAAGTGTAAATAGCATGGGCTATAAAATACATGGTTCAAAACTAAAATATTTAATAGATGCTGAGATACAGTCATCTTTAAAATCGTAGTTCTTAAATTGTAGCAGATCCCCCCTACCGTCGATAAATATCCAGATTGAAGTGCCCGGAAAAGATCTTTCTACAGTCACGGGAAATCTAAACCTGATGCAGTGCGGGCGGGAAAAAAGCTGCCGTAGACAGCGGGTACCCTAAGCGAAGTTTGGAGCAATTTCATTTTTTTTTCTTTTTTTTTTTTTTTGGTTTTTTCAAGAATGTGGTGTAAAAAATAAATATTAATTCAATTCTTTCAAAAATTCATTTAAATATAGTGACCAGCGAAGCGGGCGTAGCCTGCTAGTATATATATATATATATATATATATATATATATATATATATATATATATAAAAGGAAAAGAAAAAATATTAAAATACAACTGAAAATGCCATAAATGAGATTTCTAACACTAGATTACCAAAATAAGAGCACATTAGCATGAAATACTGTTATTAGTGAACAAAAAATACAGCACTTCTTCCATGTGTCCCGTAACTCGCAGCGTGCAGTTGTAGGCATCTTATAATCATCAAATGTTATAAACATAATGATTTCCGCTTTAATCTTCATTAGTAACTTAACATACCTTTGCGTTAAAAAAATAATGAATTTCTTAACAAGCAGAATATAAAAATGTCAAAGTTAAAAGCTATTTTCATATTTTTTTGCATTTTCTGTACCACTAACCTAAAAGTTTCGAAGCATCGACATTTTTTATTAGTATTTGAAACAAAATAATGGTAATGATTCTTTTAAGAAACATATAAAATATGAAGGTAAAACTTAATGCAGTTACTTAGTGTATGGATACATTAAAATATGTAAGTATGCTTTGTCTTTATAGCAGTGATTAAACATAACACAAGAAATTTTTAAAAATTTAGCCTTTATATGCTATACTTATGACTTAAAAAGTGCAGATTTCATGAAAAGGACATTGCAAACTGCACACTATGTTTTCAACTTATAGTTATTCATGAAGTTTTGTAGTTTTCGTGTAAAATTTTGACTATTTCTCTAAACATATTAACTTGTCTAGAAGTCAGTTGTAAAGTACTTATAAATTTTCGCTTATTGTCCGCACGCTGTCGAGTATTTATCATAATCGTAATATGTATTGTAATATTTATTTATTTATATCAAAAGTAATGAAGATTTTATAAATCATTTGAGACTCGCGGATGATATCGTGCAGCGTACATCTTCATTTGAATATTTGCAAGAAATGCTTCAGGAATTAAACAAAGAAAGCGAGCTCGTTGGATTGAAAATGAACTTCAGTAAGACAAATAATATGTGAATGTCCTTTATTTCTATTCACTGTCGATATGGATGAATTAGAAACGGTATGCTGTTATACTTATCTGGGACAAGTCCTTACGATGAACGGAAATAGCATGGAAGAAATTAACTACCGATTTAAATCTGTATGGAGACAAATTTAGTTGGAGACAAATTTCGGGAAAAAAAAATGCCGCTATGTTCAGAAAATCACCTTTCAATTTGTTTGAAAGCAAAAGCTTTTTATCAGTACATTTTGCTTGTTTTAACTTCTCTTTCAACAACTTGGACACTAACTTGTAAAACTATACACAAACTTCAATCAATCCAAAAAACATGGAGAGATGCATGTTAGGCTCCACCCAAAGACACAGAAAACGAAATACTTGGACTAAAGAGCAAATCAAAGTTACTGATATTATTTCTAGAGTTAAAAGTAAAAATACTGTTGGACTGGGCACTTTTGCGACACAAAATGATGATAGATGGACTACCAAAGTCTTATTTCGGAAACCAAGAAATAAGAAAAGGCCGAAAAAGAGACCACAGTTTTGTTGGAGAGAAAAATTTTGGAACAGTAGAATGGAGAAGAACTGCAGAAAACAGGGCAGATTGGAAACACCAAAGAGAAGCATACATCCTGAAGTGGATTGATAAAGGCGAAAATTTATGATGATGATGATGATGATGATAGTCATGATTTCTAAAATACAGTCTTTCTTAAAAAAAAAAAAAAAAAAAAAAAAAAAAAGAAAAAGAAAGAAAAAGAAATGTAAATATTATTAATCTCATTTGAAAAATAATTAGAAACTTGTAACGACCAGCCTACACTTATACAAAGGAAATTTTTAGTGTAAAATCGCAGCTCAATTGATAGCTTAACGTCTTTCTACTGAAGTTAAATGGGTTCAATACCAACTACGGGAAATTGTTATTATCGATTTTATTTTATTTTTTTACTTTTTGTGTCACAGGAACAACAATTTTGCTATTTTACAGCCCAAACTTTTTACAATAATGCTGTACATTTCTCCGAAGAGCGATGGCGCAAATTGACAGTGCTTTTCGTCGTAAAATTACAAGATTTTTTTTTTTTATATTAATTATTATTATTACTATTATTATTATTATTATTATTATTTACATTTTGTAGTAAAATAAAATGACCTAAAATACGGTTAGATCTACTGTAGAATGTGACAAATACAAAACGGAATTTACTTTAGAATTCATAGATGGCACCGAATTTCAAAATATGAAAAATGTCGAAGGTTGCATAATAATTCCATCAGTTTGGAAAAAGAAACCCTGTGGTATCTAAAATTATATTCACATTTTAACATTTGAGCTTTTAAAATGCAATTTTTACAGGTTGAAAAAATTTATCATACAGGCATGGCAAGCCAGAAAATCATTCAAGGGAATAAAGGACGTATTACATATATTAAATAAAACAGGAATATTAATGCTCTTAAAATAGCCAGAAAAAAATATTCAAATAAACTTTATTGAAAACGAATTAATTTATCAGTCTAAGTTCCATTATTCGGCTATCATAAGAAAAATAATAATAAGTTAATCCTGCAAAAACACTGCATGAAACGAATCACAAATTAGTTTGTAAAAATAGGGTTCGATTTACTGCAGAAATGCAAAAGAGAAACTACTGCATTTATCTGAGACTATCTTTATAGTCTCAGAAAAATTCAGTTGTAGGGCGTTTGAAATAAAAATAAATAAATTTAAAGGTTGAAGAAAAAGCTGAATTTATCTGAGACTATCTTAATAGTCTCAGATAAATTCAGCTGTTTGGATTTTGAAAAGTAAAATAAAAAAAAGGTGTTTGAAATGAAAAAAAAATATAAATAAATAAATAAAAAGTTAAAGGTTACGTGATAATTCAATCAATCATAAAAAGGGTACCGTGTAATATCGAAATATGTGCATTTTAATATTTTAACTTTTAAAATGCATTTTTAGAAAATAAAAAAGTGTATTTATTAAGAATAAAAGTAACTTAAAATACTTTTGATTTCCATTAATATCATTTCAGTTAAGGTTTATAAAACTGCCCATTTTTTCAGTATTAAAATAGTATAATCCTTTTAATTAATTCAAGTAAATTACTTGTGCATTAAAATCATACATTTTTAATTTTGTATTTGTTTGTTTATCCTAATCTATTATGATTTGATAAACATTTTATTGCATTAAAAATAGCATTTAAAAGCACAGCACAACAATCTAATTATAATATTAGTTTTTTTCTCTTTAATCTGAACAAGAAGTTTTGATGATTATACACAGAACAGTCATAAATGCACATCATTTGTAACAAACTACAAAAAATAAGAAGAGTAAATATATTAATCTCCACAATATATTTTAGTATGAAATTCAAAAATTTTGACTGAAATATCTATTTTAATATTTAAGTAAAAATTTCTAAGTACATCACTTTTAAAATCTGAATGTATTTAAAGTATTCTTCAAAAGAGATTTAAAGTTTTCTAAACTTTCTACAAAATTAAAGTCTTTGGAGACATGTATATTTAAAATATTTAAAGATTCTTTGAAATATTTTATTTCAGCTTTAAAATAGCCTACGCAGTTTTAAAAATCTTTGCAAATTGGATATATGTTTCGAAATTCGATTTTTTAAGCTTTAAAGCCGTTATGTATTAGGGGAAAAGATGAAATTTTCTACATAAGACTATCATGCAAATAACAACTTTACATAAAAGTACCTTAAAATTTAAATTTAATTTTTTTTAATCTAATAACGTAAAAATTTGAGGAAAAAATTAAAACACCAGATTAAATAGCCTCCTTCATAAATACAATGAAAATTTTACATTGTTTTTTAAAACAATGTATATATATATTGTGAAAATGATAAACATATTTAAAAAATAAAAATTGTATATATGCATATTTATATTTAAACTAGCAGGCGACGCCCGCTTCGCTGGTCCCTATTTTTTAATGAATCACTATAATTACTGAATTGTCTGAATTGCATTAATTTTTATCACGTGAAAAAAAAAAAAAAAAGAGAAACAAAATCTGATTACGAAAAATTTCGCACCGGGTTCTAACAGTCTTCGGAAAAAATTCCCAAAATTCTCTAACTCATTTCTATTTTTTCCCCTTTCGCCCCCCCCCCCTTCCGTCTATCCTAATAATTTTACAAATTCGAAAATATCGGCAATCGATTTCTAAGTATCAAAAACCTCTATGCACCAGTTTTGAACGATCTATCTCTATTTTATTTTTTTGCCTCACCCAATAATTTAAAAAATTCAAAAATATCCGCAATCGATTTGTAGGTATCGAAAACCTCTATGTACCAATTTTGAACGATCTAACTCTATTTTACTTTTTTTGCCCCTCCGCCCCCTCCCCTTCCCGGCCCTTCTAATAATTTACACTTTCGAAAATATCCCCTTTCGACTTGCAGGCCTTTAAAACCTATCTGTACCAATTTTGAACGGCCTAACTGTATTTCTATTTGTTTTTGCCCATAGCCCCCCCTTACCGCCCCTCCTAATAATTTTACAAATTCGAAAATATTCCCAATCGATTTGTAAGTATCGAAAACCTCTATATACCAATTTTGAACGATCTAACTCTATTTGTATTTTTTTGCCCCCTCCTCTCCCCTCCCCCTTCTCGCCCCTCCTAATAACTTTACACTTTCGAAAATATCCCCATTCGACTTACAGGCCTTTAAAATCTGTCTGTACCAATTTTGAACGGCGTAACTGTATTTCTATTTGCTTTTGCCCATAGCTCCCCTTTACCTTCCCACCCCCCTTACCGCCCCTCCTAATAATTTTACAAATTCGAAAATATCCGCAATTGATTTGTAAGTATCGAAAACCTCTATAAACCAATTTTGAACGATCTAACTCTATTTTTATTTTTTTGCCCCCCCTCTCTCCTCCCCCCTTCTCGCCCCTCTTAATAACTTTACACTTTCGAAAATATCCCCATTCGACTTGCAGGCCTCTTAAACCTATCCATACCAATTTTGAACGGCCTAACTGTATTTCTATTTGTTTTTGCCCCAGGTTTGGGGCAAATTGTAACGGATACAAAGGGAACCCAAACAATAAAAACGACAATATTTCAAAGTGATTTTGGTCATCAATCATTTATTAATTTATTGAAAATTGCAATTATAACTAATATTAAATAATAACCTTCTTGGTATAGTAACAATGAATTATATCAAATGGATTATAGTAAATTAAAGATAAAATCAACATAGAAATCAATCTTAGTCAGAATTGAAATTAATTCAAGCAAATGATATTTTGTTCCCTCTCATGCCTTTAATGTGCGCTCCCATTTTGCAAATTAAGCATTATACCCATTCTTCTGCCACAGAGTGGGTTCAGCAGAGCTCGAATTATCCGTCCTTTTTTCAGGACACTGTCTTTAATGAGAAATATCTGCTTCTTTCCTACCACTATTTTTATGCAATATTCTATAATTGGTGATTAAATCGTGATTATAATTCGGGATTAAATAATCACGGCACTGTAATATAAAAACACAGAAAATATTTCTGTATAAAAATAGTAGTGGTAAAGAAGCCAAATATATTTCATTTCAGAAAGCTTCCAGAAAATGGGCGGAGTCTTCGAGATCTGGATCTAGGCATCTAAACAAGCCACTCCTCTAACATGTTACAGCTTGCCCCATCATATGATTCTGGATATTTTGTTTATTTATAAAAAAATATATAACGATTTATAAATAAATAAATAAATAAATAAATAAATAAACATGCATTTTCTAACTTAACACACAGACTAAATAAATAGCTATAAGCATTTCTTTAAATTATAAATTAACACAACTTTAATCAAAATTTACGATTTTTTTTTTTTTTTTTTTTCACTAACTAAAATGAAGCACGTGTATAAAACCTTTCATTAACAATTGTTGAGTAGCACCGATTGTGCTTACATTATAAAACGCGTTATAAGGATTATGTTTATAAAAATATTTAATCATAAATTTTATAAACTATTTCGTAAATTAGGTGTTACTTCTTACCCCTGTGACAACTAGCCCCACGCTCCTCCACATGTTATAGGTCACTGTTAGACGATTTATATAAATTTTGGTAAATGTAGCACTTATAGTCTTTTACAAAGACATAACGAAAATTTCTTTATCATTATCATTTATGGGCTTAATTTGCATTATCCACCAATAACTATTTGGTACTTTCGAAATTAGACGCTTTTTAAAATATCTAGAAAAATTCTAGAGAAATTATCTTGTAACTTTAGGTGCATAAAGAACATAATATAACCTCATATATCTCAGCAAAGTTTTTTTTTTTTTTTTTTTTTTTTTTTTTTTCTGGAGAAAAAATGGGGACAGGTAAAATTTAATCAAAAGTTCAAATATTTTGGATATCCTGTAAATGTAATGCTTGAAATACATTTTTGCTGTAGCATGTAATTATTCACTGTAAAAATAAATAAATAAATAAATAAATAAATAAATAAAAATAATATTATTAATAATAATAATTTAAGAAAAAAAATAATAACAGTAGAAGCTTTATTGTGGAGCTCTGAAAAGTATAAAATAATTTATTCTTTCAGAGACATGCTATAAATAAATGAAAGTTTCAACACTAAGAAAATTTTAGAGAAAAATATAGATATTTCACTTTTGCAAGAGATGAAAATTTTGAAAGATTCAAAATATTTAAAAAATCTAACGAAACCGATATTCTTAGTCATTAGTTTCTACATAAGAATGTGTTAAACCATAAATTTCAAAGGTCTCGAAAGCTTTTTGAAATATCTATCTATAATAATAAAAGAAGATGTCTGTCTGTCTATCTGTCTGTCTCTCTGTCTGTCTGAGCATCTATACGTTCAGCCCCTACTGAACGCAGAAGTATAAAATTTGACATGCGGGTACCTAGAAGCCTTACCGAGTGGATAGTGAAAACAGAATTTAAAAATTTTAATTAGTTGCGGAGATATTAATTAAAATATAGACCTATGTCAAATCAAAACTCGATATCAATCACTGAGAATTCACCACCATTGCATAAAAATAGATATTTTAACGGAGTTAAAAGCAGAAAAAATGGAAAATAAATTAGAAATATTAGTCCGATCGTTACAAATTTGGTACCAAATGAAAGGGGAATTTTTTTCGAATCTAAGAATGCAAGCGGCTTATCGATACACCAATTAGATTTTTTAAAATTAACTAAAGCATGAAATTTAGTTGGAAACAGGCAGACGATTTTCTAAGCTGTCTCGATCTGAAACGAAACACATGCGAGACATGTGTCTGTGATGAAAACGGAAATGGTTGTAATCAATTAAGATATCATGTGTTTTATACTGGGGGGAAAAATTGCAATTTTCAAACTTTTTCAAATTTTCATTTACCTTACATTTGAATGAATATTCGGCTTAGACAGCATTTTATAAAACTACTGTTCAATTTTCATGAAAAAATATGTATAAATAAAAAAAAATGACATATTTATTGGAAAAAGATTAATTTTCTTTTCCGTTGAAAATTCGTAGTATTTGGTTTTAATGCCCGATAATTCGATTGTGAATATTTTTGAAAGAGTACGATTATTAGGGAGGGCTTGAGGGAGGGGGAAAAGGGGCATAAATTAAAAAAAAAAAAAAAAAAAAAAAAGAGTTACAGCGTTTGAAATTGGTTGGTATATTTAGATTTTAAGGCAAGGTAAATCGATTGCGGATATTTTCGAGTTTAAAATTATTGTTATCGACGGAAAGGAGGGGGGGGGGGAGGAGAGCGAAGAGACAAAGATGTAGAAAAGGAACGGGAGTTTTGGAGAAAACCACGGTACACACAGAACACCTTTATTCTTTAATATTTTGCAGAGTTTTGAATTCCAATTTCTGCTCATATATCGTACTAAGGATATTTAACGTTATATAGCCCGGAATTATGCAAGTTTCGGAGAAAACCATGGATAAGTCGGACACAAATCTTTTTATAAAAATGTCTATATTAGTTTTGTATCTCAGCTTCTAATTAACATAATTTCATAAGTAATACATCATTTAAAAAGTTATTTGAATTACAATTGATGAGCATGTATTGCAAATCTCTGTCGCCAGAGGGCGCTTTGATAATTTAGTAATTCAATATCTAGAATTCTACCTATAACACATCATTTGAAATATTACGGACTTTTAAACTGATGTAAGCCGTTAAATTCCGTACGGGAGTTTCAGAGAAAACCACAGAATAGCCAGAACACCTTTATTAATATATCTCCAATTCTAATTATGATGCTGGCTTTCGAATTCCGATACTCCGTTCACATTTCTTATTAAGGATTTTTAACACGCGAATTTCAAAGAAAAAAAAAAACGAAAAAATCAGACACAAATTTTGTTTTAACAATGTTTATATTACCTTTGTATCTCAGCATCTAATTAACATAATTTCATAGGTAAAATATCATTTTAAGCCTTTTAAACTGAAATTAAGGAGTACATATTGTATGCAGTTAAAAAATCTAAAGTATAGCTTTAAAAATAAAATAAATAGACATATTATATTTATTTAAATTCATTTTTATTTCATCTGTTAATGACACCATTCACCAATTTCATCTGTTAATAAGTTACTTTTAACAGAATAATATTGATTTTTTTTTTTTTATGAATTCGGTTGTAAAAAGCAGTTTTGGAATTCTTAAATTTTAGATGGATTTCAATAGAAATCGCTAATTGCCCTTGATAGATTAGCCATTTTGAGTTTAAAATATATCATAGCTATTCATTATTGTAATACATAATACATCATTCAAAATATATTTAAAGTATTTGTAATGCAGGCTATTAAAATGATATAAGCCGTTCAAATTCTGTACGAAACTTTCGGAGAAAACTACGGAAAACCAGAAAATTTTTATTATTTTATATTTTACAGAGTTTCAAATTCAGATTTTCGCTCAAATTTCGTACTAATAATTTTTAACGATGTATAGCCCGGAATTAAACAAGTTTTGGAGAAAACCACAGATAAGTCAGACACAAATCTTTTAAAAAAAATTTATACGGCGCCGCAGTCGCCACCGAGTGGGACTTAGATAAAGTCAGAAATTTGAAAGATCATAACATGGGGAGCGAACAGGCTGTTTCAGGTATTGAAAAGGGAAGAGGTCGCCGAAGGCGCTACCGCACGGGAATTTACTGCGCTTTCAATAAGCTATTGTCACGATATATCGATAAGCTGTTATTAGACCTGAAACGGGAAAAAGACGCCGCAGGCGCCACCGAGCGGGAGTTTCGTAAAGTCGGATTTTTCAGGGATCGCGAACCAGCTGGTCGCCGAAGGCGGCTAGTCTATAATAATAAAAGAAGATGTTTGTCTGTCTGTCTGTCTGTGCATCTATACGTTCAGCCCCTACTGAACGCAGAAGTATAAAATTTGACATACGGGTGCTCAGAAGCCTTCCCAAGTTCATAGTGAAAACAGAATTTAAAAATTTTAATTAGTTCCGGAGATATTAATTAAAATGTAAAAAGCGATCTCAATTAATAGATATTTTAACGGAGTTAAAATCAGAAAAAGTGGAAAATAAATTAGAAATATTAGTTCGATCGTTACGAATTTGGTACCAAATGAAAGGGGATTTTTTTCCGAATCTGAGAGTGGAAGTGGCTTATCTCTACAGCAATTAAATTTTTTAAAATTAATTAAAGTATGAAATTTAGTTGGAAACAGGCAGAACACTTAATTATTTCATTTATTATCAAAGATTCTTCAGCGCCAGGTGCTAGACATGCTGACTACACTATTCCTTCCGGTTGGGAAAAATTGCTTTTCTTTTTTCGACCACATGACAAAGTACTGGAAATAAAAAAAGCAGTTTTTGAATTTTTTCAATTTAAAATTGATCAAAAGCAGAACTTCAAAATTGCCCGTCATTATGACTCACCTGTATGCAGTTAAAAAATCTAAAGTATAGCTTTAAAAATAAAATAAATAGACATATTATATTTATTTAAATTCATTTTTATTTCATCTGTTAATGACACCAAAAGTTACTTTTAACAGAATAATATTGATTTTTTTTTTCCTTTTTTTTATGAATTCGGTTGTAAAAAAGCAGTTTTGGAATTCTTAAATTTTAGACGGATTTCAATAGAAATCGTTAATCGCCCTTGATAGATTAGCCATTTTGAGTCTAAAATATATCAAAGATATGTATTATTGTAATACATAATACATCATTCAAAAGATTTTTAAAGTATTTTTATTGCAGGCTATTAAAATGATATAAGCCGTTCAAATTCTGTACGAAACTTTCGGAGAAAACTACGGAAAATCCAAAAAATTTTTTTTCTTTTATATTTTACAGTTTCAAATTCAGATTTTCGCTCACATTTCGTACTAATAATTTTTAACGGTATATAGCCCGGAATTAAGCAAGTTTTGGAGAAAACCACAGATAAGTTGGAAACAAAAAAATTTTTGTATTATCTTTCTATTTCAGCTTCTAATGAGTATAATTTCATTTTTATATTATCGAAAGTGGAATTCGAGATTTCTCCTGATTTACACGTTTTAAGGTGTCCTGATTAGGTTATCTTTGTATCTCAGCTACTAATCAAAATAATTTCATAAGTAATACATGTTCTTAAACGAGGATAAGGCGCCACAGGCGCCACCGAGCGGGACTTAGCTGAAGTCAGAAATTTGAAAGATCATAACATGGTGAGCGAACAGGCTGTTTCAGATATTGAAAAGGGAAGAGGGCGCCGAAGGCTCTACCGCACGGGAATTTACTGCTATTTCAATAACCTATTTTCACGCTATATCAATAAGCTGTTATTAGACCTGAAACGGGAAAAAGGCGCCGAAGGCGCCACCGAGCGGGAGTTTCGTAAAGTCGAATTTTCAGGGATCGCGAACCAGCTGGTCGCCGAAGGCGGCTAGTCTTGAATATTTAAAAAAAATTATCTCTTGAAAAAGTGAAATATCTATATTTGTCTCTAAAATTTTCATAGTGCTTAAGCTTTCCTTTATTTATAGCATGCCTTTGCAAGAATAAATTCTTATTTTATAACTTTTCAGATCTCCACAGCAAAAAGCTTCTACTGTTAAAAAATCATTTTTTTTTTTTTTTTTTTTTTTACTTAAATTTTTATTTTCTGCTTTTTAGTTGTAAAAAAAGCGTCTAAAAAAAGAATAAAATATTCTTAGAATACTGTGTAGAATTTGAAAGTTTTTTTTTTTTTTAATCATTTTTTTTAACACATTTTCTATTAATTATCTTCAGAAATTTTCGAACATTGGAGAATCGAATCCACGACACGTTCTAACGAATTATCGATCGGTGTTGGTGTTAGGGCTGATTGACTGCACTGGGGTCTTTGGCCTAAGGAGAGTGCCTTCCGTGAAGGTCTTTCTAACGTGTTCTAGCCCGTATTTACGCAAGTTTCGGAGGGAACCGCGGAAAACTACAAAGGGCTAGGTCGACGAGTGCGATCTGGCATCGAGCCCGGCACCTCACGTCTACCAGATTTGAGTGCAGAACCACTCGGCCGCTAGTGGGCCAATCAAATATCGAAGAACAGTAATGAAAATTCATAGAACATGCTAACAGTTTCAAACAAATACTTATACAAAAAGAATATAGTCCTCGAATGCTTCTTAAAATATTTTGAATATTTAAAACTTTTTATCTCTTGTAAAGTGAAGTATTTGTATTTTTCTTTAAATATTTATATTTTTGTGTTTCAACAATTTTCTAACTTTTATTTATTTTTAATAGCATGTCCTTTCAAGATTATTCATTTAATTCTTTTTAGGGCTACACACACTGTTAAAAATTTCTGTAAATTTAATGTAAATATTTATCCAGAGTCTCTGTAAATTTACAGTAATTCTTAGTTGAAAGTAAATAATCAAGTTTCTCAATCTTTATTCTGTATTTTTACTTAATTTTATTATTTAATTTTTTTATTAAAATGAAAAATGACTGTTTCTACTTTAGGTAAAGCATTCCAAGCCCGAAATATATTCTCACCAATAAGTAACTAAATTAATATTAGTTATTAAAACAAATGTACAAAATAAGTTTTTTAACATCTCCGTTTATTTTTCTCAGTAATTTTACGTAAGACTTAAGATAATATATTACACAGAGTTTTCTGTTGAAATTTTTAACAGTGCAGTAAAATCTTAGAGATTTTTTTTTTTTTTCTTTTTATTACATTTTTCTTTTTTTGCGTTTTAGTAATTAAAAGATGCTTCTTAAAAATAAATAAATAAATAAACAAAAATAAAAATAAAAAATTTTAGGATAGTGTGTAGCCAATTAAGGATCTTTATTTTATCATTTGACATCTTTCCTCTTAATTCTATACTATAAAGTAACACATCGATCTTCGAACTTACATCCATCGTATTATCAATCCTATCCAATTGAGCTAACACGTGACGAAAAAATGTGCTAACATTTACGATAAGGTTGAGGCGTTTTGTTTTTCAATGTGACACGAAAACACGACGACAAAATCCACTTTCAGTAAAAAGCTTCTGAAAAAAAAAAAAAAAAAAATTATTTCTGTATTTTTTACTTAAAACTATTTATTTTGTGTTTTTTTAATATCTAAAATATTTTGTAAATTTTAATTTCTAAAAAAATTTTCTTTAAAAACTTCTTAGGATACTATGTATTGTCAACGAAATATTTTCTTTTATCAATTGACGTCTTTTCTTCTAATTATCTGCAAAGATTAACACGCCGTGTCATCGGGGATCGAACACTCCACCGCCGCGTTATTAACGTTACGCTCTAACCAACAAAGCCAATGAACGACAAACATATTAGCTTCTATTTACTTTAAAAGGGAGGCGCCTTGTTTATTAGCGTGACATTAAGTCAAGATGACGAAGTCAATTTCATATAAAAAGCTTCTTAAAAAAAAAAAAAAAAAAAAAGTAACTACAAATATACGGGTTTTTGCGCTTCAGCAAAAGTCTCTATACTATTCATTAATTAAAACTCGTACATTGTCCGTAATTTAACTACTATTGAATACTACTTTTTATATAAAGCAATTTTGGTATGTTGTTGTTCTTTTGAAGATGCGCATTATATATAATTAATAAAGATTATTATTTAAAAAAATGGTATTCAAAATTGTCACTGCTGATGATCTTTTAGCATACCGGGAAATATCAAGTCGTGTTAGAAAATACGGATTCGCTCGTTTTATATGTAAAATATTGTTTTAGTCGTAAAAATTAAATGAGTGAAGGAACGTAAATTTATATGCTTCTTTTTAAAGATTTGGGTTTCATCTAATTATCAATATATATATTTATGAAGTTACCACATATATTAATTGAAATATATAATATTTTCTCAAAAGAAAAAAAAAAAAAAAAAAAAAAAAAAAAGGGAAAAGAAAAAGAAAACTATTTTAAAAATATAATTTGGATATTAAACCTGAGAAAAGTCATTTTTTGTAAACTTGGTATACTATATCAGACACAGCATACTGCATCAGAATGCTAAAATACTAAATGAATGCCACAGAATACTAAATAAAAACCTTACGAAATATGGTCATAAAAAAAAATAATAATAAATAACCACGCATGCACAAGCTTTAAAATAATTTAATAGCCAATAGTATTGAGCTACGTACCCCCCCCCCCAAAAAAAAAAAAAATATATATATATATATATATATATATATATATATCAGGGATGGAACACGGGCGCAGAATTCATACCACTATCAATGTAAGAAAATTTTTTTACTTCTTAAATCAACGATATTATAGGTAGAGAAATTTCTTATGCAGATTCCGGTATGAATTCTGCGCCCGTGTTCCATCCCTGATATATATATATATATCGTGTGAATTAAAAGATTTATGAGTCATAGAACGAACATAATTTAAGTTCCTCTCAAAAAGAAAAAGATTATAGAGATTTTTATCAATATTTATTTACAATCAACGAGCACAGTATGACACTGATTGAATCAAAATAAAGATCTAAGGGAAATACCTTATAGTTATAGCTTTTATTTTGAGAGGAACTGAAATTCTGCTCATTCTACCTCTCATATAAATAACCACACACACACACATATATATATATACGTATATATATTATTTAAACGATATTCGTTTGATGCTTTCATATATGTATCAAAATATTTTTAATATTAAATTATGCAAATTATTATT
Source organism: Salticus scenicus (assembly GCA_963930645.1). Taxonomy (NCBI): domain Eukaryota; kingdom Metazoa; phylum Arthropoda; class Arachnida; order Araneae; family Salticidae; genus Salticus; species Salticus scenicus. Next base: position 274,958,898 of record OZ005649.1, on the reverse strand, counting down.
ATTATTTTTTTTAAGGTTGCGCATGAGTAGTTAAAAATTATTTAGTAAAAAGGTTCATGCATCGCTTATTTATTTAACATTTTTGTATTCTGATTGCGGTATGTTGTGTCTAATGTAGAATGCCAAGTTTCTAAAAAAAATGGCTTTGCTTTGGGTCTAATACCTTACGTGTTAAAATTAAAAAAAGTGCCAATTTTTAAGGAAATCGTTATAACTTCATGAATATATGTGGTGACATCATGAAACTTTATTCAGTTAATTAGAAGAATCATCATAAACACATATTACAGCAAAAACGCACATTTGACAGGATGATACAAAACATTTTGAATTTTATTTAATTTTTTACGGGTCCTCTTTTCTTGTTCAGGACTAAAATTTTGCAGAAATGTACAAGATATAAAATGTTCTTTATACACCTAACATTTCAAGATAGTTCTTGCAGAATATTTCTAGATATTTCTAAAAACATCTAAATTCGAACTTTTCCAAGTACTATGGTAAATAGTGTATTTGGATTGCATTAATGTTAAATACTATACGGAAAAATATACTTAAACGCCATATTATAATTTTCAATTTTGTTTATTTTACGACTTCTCTTATTTCATTTTATTTATTTATTATTATTATTATTATTTTATGCATATATTAATTACTTAACATTGAGACTATCGAGTGGGTCACAATAGGTTTTATTATATATATATATATATATATATATATATATATATATATATATATATATATATATATATATATATATATATATGTATATTTCATACTTTTTAAGTAATTATTTTTATAAATTGCTTATAATTCTATATTTAGTTCTTTTACAAGGTATAGAATTGAAAAGATGAAAATGTAATATTTTATACAAATTTTGCCTGCTTCATATTTTAATTAAAAAATCAAATCAGATATTCGCCAATTATGGATAACTACAAAAAAGTTAACTTTTCCTTGCAGTCAGCTAAGTCGTCTGTGCCACACTTATATTTTCGCTGTAAAGCAATGTTCTGTCCACTGTATTAATAAGTGTATGGATAAAACTTAATATTTTATTATACAATAGTTTCCAAATATTAAACAAAAATGCTTTATACATTTGTATAAAGCAAGTAATGTAATTTGTAAATTGTAAGTAATGTAATATTGATTTATCACAAAGAAAAGTGTTCTTTTACAGGACCTATGTACAGCTTTAGCACATTACGCTCATGTTTATATCTAATTTTTTGTTTCTTATTCTCAATAAATAAAAATAGCTATCGCAGTTACGTTAGAAAAGACATTGGCGAAAAACGACCGCGCTTCTTCAAAGACAAATTTCAAACTTTGCCAAATGGGGCTAATAAAGATGTTCCAAAATATGTTTATTTTCTAATTCTAACGCATTTAAACAAAACATGTACTTTTTTTACCGTATATTTCCGAATATAAGCCGAGAGTACATTTTTCCCCTCAGAAATTTGCCCAAAATTGCAAACCTTTGTATAATCCGAATTGAAAAAATACTCTTTTAAAGTTCGAGTTAATCGCCAAAACGGCGAAAACATTGACAATCTATAAAACTTCCAGTATAATCTGTCCAATGAAATTGCGCGAAATGTGTGTTTATCCAATAGAATTCACTACCTTGCCTAGCTATGACGTAAAACAATCGCATTGTGTTTGCCAACGGCAATAGTTTTAACTCTGGCAACCCTATCAGAATGGAGGTTAGCACAGGCATCGAACAAACGAGCTCGTACTCGCAGTGAAGGACAAATGCCGGAAGCTGAAGACGATAGTCGCCGTAATAACAGGAGGCCTAAAGTTGATGCTGCAGACGCTGGATGTTTGCATAAATAAGCCGTTTAAAGACCGATTGCGTCGATTTTTTTATAATAACGTATCTAAATTATCTTATATATTTCTACTTTTGAGTATTTTTATCAGTACCTGAAGGCAATCTTCAATAAATAAATAATAATAATAAAAAAATTCTAAAAAAAAAAAAAAAAAACGAAGATTTGCCACTTTTTTTTTTATAGTGTAAGCCTAGAAAAATTTTAATGAGAGATGATCCAATTGTATAAATTAAATATATGATGGGGAGTCCTGTTTTTTCAAGTTTCTCTTATACTATTTACGAAACAGACAGAGAAGTTACTCCGTTCGTGCAAACTGCTGATAACGCCGGCTATCGGCAGGTCAAAAAAAAAAAAATAAAATAAAATAAAATAAAAAAATAAAATAAATGTAAACACATGTGACTACATCGAGTTACTCTAGAAATAAATTTAAAATTGCTAATTTAAGGGTTTTATATGTGATAATTATTTAAAAATAAGGTTTAATATCAGTATTTTATTTTATATATAGTTTTTAAGCTTAAAATATATGTATTCAATTATTGTTTCTAATTTACGTTTTTGCTAGAATTTTGTGAACTCGTATTTAAGCTGACCCCTGTACTTAAGCTTCCGAAAAATTTCCAAACTTCTCGGCTTATACACGGAAATATACGGTAATCAAAATTATTTGTTAAAAAAAAAAAAATAAATAAAAAACGATCGTAGAAGAATTTTTTTATAACTACTTTTTTTTTTCTCATTGTCAAAGAATTCGTCATTTTTTTCGTACATTATCTCCCAATAAATAATTGAACTCATTTGCGTTTAGACGCTTTCACAAATATCTAAAAAAGTTCTTTAGTAATCATCTTGAAACTCTGGGAATGTAATGAACGTGTTATACCTCAGATCTTTAAATACCAATGTTTGAAAGTATTTCATTGAGAGATAAGATTTTAAATTGAAAAAAAAACGATCGTTTCCAAATCTTGCTAAACTTTTGAGAAATAGTGTAGTTATGTATGTTTTTTGCTTAATATATATATATATATATATATATATATATATATATATATATATATATATATTGCAAAAAAATGTCTGAAAATACTTCTTTACTTTTATTTAATTTAATTTATTTATTTATTTACTTTTTTTTTTTTTTTTTGTTCCTGTTTTTTCTGAATAACTATTTTCATTCGCACATTTATTTATTTTTATCAATATTATTTATTTATTTATTTTTGTGCTTGTAAATACTGATAAATTTTTCTTGCAATTTTAGATATGCAGAAAAGAAGGACTTTATTTTCTTCTTTTTATAAATGCGGTGTGCTCATCATTAAAAGTTTCCCCACTATAATTGAAATAAATTACTGTAGTTTGAAATATTTATTGAAAATACTACTTATCAAAATTATTTTCCATGTTCTTTATCCCAAAAAAATATAACACTAAATATCGAAAGATGGTCAATTTTATACCTTATAGGTGGCATCTGAAAAATTTTTCTTCTCTCAAAGATTTATTTTTAAAGATAATTCATACATTTAATTAAAAAAAAAATCGATAACTTTGTTTTAATTTATCACTGTATAGGTCAAACGTTTTAAATTAATAGTGAATTCTTTAAATCTACAGATATAATATTTTGAAAACTCCGTGAGGATAATTTTGGATACAAACAAACATTTCCTGGAAGGGGGTTAGATGACGGTTCAGAACATCTGAAAACGTGAAAATTCATTGAAAAACGGGAGGCAGAAAACTGTCATGAATGCTATATGTTCCTCTATTAATATAGAATATAGAATAAGTATTTTGGAAAAAGAAATATTAATTTCTCACGATTTTATTGTCATTTTTATAATGAAAATAGTTTTTTTTTTTTTTTTTTTTTTTTTTTTTTTCCATTTTCAATGCAGATTTTAATATGTACTGCTATTTGTAAAATGTGCAACACCATGAAGGAATGTGAATATCATAATGATATTTATTGGGCTCATACATTATAGCAAGAAGAACAATTGATTAAAATTTCAGGAAATTTGGAGTAATATGTACTGAGAAAACAGTACATAAAGCAGCGACCTCTGTGAGAAATAACTTCACTTATCAGCCTAGGCATTGAATCAGCTATTGGATGATATGTAAGGGTAAAGCACTTCATGAAGTTTCAACACGATGCCATAATTCATCGATCGTAGTTACTGGTAAATGGTGGGGGCCAGTAGCTTTTCAACAATTAAACAGTCATTTTCTCGCACCATTGAATATGACTGTTTAATCGTTGAAAAACGACTGCCCCCCCACCACTCACCAGTAACTACGATCGATGAATTGTGGCATTGTGTTGAAGCTTCATGAAGTGCTTTAACCGTACATGTCATCCAATCGCTGTTTGATTCAATGCCTAGGCAGATAAGTGCTGTTATTGCTCACAGAGGTCGCTGCTTTATGTACTGTTTTCTCAGTACATGTTACTCCATTTTTTCTGAAATTTTAATCAATTGTTCTTCTTACTATAATGAATGTGCCCAATAAATATCATTATGATATTCTCATTCCTTCTTGGTGTTGCATTTTTTACAAACAGCAGTGTATAACATTGCTAAAATTCATTTTTATATATTTTTTAATAATAATTATTTTTTTTCAATTAACAAAAAATACAGAAAAAACGTTTTGAGATAAATTAAAAAACAACTGCATTTTTGAACCCCCCTGTTAATGGCAGCTACGTGAGTTAAAAAAAAATTGTAAACTATACGTAAAAGCAATACTTCTTTGTATATCTATCTTAATATTTACGTCTTTTTATTATTATAATAATTATTATTATTATTGAGTTTCATCGTCAGTTTCATTAATTCATTAATTATCCTACTGTATTATCTCTTATATTCTACCCAATAAACTTTTCTTGAGGGAATATCACAAATTGCACAAGTTCATTTAATCCCTCAAATATTTTAATTGGTGTTTACCGCGATACGCACAAGAAAAAAGTAATTTCATGTTGAACAGCGTTGATCTCTTAGGAAAATATTTCTAATTGCATTTGTGTTCTAAAAACTAAAATAAGGTTCTATTTATTGCATTAAAATTTTGATATTTCCATTATGATTTATTTTCTCTTCCCTTCAAAAAAAATTTTATACATAAAAATAAATTTTTAATGTAGTTTTATTAGTTTTTAAATCTTAATGATTACAGTCTTAAATATTTAATTTAAAACGAGAAAAACATAACTTTGTTTTTGTAACTATACCAATAGTTCTTAAATAATCTCACAAGATCCACTAACGTTCAATTTTGTTAATTAAATTAGAATTTTCTTGAAATGAGCAATGGGAAATCTCAAAATATTCCTTTAGAATAGTGATTTACTCAGTGTGGCATACTCCGAAGCAATTATTATTTAAAAGATTTAAATAATAAATAAAAAATAAATTATTAATAGGAAAATTTATTTACTTTGGAATTGAGCCCAAGCTAAGATAACGTTATATTGTCGTAGCAACAAATCACGTGGACTTGAATGAAACAAGAGGGTGAGAAATACCGAATGCTAGTAAAGTGCCGATGGGAAACCACGCAAAGATTGTCATAAAAATATTTTTTTCTGTATCTTTTAATAATAGTAATAATAACAATAATAATAAATAAGTCTTTTTATTGACGTCCATATAATCACTATTTATGTAAGAAACATTGACAGATGATATAATATTTTTGCAGTATATATTGCATATTTTAACACTGTTGGAAGTACATGCTACATGCATATTACTATTTTTTAAAATAAATGCACTAAAATGGATAGATTTCCAAAGAAAAAACATTGCATGTAACACTATAATTTTGTTAGGGAACAAAATTCAAGTGCAGTGGGAAGTTTGTCCTTTTCTGACAATTTAATCTTTCTGTGGAGTCTGGACTCCGGCATTAACTGCTCCGGACTCCATCTCTTAACTAATTGAATAACTGTTTAGCACGAGACTCAAATGTAAAATATAAATAAACCTTTTATCTAAACTTTAAAGTATAGGAGGGAATGACATTTTACCCGGAACTCAATCAATAGTTGAATAGATAAATAACATAGAAAAATATAACCCCTTTATCTCACCTCGGAGGAATAAGTAGCCGAGTTGAAAACTGATAAACGCTGTTCTCTGTAGATCCACTAGATTACACCACCTCGTATAATGAAGAGAATATTCCTGTCCCTTCACTAACATCAAACTGTCAAATTAACTAGATCTCCGACACTATAACACTGTATTGTTTGCTTTAACAACGCCAACAGTTATATCATACTATCAGCGACTTCATCCATTTCTAACAATATCCCCCGTATCACACTCAACTACGATATTTATCCACATCGAAATCAAGAACGTCCACGCTTCACTTCTCAAAACTCTAATAAACTGTCGTATTCACTTACACTACGCACATTACTTTTTCCTTAGTGGCTCCTTGTTGGTCTAAAATCAATCTAGCTCCCTCTATTGCGTCACCGACCACTAACATCAATTCATCCTTACATCATTCTATTACGTCACTGGGTGCTAGTACCAGACTTTAAATTCTCAAACTTCGGAGCTACGCTACGATCTACTTTCCCACCGCTTACCTGCGGTGACCTACATTTGACTCAAACTCATATCCTCATAATTTAAGTAAAAATGTTCAGAGACTAAAGTATAACGAAACATTAATTCATTTGAAGCATTCAAATGAGCGTAGTTCACGACTACCTTCTCTGAGTGTAGCGACAATACGTAATTTCAATGTATATTTTAGGTTTAAAACAAAAAATAGCTTGATATTACCGTTACACTGATTTTAACTGGGCAGTAGCAAATTAAACTGTATTGTAGCTCTAAGATTCTATCAGAAGTGAGCCTAACTGAATCTCGAATACGTTTTTAACATGTTGAGAAATAATTGGCATTCTTACATTACCTACTTCAAAAGAAATTTACTGAAATCTAATTATCTACTAAATTTCGCTAAACCAGAAGTTTTCATTCAAAACTCACAAGGACAAACTATCACTTAGATAGATTAAAAAATCATTGTTAAGAATTCAGCCCATCTCAACTTCTTCGCAACTCCCAGCTTACGAATTATCTACGAAAGCTATGTGAGACGCGTTACAGCAGTAAAAAAAAAATAATTTACGACCTATTTGGGAATAAAATAAAAAATTATTTTCAACAGTGTATTTTTGCTAATTAGAATTTTATATCTGCATCATTTAATGTGTTAAAAAAAAAAAAAAGTTATACATAATAACAAAAAAGGTGAGAGATTGCTTGCAATTATTTAACATAATTATATTTTGCAGAAATCTGTATATAGCCCGTGCGCATTTATTTATAAAATTTAAAATTTATCACAACATTAAAAAGGTTAAAGCAAACATCAAGAGATACTAACATTATTAGGTATTACAGAGGAAATTCTCGCAATGATTTAAATATTTAAAAAAAAAAAAATCAAGGTTTCTTTGAACTTATAAGAACATCTATCAAAATTTTGTCATTAACGCATGCTATAGCCAAAATAAAGTTGAAGCATTATTTTTTACAGGGTGATCCAAAACATTTTGACATTTGTTTAATTTTTTACTGGTTCTACTTTCTCTTCGGCACAAAATATTTGCTGAAATATATGAGGTGTAATATGTTCTTTATACTCCAAAATTTTCACGATCTTTATACTCCCAAAGATTCACGATCCTTATACTCCCAAAGTTTCCTCAAGAATTTGTCTTGACAAAACGTCTTAATTAGAAAATGTTCAAATACTTATTGGAATATACAGGGGTCGTACTCTCCGCCCATTTTTCAGGACACTCTAAGATATTAGAAATTTCTCCCTTTTTTGCCACCACTAATTTCTTGCTGAAATACGTCTAGTTAGTTTTTAGTAATGTGCCATGATTATACAGGGCAGAGATTATTTTATAAAAATAGTGGTAGCAATAAATTCTAAAATATCTCAGTCATGAGAGTGTCCTGAAAAAAGGGCGGAGAGTACGACCCCTGAATATAGCATGTTTCTGCTGCGGCGTTTTTCTAAGTATCGTTTTATGATAAATATGTAAAATGTATCTTTAAAGTAACACTAAATAATAAAAAAAAAATGAAAAAAAAAAAAAAAAAGAAGAAGAAGAAAAGAAAAGCTGGAAAATGGTAGTAGATAGTATAAAACTAATTGTTTTTTTATTCAAATCACTGTAAGAATTTAACGCAAAAAACTCAAAATTTTAGTTACGAATTGCGCCAATAAATACTGCTGAAATCGTCGTTATATATATATATATTAATATGCTTTGCATATTATATATACGCCAAATAAGTAAAATCTTATCTTAAAAATGGTTTGAAAGATTCTACCGTCTCATTGTTTGTATTATTTTGATACAAAAGCTTCTATCTATATGTATGTATATATTTCACAAGGAATTAAAAAAAAAAATTGTGTCTGAAGTAACAGATGTTGATGTGGAAATATAAAACAAAGTACGATGAAACCTACTACCTAGTGTACTTTCCATTGATATTAATTTTTATTTTTTCCCGTATTCAGACAAAAGTATCTGCATTTCTAGTACACTTATCTAGTAAGAAAATAACATCAAAACTAAAGAAAAACTTTTAAATAACAAATTTAGTTTGTTTCGCGTATATGTGTAATGTCTGAATAATTGATGAAGTAGATAAGCATCTTTACTTACTTACGAATCTAAGTTAATGCAAGTAGAATAATTTATTTCCTTCGGTGAAATATTTGCATTCTGGTAAATTTATTGTAATGTAAGCAAGATAAAAATTGAAAAGTGTTGCATTTTTCTAATTAAAAATTTTATTAAATATATATATATAGGTAGATAGATATGCAGAACACACGCACATGTACATACATATAATATTTTCTAAAGAAAAGTTAAGAAACTTAGTTTTTTAAAATTTTAGTCAAAAGTGGATTAGGAATTTTTGCATTTACAGCTTCGAAAACCTAAAAAACAAGGGTTCCAGATTGTACGAAAAATCAGTTTTAAACTTCTTGGGGATACTGAAGAATTCAATTTCATGTTAAATTTTTTCAATGTTGCTCTGGAATCCGCAAAACAGGTTTAGAATAAGATATAAACCTATTAAGAAAAATATGAGAAGAGACGCGACAACTTATTGAAAAGAGAAGAATAAAGAAATATAAAGAGAAAAATATTACAGCAAATTTTGAATTTTCAGAACTATGTAAAACTCTGAGGGAAAAAATTGTAGAAGACACAGGAAATTTAATCGTAATTTGACCCAGCAAGACATTGAAGAAAATAAAGTTTGTTTTAAAAATTGAAAACAGAAATCTCGAAAATAATTCCAGCTTTAAAGACAAAAAGTGACCATATCACTCGGAATCAAGAGTAAATTCTGAAAAATTCAGGGAATTTTTATAGAGAATTGTATAGCTCACCAGAACAACAAAGGGGTTGGCCTATGTCATGAAACATAAACGACTATAATGCCGAAATTGATAAAATCGAAGGACGAATTAGCTATAGCAAAATAAAAAGTAAATGGAAAATGGAAAAGCTTTAGGAGAAGACATAATAACTGGATATTTTAAAATGTGCAATGAATGAAGCTATTGGAGTTCTAACTGAACAATTCAACAAATGTATAGCATTTGCGTTTAACAAAAAAAAAATATATCTTTATCGCAGAGATAAAAACAATTTATACCATATAAATATTCGTAGAATTACAAGTAAGGGTAATTTTTCATTAAGAAAATATTTATATACAGATAAATATTTATAAATATTTATATAAAAAATTAGTTTTATATTTATAAATATTTATAAGTATAAAACTAAAATCCTATACTAGTATTTTATTGCATGTAATACAGAGTTTAATATGTCCAATATTAAAAGAAGTCTTATGAAGTACATTCTCTAAAGAAAAAAAAAGAAAGAAAGAAAGAAACTATTTTGATTCAGTAGCAATCAATTTTCAGAATTTTTCATTTTTGACCGAAAAATATTTTTCTCTTTCACTCCAGCTTTGTGGAATTTTTGTTTATGTAGAATTCAATTGAATGTTTTTTTTTTTTTTCGATTTTATAATGAAAGAAAGATAAGTGCCTCTTTGAAAAACATATAAATAAACTTGTAAAGCTTATATTGCATTCTTTTTTCTTAAATATTTTTTGAAGTTATGAGGAATGAAAAATAAACTCAATGTTGTTATTGTTGTTGTTTATAATGTTAAGTCTGTAAGATAATTTGTATTATGCGAATTTTAATTTGTGGATGAGACAAAAACTTTATATATTGAACAGTTTATTGATCTCTTTAGACGATATCTGGATATAAGAGATTACACAAGTCGACATGTAAAATTTTTATTTTATAATTTTGGCTGATTTTTATGTTTTTTCGCGTGCTGAAACTGAAAATGAAGCTAGTTTTTCTCTATCACGCTTAAACCACACTTTTTAAATCAGATTTTCTGCTTCAATGAAACTTATAATCATTGAATGCTGTTTAATATATATATATATATATATATATATATATATATATATATATAAAACGGATTTTTTTTCACGGAAAAATTAGGTAAAGATAATTGAATTTAATCCGTTTATAATTATAATGCATAAAAAAAGGGCGGAGTGTCTTTCACACACGTATTGATGAAAGATATGTTATCACATCGTTGTATTCCCAGTCCAGACTTCTTTTTGCGTCATCTTGAAAATTCTAATATGTTAAAAATCTTAATAATTAACTAATAATAAACAATTAGTGTTGTTAATGTGCTTAAACTTTTATCTACTGACGATACTTTAAAATAGCATTAGTTTAAAAAACATATACAATGTAGTTTATGGAACATATGTAAAATATTTTTATACGAATAGAACGTGTATACCTCATTATAATCTCACTACAAGACACCAGACTCTACATGCGGCCATTTATCTTCCACAAAGTATTTGATTTTATAGAGTGTTCTCGCTGATTTTGCTTTACATTATTCACGTGTGTTATAATTAATTCCTGTATTATATCAAACATCTCCCACAAATCTTAATATATATATATATATATATATATATATATATATTACATTTTTTGGCCCAAATACCTTTTTCGACCACTACGTACGCTAAAGTATCATCGCACAAAATCATCCTTAATTACGATAAAGAGAGGATATCAATAAATTTTATTACATATATTTTTATAAAATCCTTTAATTAACTAAAATATTATGTTCCAATGTCTGTTTCATAATGAGATAGGTAGAAGGTTAATCAGTGCTTTATTTATTTATTTATTATTATTATTATTTATTTAAACTAGACGTTTTGCAAAGTTCATCTGAAATTATTTAATGAAATAATTAACCTTATTTATAAAATATTTGTATTATTAAACGAATGAATGACATACATTATTGACAAACTCTAGGTAAATAAATAAATAGCATTCTTCTTATGAAATGATTATCTGTAATACTTTGATAGCCAAGATACATCTGCTGCCAACCGTATCTTAACAATTATCTGCAGGTTGCGTTCCCAGAAGATAAATCTGTAAACTAAATCAGTAAATGCATTTCCGGAAAGCGATTTCCGAAACGCAGAATGAATTTCGTTAGGAGGCAATTACAAGATTACCAAATGTATCGCACTGTAGTATTGTACTATATCTTTCGTTTTGTGAGTAATGGAATTTTCTAGGATTAATAAATGTATACAAATGTTCTTTTACTATATTGTATACAATTAGATTCAGTTAAATCTAGAAGCTAAGCTTAATGGAATTTATTGGACTAATATAGATTCGTTAGTGATTTCTACATATTAGGTATGGCTTGGTATATTATATTAGAGCTTTACTTAGAAAATTGTTAAATGTATAATTTTTGAATGTAAGTAATAAATTCCGTTTTAATTAAAATAAATTTACTGATTGTATTTCTAATGTTTTAATTAAAATTTTATTAAATACATTCGACGTATAATTTTTAATTTTTATTATTACTAGCAGGCTTTGCCCACTTCACTGGACACAATACTGAAATGAATTGTCAAAATCCTATATCATTATTAAGTAACCTGAGTTAAAGTTCCCGCTGTGCTCGGTAGCAATTTTTCTCGCTCGCGACGTGAGACGTCCCGTGTTCCCACTGCTTTCGCAGCAACTTACCCGATTCGTACTCTCCATTCCTCAGTGGCTAAGTTCGTAATTTTGCGAAATCTGGACAAAGTACATAATACGTACACATAATCAACATCCACACACCAAAGTTTGCCAATCTAAGGTAATTTAAGGCGAATTCAAACGGGAAAACGTGTTTTTACACGTGTTTATAGCCCTCTTGACAACAAGGGGTAAGGGGGGGGGGTCGTAAAATCCCGTTACATTAAGGGTCGGATACATATAAACAATTTACGCAACAAATTTCGTGACCGCAGATTCCATAGATTTCTCAGGACAAATTTAGCGCTAAAAGGTGTGTCTCGAGTTTGCCCCCTCCTATCCCCCCCCCAAGGAAAAAAACCCGCAAACTCCAAAAAAACAAAAATGTGTGTTTGGAAATATCCTAAGGAAGTCTCATAGACTTTTTTCAATATATTTGTTCCATTTTTGGTAGAGGTCTAGTAAAAAATCAGGAATTTTCAATATTTCCTCCCTCCCTTCTCGTTAAAATCGAAAATTCCTAAACGTAGATAATGTATTATTTGTACTCATGTCTGGTCTCCCCATGTGCAATTTTTTACTGTGAAGTAATTAGGAGCCGAGTTATGCTTACAAACGTGTTTTTGTCTTTTACCCCCCCCAGGGGGAATGGGGGGGGATTTCCGAAAGGTTGATAGATATAATTTTAAGTTGGGTAAAGACCTAAATATCTGCGACGCGCCGTTGAATTCTGTCCAACTGTTCTCATGTGATACCAGAACAAAAAAAGCGACATACAGACACGATGACTCACGCACACTCACACACACACACACACAAAAACACAGGCAAAATTTTCTGAAGTCATTTTCGGCTTTCATGGTGTGTGAAACATGAAGATATCACAATTTTTCTTTGATTCTGACAAATTTACAGACAAATGTCCGATTATATTAATATAGATTATAACCCTAACAGCACACAATTATCCACAAACGTAACAGTCATATAACATAGACAAATTATAAATATTTCAGAAACGTTCCAAAACGTTCAGTTTGCTTTCCGATTAGTTTCAAAAATGTAGAAATGTCAGCGATCGTAACAAAAAATCGTATACATAACAGAAATGTTTCATTCACTTAACAGATGGAACAGCAAAAAGAGCGAATGTTTCAGAAAGGTATCAGAAAGCATACCTTAAATGTGCTACGATAATGAGAGATTGTAATATTTTGCAACGTAAATGAAACATTTTGCGCTGTATGGGTATTATTAATTGATGCAGTGTGAAAGTTATCCTTGTGGATTTTTTTTTTAAATACATATATTAAATTATATAGATATGCGTGCGTGTGACTGAACAGTTATCTAGAAAATCGTTGTTAAAAATAATCTATACAGAAGTTTAACATAGTGACTTTTTTTTTTTTTTTTTTTTTTTTTTTTTTAGCTTATAATTAAAAACCGCATGTAATTCTACGACTAAATCTTTATATAGACGTAATTGGAATCCTAATACTGATATTTTATTTAAAGAATCGGCTCTATGTTTGTAGCCTTTGTGGCATACAATTTTCAGTTGACCAGCGCTAGAGGTTTAGGCCTGTGTCTTCTAAAAATAGATTACTCTGACAAGTCTATCATGATTTGAGAAGCTTCTAAAAAGACCCATTCAAGGAGTATGCTTTGACTATTATGTAACAAAATGACGTACTACAGCAGTAGCTCTCGGTTATTTATAATGATTCGAAAAATGCATTATCTTATCGGCCGAACAAGACTTTCATTAGCGACATGCAGCAAAACGTTTCTCTAATCAGAACACGCAATTTTCTTTAAAAATCAATAATACTAACTGGAGACAACAGAATATGAGGCTCCTTTAGCCACCAAAGTATACAACGGTTTATTATCAGTTATTATGTGTAGATGATTACCAGTAATCTGTGCAGCGGATGGGTGGTTTCTATTTTATGTGACTTCTCCTCCTTGAAAGTTAGGTTTCATTTAGTTTTAATTATTTCTGCGGCTTACTAGATCCACGATAATGTAACGGTGAGTTGAAACGGAGTGTAGGAAATCAGACTGTAGTTGGACTAGCAGAGATGACAAGTTAGTACGGATTGTCCGTAATCTTAATACCGGAAATTTTTTAATGTATTCTTTTGTAACAATTATCTACAATTTAATAGGACAAGTTTTACTTTTTCCTTATTGTGGTATGAAATTGATTTTTTGTTAGTAGTAACTTGGCATATGTGGGACTAGGCGTAGAGCGGCGAATAGATTTTGGTTGTCGAAATACTTCTTCAGAGTCAATGTCATAATCAATGTCAATGTCGGCGGGGTCGATAACTGTCGAAAATAGTTTTCCTCTGTCTACAATAGTACATGATATGTCCAGGATGTCTCCAGTGGAAAAAAATAATAACTGGCTGCCGTCAATTTTCCGTAGGTTTTGCCAAAATTGTTGCCAAAGTCCTTTCAACTTCGTCTTGAACAATTTCTTCAAGCAATTGGAAATGCACGTCTGAAGGCTCGTCAGTTTGGTTGACCAATTGATGTACTTCCTCCTTTTACCGATGTATTATAGTTGTAAGGGAAACAAATTTTGGATAGCTGGTTTCCAAGTCTCACACCCGTACAATGTTTGGAAGCCTCTCAAGCATTCTTCGTCCAATTCTCTTCTGATTCAAATCCTCAGTACCGTTGCATTTAAAGAAATCAACTACAGCGTTAATTTTTTAGTTAACAGGGCCTAATAAACATCCTCTGAAATACATTTCATTAGGTCTGCCTCATTTTTGTCATCGGACATCGTCGGATTAATTTCTTGAGAAAGTCCCAAGAAGTATTTAGGAATGTGTACTCTCTTCTAAACGTTGTGGTCGAACTTCCGTTGTTCCTTCGCCTTCTTTGTACACTTTTGACGGTCGTTGAAAAATCCACTTAATTACTTTTTAAATTGTTTCCAGGAATTCAGTTTCCAGTTTCTTCGTTGTTTTAGTACCATTGTTTAGCAATGACGTCAATGAAAAAAAAAAAATGACTAGACACATCATGTCGTCGGATTTTTGAACTTAGGCACTCGATCGTATAAACCATTTCAGCGGCACTCCACAGAAGGTCGATTGCTCATTAGTTGTTGGTACGAAAGAGTCATTATAACGGATTTAGTTTCTTCTAGAATTTTAGGCGTGGTTTATTCTGTAATTTTTGTCCCTTTTCTGCTTTCTGGAATGTAAAGTCCAAATTCGGGAGACACTCTTCTTAAACGAAAGCTTCTGGTAACGTTGTCACTATTGTCCATTATTGCAGAATCGTACCCTAGGCCTCCAACAATTTTGTCATGAAGGTGGAAAGAACTGTATAGGTAATTTTATCAAATAATTAGATATGTTTAGACTGAAGCAACTCATAACATCACAAAACTTAGAACTTGAATATAACTGGTGGAACTCAGCTTTTATATACTTTTAGAATGTTCGGGAAACGTTCAATTCGAATGTTAAAGAAATAACTAGAATCGTACAAAATTTAGACAAACAATATTTTTTTTAATTAAAATTACAGTGTTTGGATAAAACACCCAGAGCTGAGATTCGAACTGAGGGTTCTGAAATCCACTGCTCTACTAACCCAGCCATGACAATCGCTAACTATTCTAGTTTAACCGGCAATATTGGCAGTATACCCATAAGTTGTTCTCTATATATCATATATTTAATTTAGAGATTCAAATACCTCACTTTAAACTATCATCCCCCCCCCCCCCAAAAAAAAAAAAAAAAAAAAAAAAAGAAGAAGAAGAAGATTACAATTCTTAAAGTTATTGTACATAATTCAGTTCATTAATTTTAAAATAATTATTTCCGATTTTAACTGATTTAAATGAACTCTTAACATACGTTTCTCTATACATATAGCTTTACTTCCTCAATCTTTCTACTCAATTCAGATAATAAGCCGCATATATTTTGAATTGTCGCCTAAAACTTTTTTGAATTCGAATTTTTTACCGATTTTTGAAAAAAAAAAAAAAAAAAAAAAAAGACAGTTAACAGTAATTGGGAATAAAAAAATCTCTAAATTGCGTTGAAAATGCGTATTATTTGGAAGATTATGTAAAAGAAGAAAACGAAAGTAATTAAGTTCAAAGGAAGCCATACTTTCACATTTTATATAACTTTCGCGCTGTAAATCTTGAAAGTTTAACTAATGTTAGAAGATGAATTACTTTTTTACTGGATTAGTACTGGAAAGAAAAAAAAAAAGGAAATTGGTTTTAAATAGGAATTCTAAATGCAGAATCCACAAATGTTTAAAATCACTTTAAATATTCAGATTTTGTAGGAAAAATAGTATTTAATTAAATTCAAGATCAGATATGCATAGATATTTTTACAGTTTGTGAGCTACTTTTCTTCCAGTTGACAGTCCAAGAATTTATAAAATGAAAGTATAATTAATTAAATTACAAGTAGAGTTATATATATATATATATATATATATATATATATATATACAAAATATATATATAATGCATATTTTGCGCTTAAATATTAAACTATAAGACTTTATCATTCCATTTCGAATTTTAAGAAGTTTTAATTGTAAAACCCAGCAGTCATATAAATAATAAAACCTACCTTTATTATCTTTATGTAGATAAAATTTTACAATGCCTGAAAGAAAGCGTCTTTCTTGCAAAAAAATCTTCCGCTAATAAAAGCAGGCACAGCACATACATACAGAGAGAGAAAAATATGCAAGTAAATATTACGAATAAACTGTTCAATAACCATAGGTTAGATTAATACAAGAAAAAAAAAAGAAGTGCTAGAAAAGGTACCTCATAGGCTGCTAGAAGATAGATAGACACTGACGTGAAGCGACAAGGTATGTTTCGTGTAGATGATCAATGGATAGTTCCTAGAAGAGAAACAAGAACTAGAACTGGAACAAATTGATGATTATTTAAGACATTTACAAATTCTTATTATCTGTCCTTGCATAATCAACATAATATTTAAACGTAATAATTATATTTTTTTGTATTTTATTCTGCAATTATCTTTCATTTGAAAAAGTTATTAATATATATATATATATTTATTTATTTAATTTATTTTTAATAGTTTTTACCAGCATTTTTTATTAACAAGCTGGCAGAAATTCTTTTATCACATTATTTAATTTATTTTAAAAGTATATTTTATTTTAATTAAGGGAAGCGTACATTACCTTAACTGATACAGAATATGCGTGTATCAATAGTGAACACTGTATAAAGAATGGTTACATTCAAATTCATTCTCTAAAAATAAGCTATATAATTTGTATATAGTTTTAATTTGCATTTATATTTCGTGTTACGACAATCT
This sequence comes from Salticus scenicus, assembly GCA_963930645.1. Lineage (NCBI taxonomy): Eukaryota > Metazoa > Arthropoda > Arachnida > Araneae > Salticidae > Salticus > Salticus scenicus. The sequence goes on along the minus strand of OZ005649.1, from coordinate 274,941,454 downwards.
ATGTTTAAAGTTTTTATACATAATTATTTTTAACGAACAGTTATTATAGAAGGAAACTAATTTTACCTAAATAAACTGATATATTCTGATATCCTATTGTTATTTCTTGATATTTAGTATAGGATAAAGCAAATTTTCTTTTCGTTACATCTGGCTTTTTGAGCAGATTTCTTCTACCAGTTCCTATTTGAATAAAATAAATATTCATGAGTTATTTATGCTGTTATAATATTAATTTGTTCATAAAATATTTTTATAGGTATGCACTTCTGGTACATCAATATATCACCATTGCCAATAGTATACATTCCCGTCTATGACTAGACCGTTTGAATTTTAGGTGGAGAAACAGTAAGAGATATAGAGCCATATTTTCTGTAATTCGGGATATTGTCTGAATATTAATTTATTTCGCTTAGATGTATTAGCAGTGCGTTGCGATTTCCTAAGAATGTATGGTTTTCTAGGCTCTATTTTAAATATATTTGAATATATATAAATATATATGTAAGGTGTTTCAAGAGTCTGGATTCACCAAAATATCTAGAAAAGACAGCAATTTCCAAGAACACATTCATTTCAAAAGTTTCATGCAATGAAATAATCTATCATATGAAATATCGTAGGTGAGCTCCCGGGGCCCCCAGGTACTCCAAATGACACAAACTCAATTTTTGCAAATGGAAATCATATTTTTTTCTTAACATAATCGTGTTGAGCGAAAATATATGTTTTGAAATGTGTATTGTATTTTTTAATCTGCGGAATGCTCTGGGGGCCCGATTCTCATGTGGTAATAAAAAACATAGAAATCTAAAATATCTTAATAAAAAAGCAATTTCGCAAAACTTAATGATTACAAAATTATCGTACATTCAAATGATATATCACATAATATATAATAAGTAGGACAAAGTGTACTCCAGGAGCCCCACGCGATGAATGCACAATTTTTTCAAATGAAAATCTTTATTTATTTATTTATTTATTTTTTATTTATTTTTTTTTTTTTTTCAGAATAGTGTTAAGCGGAGAAAAATCTGTTTTAATCCCTGTTTTTTTTTTTTTTTATTTTTTTTTTTTATTTTGTAGATTAAAGGGCCCCGTGACACAGATCCTTAGATTAAATCTGGAAATACCAAAATACATTAAATAAAAAGAAAATTTCACTGAGCACAGTCATTACAATAGTGTCGTGCATTCAAATGATCTGTCGTACTTGGAATTGTAGAGGAGACCCCGGGTCCTCCATGGAAGCCGCGTGGCACAAAATCTTTTTTTTTTTTTTTTCAATTTAAAAATAAATTTTTTCTTTACAGAACCCTGTGACGCGGAAAAATCAGTTTTAAATCACATATTCAATTTTAATAATGTGCAGATTATGGGGTTCGGGGGGGGGGGGGCTGCATTTGTGTTCTAAGAAAAAGTCTGGAAATAACAAAATATCTCAAAAGAAAACCAATTTCGCTGAACACATTACTTACAAAAGTTTCTTCTAATTAAATGATCTGTCAGATGATGTATCATACGTTGAACCACAGGGACCCAACTCGAAACAACTCTATATTTTCAAATAAAAACCATATTCTATCTTTAAGATAAACCGTAACTTTTCTGTAAACCATACTTTTTTTAATACGATCCTGTGAAAAATAAAGCATGCTTTTTATTTGAAAAAAAAAATGAAATTTTTGTCAGGTGAGGTCTTTGAACACCTTAGGGCCTTCATATATTACTTCATTCATACATCATTTGAATGAACGACGCATTTGTGAGAATCCCGTTCAGAAAAATTACTTTTTTATTAATTAATTTTAGAATTACCAGACTTTCTTTATATATTAAAAACAATCGGGTGTGTCACTCACACGACTTTCTCTTACCCTGAAATTTAATACTATAAATACAGGTTGCAGATTAAGAGATAAGATAATGATGTTATGTAAACCTATGTTAAACAATTCAAATTAGGCTTCGGAAGAGTTTTATATGATAATTAATTCTGTGTGAGGGGCTACTGCCCCCTCAAACCCCCGTTTTATTAATGCACCTAGATTTATATAAAATTTAATTCGGTTATTAAAAAATAATTCGTTTTTTTTTTTTTTTTTTTTTTTTTTTTAATAATTTATTAAAATTGTTATTTAAAAATAATTATTTTTTATGATAATGCAGACGATTTTCATATTAAAGAAACAGTATAACACTAAATATAAAAAAAAATAATATTAATCTGGTGTGTCACTCACAAGACTTTCTCTTACCCCGAAATTTAATACTATAAATACAGGTTGCAGGTGAATAAGTAAGATAACGAGTACTGTTATGTAAACCTGTGTTAAACAATTCAAATTAGGCTTCGGAAGTGTTTTATATGATAATTAGTTCTGTGTGAGGAAGGCTACCGCCCCGCGTAACCTCCCGTTTCTTTAATGCACCCACATTTATATAGAAATAATTTCGGTTATTTAAAAATAATTCTGTTTTTAAAAAATAATTTATTAAATTTTTTTTTAATTATCATTTATGATAATGCAGACGATTTCCATATTAGAGAAGTAGTATAACACTAAATATCCAAAAAAAGTCCATTTTATTCTCAATATATATAAAAAAAAAAAAAAAAAAAAGGAAAGAAAAAAAAGGATTTTTTTTCGTTAAAAGTGAAAAAAATCGATAACTTTGTTTCAAATTATCGCAGATCGATGGTTCAACCATTCGTTTTAAAGGTATTGGCGAGCTCTTTTGAAAGATACCCATCATGAAAATTTACTCCCCTCGAGGGGGGACTTCCCCCCCAGGAGGGGAGGCGAGGCTCCTACATACACAAAAAATTTTTCCCAGTTGACTATCTCTATTAGAAAATATATAGATTCGTTTCATTTGGTTTAGTGCAGTCTATAGACGTTAAACTCTACTTTCCTGCAATTTCCCCAATAGACGTAATGTATTAGAATTCTTTTGATTGTCCCTGTACACGAACCATTTGCTTGATCTTAACGAAAAGCTTACTGTAGCATCTATATATGATACACATTTAGAATACCAAGTTTGGAATGTCTGCTACTATTTGTTCTTGAGATATGATGAGAACAGACAGACACACACACAGACACACACACTCACAGACACACAGACATACACACAGAGCATTCGCTAAAAATATGATTTTCGTATTCAGGGGACCTCAAAACGTGTACAAAATCTCGCGTTCGGAAATTTGACCCAAAAACAATACTTTCTCTACCTTATGGGTAAGAGAAAATAAAAAAGTTTCTGTCGCTGGCATCAAATTTGTTTGATTTATGAAACACCCTCTATCTATCTATCTATCTATCTATCTATATATGTATATATATATATATATATATATATATATATATATATATATATATATATATATATATATATAAGTGTGTTCGTGTATACTTAACTATATATTGTATATGTAAATATATAAAAAAGTATGTTTTTTTTTTTTTTTTCTTTCCAATTGTTTATGTTCCCGATATAAGAAAACTTACATCAAATTATGTGAATCTCTTTGAGTCCAGGCAAGAAAATAAATTGTGTTATCAGAAGTACATTTTCTGATCTTTAATTAGCATTTGATATTAGTGTATATTTTAACTATTTTAATTAGAGAAATATGGAAATTATACTACTACTATCCTCTTGGCCGGTCACAAACATTTTTGGTCAAAGTATGTCCTGTGATACATCCCTGGAACCGTCTCTTCAAGAGAATGAATGTGATATAAACAGTTTTGTCCTTGGAATGATTATTAAAGGGGATACATAAATATAAAATTCACATTTGAAATGCCTAAAAACTCATGAATCTCCCTTAATAATCATTGTTATTGTAATTTTCTTTTCTTTTTTTAAGGAAATTTAAAATTAGGCAAATAAATTCATAACACTTGTCTCTGTACGCTCTACTGCTTTTGGCTGGCTAGAACGCATGACATCTTTAAACTCAACTTGCATTTTAACCAACCATTTTTTGAAAGCTTAAAATTAAAAGAAGGTTGCAAACATATTGAGTCCAATATCGTTTAAAATACTGGTTTTCGTGATTTTCAGTAAATGTTAAGACACCTATTTATATATTTTTATTTTTATTTGCTATTTATCGATGCGTGTAAATATTTTTCCTTCTGTTTAGTTAGTGGTAGGAGAAATTGCTTGTAGGAACAACTTTCTCATGAAAATTTGTTCATATTTCAAACTGCCATTTGCAACTTCAAACTTCAATTGACCTAAAACAAATGGCTGAAACCAACAACAAGTTCAGAAGTTGCGCGAAAATTTGTTGTACATAACCGTGTCATTAGAGACCCTATATTAAGAAATACGATTCGCTTATTCATTGAAAAGTGAAAGGTTAACTTTTCAGTCACATTTGTTTCATATTACAATTACAACGTATGACGTAATCTGTTGGAGATTTTTATTGTTAATTTTGTATATTCTCTATTAATTTTCATTTATTATTTTTCATTTGAGATTTTTAATTTTGAAATCCAATTTTACATAGCTGGACTATATGTATTAGTGATTAAGAATCTATCAGCTACTTTTATAATGGAAGCTGCCAAGTTACGAGATAACTCATAGTTAACTATGAGCCATCTTGAGGTGTTGTTAATTTAGTAACCACGTGGTAATTTTGTAAAAATACCTCAATTTTACGCCAATGAGAAAATTTCTCCTAATATAGCAGGCTATTTAAAAACTGTCTCATAAATTTATTTAAAGTACTCAAAATACCTAAAAGACTTTAAACACAATGAACTTTTCACTAACTTTTGATGAACGTTTCAGCTGCTATTAATAACGAATATTTTTAATGACCGATTTCTGCTGCTATTTTGACAAAATTTTCAGCTGCTATTAATTAATTTTGTAAAGATACTCTCAGTTTTATAACACTGAGAAAACGTTTTCAAGTATATATTTTCATTTAAAAACAGTCTTATAAAATATTTTAAATAAATTTCTTTACCTAATGATGATAAATTGTATAAAATCTGGAGAAAATACTGCAGCATTTTTCAGTGGCAAATTTATAAATATAATTAATAATGTGGTAACATATTTTAATGATCATTCATTTTCAGGTATGCCACTTTCATTGCAAAATAGTGTTTTTAACTAAAAAATATAAGAGTAAGTGACAATTTATACACAAAGTAGCATCTTCTAAAACTGTTCAAAGGCTTTTAAAGGTGATAAGAAAACATTATAAGCTATTCATAAAACTACCATTAATTAATATATCTTAAATTTAAGAAATTCTTCGAAGTATCATCATTTCCAATACTGAATTTGTTACAGTGTAGAATTATTTTAAACAGGAGTTTTAATGAAATCAATTTAATTAATCTTTACTCTTCCTTAATTAGCTATGCCTTGATACTGAGAAACACACACACGCACAAATATATATATATATATGCACTTTTTAGTAAATTATTGTTTAGTAGTGCGAATATTTTATGATTTTCATAATGATAACAATTTAATCGGTAAATTCATGCAACGATATTTAGAAGCAAGCAGAATTATGCAAATTATAGATTTTTGAGTAAAACTCTGCCAAAATGGAACAAAGATTTAAAAAACAGTCATGCGATTTCTTTAGGATATTTCTGATGCGCGTTTTTGATATTTGTGATCTGCCTTTTTTTTTCATTGGGGGTATGTGTTATAAAGGGCAAATTCGAGACATCATTTTAGTGCTAGATTTGTCCGGGGAAATTTATGAGAGCTACTGTCGCAAATTTCGGTGCTTGGATTGCTTATATGTATCCGACACCTAAAGAAACGTGATTCATAGAAATACACCCGCCTCCCTCCTAAAGGGCAGGAAGCGAAAAAAATAAAAAATAAAAAAACGTTTATAAGAATATCTCGGCCCCAAATTACTTCAAGGTGAAAAAAATTGCGCATGGTGAGATTAGACTTGAATATAAATAAAACATTAAGTACGATTATGGAATTTTTGATTCTTAATAAGGAAAGAGGGGAAATTATTTATGTGTCCGACATTTATTGTAACGGGATTTGACGGAATACCTCCCTCAGCCCCTTGAGGACATAGTTCCTATAAAGACGTGTAGAAACACGTTTTCCCGTTTGAAATCGCCTTAAATTATCTTAGAATGGCGAACTTTGCTGTGTGGATTTTGATTAGGTGTACGTATTATGTACATTGGTGAGATTTCGTAAAACTTCGAACTTAGCCACTGGGTGAAGAGGAAGTAATAATCGTGTAAGTTGCTGCCGAAGGCAGTGGGAACATTGACTCCTCACGTTGCGAGCGAGAAAAATCTGTACCGAATACAGCGGGAACCTTAACCCAGGTTAATTAATAATGATATAGAATCTTGACGACTCATTTAAGTATGGTGTCTAGCGAAACGGGCAAAGACTGCTAGTATATATATGTATATATATATATATATATATATATATATTGATTTAAATTTTTTTTTCGTTATTATCTATTTCTATGACAACATATTTTTACAGTCCATGGTCTATGGTCAAATAAGAAGTACTATAATTCCCACATTTCCAAAGCACAATAAAAAAAGTAAAAATAAAATAAAATAATAAATCTGGACAATTTTTATTTGGCACACTTTATTTTGTAAGGAAACTACTGCCCTTTGAACCATATTTCGATATTGTAGCTGTATTTATTAAAGGATAATAATAATAAAGCCTATTTTAAAATAAAAATGTTAAGTAAAAATGTATGTTAAAATACTGTTAAGAATTTTACCTTGATAACATATTTTAAGCTTATTGAAACTAGTATGTTGTGCCTATCACAACACGTTCTTCTATATTTTCATATAAAAATTCACACAGTACGAATATTTATTGTTTTATCATCCATTATGCAGGCAGACGACTTCCATCTGAGAGGGGGATTACACAAATGTCCAACGGAAGTCAATTTTTACCGCGTAGATGACATTTTTCTCGTTTACAAGGAAAATTAAGCCTAGCAGCACCACCTGTTGACAGATATGCACTCAAATGAAATCATCATGATGCCTTTTAATGGCCTTTTTATACATTGTTTTGTTTGGTTATATGCAATAGGACCTGAGTTATTGCCTTGCATTATATTGTGAAGATCGCTGGATAACAGCGTCAACTGTTGATCGATGAACACCAAAAGCTGGCATAAGCTAATATATGCTAAGATGCATCTATGAATAAATTCATATGTATTTTTGTGCAGTAGTTCCTTAGATATTGTTGCCAGAAAAAAAAATTCACACACAGACGAACTGACAGACAATATCTGAAAATGGACAAATCTTTTTCTGGACCTTTCCAAACTAGTAAATCCATCGAAAAATGGAAGTTGATTTTTTTTTTCTGATCCAATACTTTCTTCTATTAAATATAGAAGAAAGTAAATATTATAAGTATCCCTTACATTGAGTTAGACTTGTATACATGTAACACAGTGTAATGTATTAATAAAAGCGTTTAACATCATATAGAATTATATACCATGTAATTTTCATACATAGCCCTAATATAGCCGATTAATTTTACCGAGACCTGTAAACGATTAGGGAAGTCTTTTTACACACTATGATATTTGAAACTGCTCTTGTTGGTATTTGAAACTGCTCAAAACATGTATCTCAATTCCGTTTTGTTTAACACACTTTAAAGATTTTTAACTCTAGAGACATGAATATCACCTGTAATCATAATGTTTTTGAATGCATTTTATGATACTGTACACGACAATTCGTCCAATGTCATTCAAGAAATTTAACATCGTGCATGTGTATAAGCGTCACTATATTCGTGCAAAACGACGCTCCTCCATCCATTACAATAACTGTCAATAGGGAGAAAAAATTCTAAATACTAGAATTCACAATTGATTTAATTAATCCGCCGCAGTATCCAACAGTCTCCCCGATGATCTTAATATTGTGATTACACCAATATTACATATCAAAAACACTTGTGATTAGCAGTTGTTAACTCGTTTTCTTTCACTGACAAAAAATATACCGCCTTCGTCTAAAACGAAGAAAAATTAATGTTTTGATTAAATAAATAGCTTGTATATGTCGAGAATATATAGTCTATACTTTTCTAGATGATAAAACAATATTATAAATATTTCGAATCATATGAATCCTTTGAATTGCGAAAAATTCTCGTTTGATATTCCAGAATTCGGTCATAAAGCAAATTTATCATTACCAGTACTCGCTTCTCGTGTTCACATTTATTTTCATAGAATTTAAATATATTTGACCTCGTTCACACAGAAAACACTCTACATTTCTAATTTTCAGAACTCGAGAGCAAAGAGAACTGGATTTTATAAGGATGAAATTTAACTATTTTTAATAGAGCTACAAATTAGATTCTAGATGTCGTCACAGAAATTTTCAGTGTTGTCTGCCGGGTTTTTTAAATTAGGTATTGTTTTTGGATTCTATTCAAACTAAACTAAATAAAAGGCATACATTGCACAAAACATTCACAAATTTAGGGCAGATAAGCTTCGATAAATGTATTACTTAGTCTAAACTCATGAGAAAAAATGTTTTCAGCATACTGAACATTTCTAAGAAAGCCCCTAGACTTTTATTGTTATTTTTTTTTTAGTTTTTTACACCAAAAATTATATAAAGCACAATATTTTATAAACATTTTCCAACAAGGTTGAAAAGTGTTAATGGCTTCGGTTTTTCTGCTTGTCCGTTTTTTCGTCGGTCTGACTGTCCGAGCTCTAAGTCCCGTAAATATTTATTTAATTTCATGAAACTGATATATGTTATTGAAGTGTCCGATCGGATGTTCCCATTAAAAATGGAGTTAATACCTCTAATTGTTTGTGCACAGGGACACCCGAAAGTATTTAAAAGCATTGTGTTCTATGAAAGGATCTTCTATAAACCGTAGTTTAATATTTTTACTGTACACAAATTTTAATGAAATTGAAATATTTCATTCAATCTCAATCTTAATGTTTCCAATGAAAAATGGAGGAAATACTGTCACTGGTGTGTGTACAGGGACAGTGTTAAATATTCCAAAGGTTTGCGTTCTATGAGAGGTATTTCTACTAAACAAATTTTAATAACTTTACTTTCCTCAAAGCTTAATGAAATTGAAATTTGTCATTTATATCCACAAATACTGCTTTCTATGGAATATAGCATAATTAATATTATATTTACAGAGCCACACAAAAATATTCAGTTAAATTAAGGGCTATTAATCAAAAATTGCTGGGATTGCTTTTTCGTTAACAATAAGCATTTTTACCACTTTATAACAATTTTTAAGTGTGAATACAAATTCAATTTATGTATCTGTATGTCTGTTCGTCTGTCCATTAGTCTGTCTCACTAACCGCACTCTAACCCGCGTAAATATTTATGGAATATCTTGAAACTGATTGCGTTCTACGAGAAAGCATTGCATTCTATGAGAGGTATTTATACAAACCCAATTTTAATAAATTTACTTTGCACAAAGCTGTATGAAATTGATATATGTCATTCATATGCACAAAAAAAATGCTTTCTATAAAATATAGTATTATTAGTATTAGTCTTGTAGGGCCACGTGAAAATATTCAGTTACATTTAGAGCTATTAATAAAAAATTGCTTGAATTGCATTTCGTTTACATTAAGCGTTTTTAACGCTTTCTAACAACTTTCAAGTGTGAATATAATTTCAATATGTTTATCTGTCTGTCCGCTTATTATCTTTCTATCTGTCTAACTCCCGCCGCCAGCGTAAGTAAATATTTTAAGATTGTTTTTTTCAAAAATGGGATATATTAATGAAGTTCACTATGGAATATTCTCTATTTAGGAGGACATTGAAAAGTCATGTACAACTTGATTGTGTACAGGGACAAAGAAAAAAAGAAGTCGATGCATAGCGTTTTAGGACAGACATTTTTAAAAATCGCATTTAAATAACTTTCTACAGTAGAAATAAAAGTAATTGACATGTATTGTAAATATCCTAAAGTCAAGATTTGTGTAGAATATGATTACAGGGCTACACTAAAATACTCAGCTACATTAAGGGATGCAATTATAATCTAATGTCTGGATTTTCTTTTGCGTTAAAACATCTTAACACTTTACAACACTATATAAGAGTGGTTTTAAATTAAATTAGACAATCTGTATACTTTTAAGTCCTCCTGTCTCTCTCCTGTGTTTTACAAATTACAAGAAGCTAAAGAATATCATTAATTATACGATAACACAAGTACATACAGTTGGAAAGTGTTAATAATTAATGCGTACTGCATGATTTTTCGTTCGTGTTGATATTTTTTATTTCAAATCTTTAGGTTCAAGCAATTAATCACTTATTTCGTTGGAGCTTTCTGTGTATTTTATTTTATTCTTAGATGAGTTGAAAACCTATTTCCTCTTATTCTATTGGCCACCTTTAAGTAGTGGACGAACAGTTGACTAAGAGCACTAATTGGTTTGTTAAATCACTTCTGTATAATTAAAAGTATTTACAACCATGCACCAATAAATAGTGGTGTTAATGTAATCTGTATCTCATGCAACTGGCCGTATCATTCGGTTTTTAATGTTAATAGTAAAAGCACATTTTCTGAACTTTCTTAAAAGTTTGAAAAGTGCTAATAACTTCGGTTTGACTGTCTGTTCATTTGTGTGTACGTCTTTCTGCCCGTCTGCCTGTCCGTCTGCCCGTGTGTCCGCCCTGTAACTGCCGTAAATATTCCTGGAATTTCTTGAAACTGATATACGTTATTCAAGTTTACTATCAGATGTTCCCATTGAAAATGTAGTTAACACCTCTATTCGTTTGTATACAGAGGCACACGAAAGTATTCCTAAGCAATGTGTACTATGTGAGGTATTTCTATAAACCATATTTTAATACTTACATATTATATTACTTTAATACTTACATATTTTATTACTTTAAACAAATATTAATGAAATTGAAATATATTTTTCAAGTTCACCTTCTAAAGTATTGCATTGAAAATGGAGTAAATACCATAAATCGTGTGTGTACAATGATATTCAAAACCATTCCAAAAGATTGTGTTCTATGAGAGCTATTTCTACAAAAGAATTTTACTAACTTTACTTTGCACAAATCTTCATGAAATTGAAATATGTTATCCATATGCACAAAACAATGCTTGCTATAGAGTAGAGTATGATTAGCATTAGATTTATAGGGTCATACAAAATTATTCATTTACATTAAGAGCTAGTGTTGGAATTTTTCAAGAATTGCATTTTCTTTTATATTAAACGTTTTTATACACTTTCTAACAACTTTAAACTGTAAATATGATTCCAATTTGAGTATCTCTCTCTCCGACCGGCCCTCTTGCTATCTGTCCGTCTGTCCGACTCTAACGTCCTTAAATATTTTCAGAATTTTGAAAAAATGATATTGTTATTCAAGTTCACTATAGAATTTTTTCTATTTAAAATGTCATTAATAGATTCTGTATAATGGGTTTGTGTACAGGGTCAGCCAAAATAATACCAGAGCATTGCATTTTAGTAGAGACATTTTTATAAATCATATTTAAAAACTTTCTTTTCTAAAGATCATAAACAGATTGACATTTACTGTTAATATTTTAAAATAATATTTTGTATAGAATATGATATGGTTACCTTAAGATTTACAGGGCTACACTAACATATTCTGTTATATTAAGGGCTGTAATCAGAATTTCAGTCCCGGATTTTATTTTGAGTTCAGCATTTTAAACACTTTTCAAGAATGTTTAAGAATAATTATGAATATAATTATCTGTTTTTGTGCCATTCTGTCTTTTTGCCAGTTTGTTGTGTGAAAAATAGGTAAAGAACATTGAAAGTTATACGGTACAACAAGTACGTACAATTGGGAAATATTAATAATTTATACGTACCGTATGATTTTTTGTTCTTGTTTTATATTGTTTTTCATACCGGCCATTAACCTTTACAAATGTATTTTTGAAAATTCCTATAATGATGCGTAATATCTGCTGCCACAACTTTCTAAAGACTATTTATATTCCCCATGTATTTATTTAAATATGTTGAAAAAAAAAACACTAAAAATTTTGTTTCAGAATATTTATAAAATTGTTTTCTTTATTTCTAACACATGAATCGTGATATTTACTTTATTTCAAAATATATTAATGCTTTAAATATACTCATCAATATGTTCTTCTGTGAATAAAAACTTTAAATATCCAATGATTTAGAAAGATATTAAAACTTCTTCACACACCACAAATTTTAAGACAAGTCTTGCTTTTGCCTCAAAGGCAGTAGCACGTGTTCTTTGCACCTAATGAAGAAAAGCTACGTCCTTTCGAAACCGGTTGTGCTGTCTTAAAATTTATGGTGTGTGAAGAAGTTTTAATATCTTTCTATTTATTGTACGCCAGTTTTTGAATTTAGTTTTGATCCAATGATTTAGTTTGTGCATTGCCATATACTTTGTCACAATATATATATATATATATATATATATATATATATGAGGAAATGAATCGTACGCTATTTTTGCTTATATAAAGCAAATTTTCTATTACTTTGTATAGAAAATGATACAGCGAATTTTTATTTATTTTTGAAGTTTGCAATCTCAAAATTAAGATAATAAACAATTATGAGTATGAAGTAGATATTTGTGTTACAGAATTCTTTCAGCAATGCTTTCTTTTATCATTACTCTTCAGCGATTTAATAAATGTCTGAAAGAAAAACAATTGCAGATTAATTTGGATTCTGATGGAAAGGAGTTAGGGGTAATCAATAAAACTGACACTGGGACATCCAAAAAAATATTTATGTGTTTACAATGCTTACAAGGGAAATATGAATTACTAAAATTCCTACTGAACTCAAACCAAGCCTAAATTAAAGAGCATGGTCTAAAACAAAGAGCAGTGTGCAAATTTGCTGCAATAACTCCCCATAGAGTTTGAAAATGACCCTAAAAGCTTTAGCTGTTTCCATCAAAAACAGAGAAAGAGAATATATTAACAAACTGCGTGGCGTAGTGGTCAGAGTGCTCAAATTGAATAACGTAGGTCGTGAGATCAAATCCTGGTGACTGCTCGCAGTTTTTATTTATTTATATTTAAATATAAATGGAATACAATATAAAAATATATGAATAATTTCTGATGGGGGGGGGGGGGCATGTATTAAATCCAAATAAAAAAATTATGATATATTTTTAAATTATTAAATTTTTTTATTTCAATTAAAGTATATATATATATACACTAAGCGCCAAAAAAAAAAAAAAAAAAAAAAAAAAAAAAAGCCGTACTTGGATATTTTCCTTTTCGCCTTCTACAACCGCCAATTTTATCGTTTAAAAAGCAAATTTTCGAACAGATTTTATTATGTTGTCCTCCACATACACTTGAGCTTTGAGTCCAGTGTTCGAAAGACACTGCAATTCTCAGAAAAAATGTATTTCAAAGATGGTAAGAATAAAGCTGTTTACGATGCCACAAAAAGTATTAATTTTTGAATAAAAATCAAAAAATATTTTAATACGTCAGATGGCAAAATATTTAAATGTTAGCGAAATATTGGTGAAAGTGTTTTTAGCAAGTTGCAAAATTTTTTGGTCGTTTAAACTGGGAATTTGGTTTGAGGCGGCCATGTTGCCCATCCAAGCGAGATGACCGTAAGTTAAAAAGCCATTGCTTATACAATCGGTTTGTATTACATTTAGAACATAAAATATATTCAGAAAAAGTGTTTAGAAGCACAATTTCTTTAACTACAGTACAACAACTATTAAACAAAGCAGGTTTAAATTACAGAAAATTTGAAAACATTTCATTCTATGGACGAGAAATGGTAAAGCAAGAGCTCAGATGGCTAAAAAAAATTAAAAAATGATTAGTTAATTATTGGGCTGAACTGGTTCTCTCTGATGAGTCAAGTTTTACTTATTTTGAGCAAAAAAAAAAAAAAAAAAAAAAAAAAAAAAAAAGCAGATCTGACAACGAAAATATGACCGACTGAATGAAAATCGCACTTTTTAAGTAGTGACACATCCTTCGTACATTATGGTACGGAGGTGCATAACTTTTCAAAAAGCCGGGCAAATTTTTATGTTCAAGGAATCGATTAACTCGAAAGAAAACAACCGAATTTTAATCAGTTTAATCCTTTCTACTATAAACTACTACTATACTTTTTTCACCCAATAAATATTATAAATAATAATAATAATAATAATAAATATTTTTCTTTTAAAGGAATTAATTAAAAAAAGGAAAAATAAAAAGTTGTTATACTATAAAATTTATACATAAACGTAACAATTTATTTCTATCGTATTTTACCATTTTGATTTTCAATAAATATAAAAATGGTAAAGCAAGACCTCAGATGGCTAAAAAAAATTAAAAAATGATTAGTTAATTATTGGGCTGAACTGGTTCTCTCTGATGAGTCAAGTTTTACTTATTTTGAGCAAAAAAAAAAAAAAAAAAAAGCAGATCTGACAACGAAAATATGACCGACTGAATGAAAATCGCACTTTTAAGTAGTGACACATCCTCCGTACATTATGGTACGGAGGTGCATAACTTTTCAAAAAGCCGGGCAAATTTTTATGTTCAAGGAATCGATTAACTCGAAAGAAAACAATCTTCATAAAAGTGGTGCCTGACCGACTATTTTGGAGGTATCTTTGACATTTCCGCAAACAGCATTTCGAGATGATAATGCACTTCACTACACGACGTCTGTGGTATGATTATTCACTTCAAATTGTCAAAGTTTCCTATCCATTCCCATGAGAACCTATAATTCTGTAAGTAATCATATCTTTTTTCACTTTAAGTTAATTCCCACAAAGGATATAGTAGAATTTATTCTTTACCAGACATGGAAATAGTCCTAATCGCAATCCGCTCGAAAATGTTTCGTCTATAAATTGGCGAGAGAGAGGGGAGAGGATTCGAAATTTGCAGCCTATAACTGTGCTAGAACTAGAAAAAAATATTTGTGATATTTTGCATATTGAAATTTCGGAGATTTATCTTAAAACACTATATAAAACTATGCTATTGCGCATTAAAGCAGTAATTCCGTATAAAGGTTGAATTAACCCAATGCAGAAAAAATATTTTTAATAAAAAAATGCTTAGATCTAACAAATAAATAGTTTTCTTTCATATATTAAAATACTAGCAGGCTACGCCCGCTTCGCTGGTCACTATATTTAAATGAATTTTCAAAAGGATTGGATCAGTATTTAATTTTTATATCACACTGCAAATAAAAACTTAAAAAAAAAAGAAAAGAAAAAAAAGAAACACTGAAATCGTTTTAGATCTCGCTTCTTCGGGTACCCGTTGCCTAAGGCATCTCTTTCTTCTACCCGTACTGCATCGGGTCCAGTTTCCCCACTGTCTACAGAAAGGTCTTTCCCGGGCACTTCAATCAGGGTATTTATCGACGACTTGTGGATTTTCTCTGTTATTTAAGAACTACGATTTTAAAGATGACTGTATCTCAACATCTATTATATATTTTAGTTTTTGAACCATGTGTTTTATAGTTATTTACACTATATTACGATTTGATTACGACCAGTGCAATAAAATAAAATAAAAAATTAGATTTTCTTTTAAAAGAAATTAAATACATGTAAAAAAAACGAATTTTAATCAGTTTAATCCTTTCTACTATAAACTACTACTATATTTTTTTCACCCAATAAATATTATAAATAATAATAATAATAATAATAAATATTTTTCTTTTAAAGGAATTAATTAAAAAAATGAAAAATAAAAAGTTGTTATACTATAAAATTTATACATAAACGTAACAATTTATTTCTATCGTATTTTACCATTTTGATTTTCAATAAATATAAAAAAAATTAAAAAAAAAAAAAAAAAAAAAAAGAGAAAAAAAAATCGCCTCAAATGAATGTATTAAATAAAAAATGAATTGCATAATAGCCGTTGCTAAGATACGCAAACGATTACAATCGAAGAATAAATTCATGAAAAATGAAAAATAAAAGCCAATGTTTAAAATCGAAAAAACATGAATTAAAAAAAATTCAAATTCGAAATTCGAAAAAATCTCGATGAGGGGCACACCTGCAGGGTCCCAGGTACCGATATGCCAAATTTGGAAGCTCTGCGATCAATAGTGTGAGCACCAGAGCACAGACAGACACACACACAGACACACACACATACACTTCTCTTTATTTATATAGATAACATGTTTATTTCATATAAGAAATCATAATAGAATACAAAGTGTATGGTAATTGCATTATGTTCGAAAAGAAAATTTTTTGTGCAGATTTTTAAAAAGTACTTCATAGAGTGCCATAAAGCAAATTATTAAATCAAAAATGTTCATGGGTATAATTTCATCCCTTTGGTATTATGCAAACAAGATAATTTTATTTGTTTCAAACATTAATTTTAATATTATTACAAATAAAATAGGTATAAGTAATAAAGGTATAATTTTTTCTGCAGTGCGGCTTTTTTTTTTTTTTTTTTTTTATATCGCTTAGTATATATATATATATATATATATATATATATATATATATATATATATATATACATATATCATAATTTAAAAATTTTCTTTATTATTAATATTTATTTTTTCTTGAGTTTACTTGAGTCCAAACCCCAACGAAATGCTTATTATTATTATTATCATTTTTAAATATTAATGAAATAAAACAAAAAATTAAAATAAATGAATAACTTTAGAGAAAATTATTATTATACTTAATTAAGAATTAATAAATAAATAAAGATACTGTTAAGAAATATATAGGATAAAATTACCTCTTTGTGAAGAAAAAATTCACATTGAATTTTACGAAGTTATTTTCAAGTTAATAATGACTGTTATTAGAAGTAAAAATAAAACTTTTCACGATTAATTTCATTACAACCTTATTCAACTTTGAAGGAAACATTTTGGAAGTTGTCCGGTTTTTCTTCGAGATAACCAGCTTTACAATATGCATATATAACTGGATTTTTAAATTTTGGAAGTGTATGTAAACCAAGCTGTAAACGTATGCAAGGGCCAACAGAATAATAACAATAAGTAATTTTTTTTTCTATGAATAATAGCGCAATTAAAAGCAGACGAGTTTTAATAATTTAACAGAATATTTATTTTAATGTATAAAAAATAACAAAATTAAAAGCAGACAAAAAGTCTTTCTTATTAGCGGCTTTGGTTTGAAATATTAAAAAACAAAACAAATAACTGTGCAATGAAGGAAAATATTTTTCCTTAAATTATTCATTTATTTAAATTATAAATAATAAATAAATAAATAAATAAATAAAAATGTAGTTAAAATAAAATATTTTAATAATTAAAAATATATCATAATATATATTTTTAATTGAATTTAATACATGTTCCCCCACTGAAATTATTCATATATTTTTATATTGTATTTTATTTATATTTATTAAAAAATAATAATAATAATAAAAATACATAAATACTGTGAGCAGTCACCGGGATTTGATCTCAGGACCTTCGTCACACAAGATAAGCGTTCTGACCACTACGCCACGGTGTCGTGTTAATGGATTTCTTTCGTTGGTTTGCATGGAAACAGCTAAAACCTTTAGGGTCATTTCCTCGTTCCATGGGGGGTAGTTGCAGCAAATTTGCACGCTGCCCTAGGTTTTAGACCATGCTCTTTAATTTAAGTTTGGTTTGGGTTCAATAGGAATTTTACTGATTCAGACTTCTCTTGTTAGAGCTTTGTTATATAATCATTAATTAATTTTATTAAAGATATTTTTCAATCAAATGAAAAAGTATTACCCTAACAATACACTTGTCCATAATAGATCCGAAAGATATCCATAGGATGTCCACAGGTGACCTTTGCATCCAGATAATATCCTGAGGATGTCATTTGGAGAAGGTGTGCTGTTAGGGATCGATGAGATGTGATAGGATATCTTTATTACATATAGTAATACATATCATATATAAATATATATTTGCATGTGTCAGCGACACTATTAATGCTTTTGTATTTTAAATGCAGAATACCAGAGTTAAACTTATCATTACGGAAATTGATCATTTCCAAAATCTAGCTAGTAAAATTTTTAATTTATTCTACATGCAAAATAGAAGAAAGTTTCAGTTTCGTAAAAATTTTGAACTTTCGATGGATTTGCACGTTTTGAGATGTCTAGAATACGATTTGAACATTTTTAGAAAATGTCTGTATGTGTGTCAGTGTTTGTGTGTAAGAGAGAAAAAATTTGTAGAAACTGTATCTCAGATTTTGATACAAATTGATATGTAGTCGCACATTGACGAAAACTAGTGCCTATTTAGAGGAAAATATTTCAGCAGGTGGAGTTTCTAACTCACTTTTTCTAAACTTTTTACATGGTGGTATAGGACATAATTTCTTATTAATATGCACAATGGGAATATTTTTTAATGAATCACTATGAGATCAAAAAGTTATATTTATAACAGTAATATTCAACTAGGAAATATTTTTGGACACTTAAGTGTAACGTTTTTTCCTCGGGGTGAAATCTCCACCGAGCGGAGCATTTTTTCAACATTTGTAACTTTCAAAAGAACTCGTCAATATCGTTAAAATAAATGATTGAACCACTGGCATGTGGAAATTTAAAACAATGTTATTTATATTTATTTTTCATTTTTACTAAAATAATAATGATAATAAAGAAATATATTCCACTCATATATCAAAACATGGTTACATAACTTATATAAAAAACACTGTATATACATCTTAAAATAAGTTAAGAACATCTAAATAAACCACCATCATACACATTATAAGAAAATTTATCTTTTTAATGAACGGAGTCGAAGGATCACAACGGGTTGTCATAAAAACAACAACCGGGTTACCTTAAATTATTTTAAGCTTAAGAAATGAAGCCAAACTGAGTGGAGGGGGGGGGGGGGGGGTATGGATAATGTATCATTACAAATTTCAGATTTTATTTTTATAATTTCAAAAGATTCACAATGTAGTTCTTGGTTTCTATTGTTAGTACTATAAATTATACGGGCATTTTCAAAATTTTTATAATTCCAAAACGTTCATAAAGTAGGGCTTGGTTTCTATTGTTAGTACTATAAATACACGGGCATTTTCGAAATTTTGAAAATGCCCTGAAAGCGCGTAAATGAATCGAAAATTGGAAATTGTAAATTTTTTTACCTTGTATACTTTCTTTATACATATGCAGAAGACATAGAAATAAATCCACTTATTTAATACTAAATTGTCAATTTCAGTTAGATGAAATGCAACACGTTTTAGCTCAAAAATGTGTCTTCAAATTAGAGCTGACGTAAAAATAAATAAATAAATAAATAAATAAAAAAAAAAAAAAAAAATTACATGAGAAATAAATTAGAAAAAAAAAAAAAAGAACTATCATAAATCAAATTTATTTTTAATTTGCGTATTTTTTCAGTATTATAAAACTTGGATCTATCACGCTTAATTATTTTTAACACTTTAAAGACCATTGCTTCTTGGAATGAAAAATCTGCAGTCTACAGTTTAAGAATGTCACATCTGTACAAATTACTGTGTCCATCGCTTTATTTGAATTTTAAATATTTGTCAGATTTAACAAATTTCTTTTTTACGAATTTTTAAATACAAAAGAATACGAGTATAAAATCTAAAAGTGGATAAAAATGAACTATATTTTTAACTATCTTCTTGATATCGTAATAAAATAATTTTTGAATTCCGCAAATTTGGCTAATCATACCTTTTGAATGATAACACTTTCAACCCTCTACTCTTATAATTAATATGTTAAGAGTGTTCGGCAAATTTCATGTTTGCCAATTAATATATAGATATATACTTTCTAGTAATATTGAAATAAACCTTAAATTGCCGATTTAGACATGCTGTAAATATTTAAACATTATGATATTGCTTCATTCGGATAGAATGCCGCAGTTTAGATTCGGGACTCGCTATTTTATATTTATTTGAATTAAAGAAACAAATTAGTGCGCGCGGTGCCCACCTAAAAAGTGGGCGTTGCAACAGAAACATTGTGGAATAGAAATGGACATAGCTTATACCGATTTAATGGCTGTTAATTAATGTGAAATTTTCTTTTTTCGAGAAAAACTAAATATTTTAATATAAAAATTTTACTTATTTGACCGACAGATACAAATATCGCTTGCATATTCATCTGTCGTTATAATAGTTTATTCTACATAAAAAATATTGGATTAATCTTTAAAAGTTTAAAGTAAATTCTAAAGCTAAATTTTATATTAAATACAGCATATTTTCTAAATGTGTATTAATAAATCGTTAAAAGAATATATAAACAAATAAATTAAATAAATATCGGATATTCCAGATAGTTTTAATATTCAAAAATACACTTACATTTTTTAGAAAATGTTTATCCATCAAATTCATTTATGTAAAATGGCTAGTTTATCCATAGAAATAATTTTATTTAAAGAAATGTGACACATAAACCATAAAATAATTTTATGACATTTTTCTAATATCGCATACTTCCACTTTCAAGTAAAATTGTTCGAAATTTTTATGGAATATATGCAGCCTTACCCACATTTTCTTTAATGAAGGTAATTTCTTTTTTCTAGCGCCTACTTTATGATTGCATAATTTCAAAGAAGTCATTATATTTTTAGTAATGGGAGTGCATGTCAGGAAGCAGTATTTTGAGGTATTTATTTGCATAGACAAGAAATCTTTACAGAATTTAGTGTCTTCGTAAATAATTACATAAGTAAAATTTTAAGTGTTGACATTTTTAACTCATTTATTATTTTATGATGGATAATAACAAAAATGAATAAGTTTTTTTTTTTTTTTTTTTAATTTTTTTTTTCAATGCAACAAAAAATGATAATAACGTATAGATATATAGATATACTAGCAGGCTTTGCCCGCTTCGCTGGACATTAAACTTAAATGAGTTGTCAAAATGCCATATCTTTATTAATAACCTAAGTTCTCGCTGTGATTGGTAGAGGTTTTCTCGCTCCCAATGTGAGGAGTCTGGGTCCCCACTGTTTTCCGCACAACTTACCCACTTCTTACTTCCCACCCTCAGCGGGTGAGTTCGAAGTTTTGCAAAATCCCACTAATGTACATAATGCGTACACTTAATCAATATCCACACACCAAAATTCGCCATTCTAAGATAATTCAAAGCGAATTGAAACGAAAAACATGTTTTTACACATGTTTATTGCCCTCCGACTCCAAGAAGGGGGGGGGGATTTCGAATTTCGTGAAATCCAGTTACAATAAGTGTCGGATGCATACAAACAATTTAGGCACCAAATTTTGTGACCAAAGAAGTCTTTAATAGACAATATTATAAATAAATAAATACAAAAAGGACAGCTTAAGTATGGGCACCCTTTGGTGACTTTAAATATTTTAAGCCATTTTTACGATGAACTAAATTTGCTATCTCAATTGTGCAATTAAAGATCTTGGCAAGAAACGCCCGAGGTACGTCGGTGCCGAATTTCAAATTTTGCCACAGGGATCCAATACTAAAGCTGTTCCATATCGAATCTGGGTTGAAAACGGAAAAAGGGTAAAATAAATTAGAAATATCAGACCTATATTTATAAATTTGATACCTAATGAAAGGGGAGATTTTGCTGAATCCAGGGGAGCAAACAGTTTTTCGATGCAACAATTAGATTTTTAAAAAATAACTAAAGTATGAAATTTAAGTGGCAACGGAAAAACGGAAAAAGAGAAAAATAAATTAGAAATATCAGACCTATCGTTACAAATTCAGTACCAAATGAAAGAGGTGATTTTTCTGAATCCTGGGGTGTAAACAGTTTTTCGATACGACAATTAGATTTTTTAAAATTAACTAAAATATGAAACTTAGATGGCAACACTTCATTTCAATCTTTTCATAATTTGCAGTGCGAATCACGCGAATACAAAAAGTCTTTAACTTAAAAATTTATTTGTATATTTTATTTTTCCATTCAAAGCATTTTAGTGAAAAATATTTATGGCGCATGCGCAGGCGTTTTTTACCCACAATTTAAACACTAATCATAATTTTGAAAATTTCTATAGATATAATTTCAAGTTGGGTGAAGACCTAAGTTTCTGCCAAGCGCCGTTGAATTCCGTCCAGCCGTTCTCGAGTGATGCCCGGATAAACGTGTTTTAGTCTTTTACCCCCTAGGGGGGGGGGAATTTCTGAAAAGTTGATAGATATAATTTTAAGTTGGGTGAAGACCTAAATTCCTGCCAAGAGTCGTTGAATTCCGTCCAGCCGTTCTCGAGTGATGCCCGGACAAACGTGTTTTAGTCTTTTACCCCCTAGGGGGCAACGGGGGGGAATTTCTGAAAAGTTGATAGATATAATTTTAAGTTTGGTGATGACCTAAATTCCTGCCAAGCGCCGTTGAATTCCGCCCAGCCGTTCTCGAGTGATGCCCGGACAAAAAAAGCGACATTCGGACACGATGACACACACACAGACACACACACAGGCAAAATTTTCTGAAGTCATTTTCGGCTTTCATGGGGTGTGAAACGTGAAGATATCGCAAAATTTTTTTGATTCCGACAAATTTACAGACAAAAGTCTGATTTTATTAATATAGATATATATATATATATACACACATATATATATATATATATATATATATATATATATATATATATATATATATATATATATATATATATATATAAATGATACAATGATATGACTGAAATTTATAAGAACTTTATATGTTGTAATAGCTGCAGCGTCGCATGCTTATTCGATGTCAGTCAAACTTTAAAATTTTGCATTTTCCATGGAAATCTTTATGTATGTCAATTTGTGTCCAGTTTGCATTACTCCTTCTTGGTGCGTCTTTTTGTGTGTGTGTGTGTTATGGGGTATATTCATCATAAATGTCTTTGAGATTTATTTGTCGTATTGAATAACTAATTTCAGTTTTGAAAATATCACCTCCGTTTGCACAATTGCCTGTAACACAGGTTTTAGTTTTCGTACAAACAGAAGTAAAGCTGTTTTCAAAAGTTTAAAGAATCGTCAATTAAATATAATAAAACAACAAAGCAAAAACAAATAAAAAGTTGATTTTTTTTTGTCAAATATAGCCATTTTAATGCAGGTAGATTACTTAAAAAGCAAACATCACACGCATGCATTAACACTATTTTTCACTTTCCCACACAGAAAATATACTAAAGGCATTTTTGCTTTCATGGTGTCTGAAACGTGACTAAATCATAATTCCTATTAATATGTGCTATTTACAGACAAAAATCATATTGCACACAAGCAAACGTTTTTGACCCGAATCTATACGAAAAAAAAAAAAAGGCATTAAACAGTAACTAAGAAAATACACTTCTTTCGGTTTCATCTTACAACATTAGAGCTTGTAAATCATTCACGAAAATAAAATTCCCAAAAAATATTTTATTATAATGAATCTTTAATTGACATTACGTTGTTTATTATCCTAAACCCTGAAATTTGTGACAAACTTTATCATTCCTGGCATGACGTATCATTATCTTTCTTAAAAAATTCGTCTGCTATTGAGACGAAATGGTTAACGACCTGATATAAAACAATTAGTTTAAAATAATGGCTTTTCATAATTACGTTTCAAGTAATTAAATATTCCTTAAATATTGGAGAATAAATATGGTTAAATATATAACATAAATGATATTTTTAATTGAAATATAAACTATTAAATGTATTTAATTACACAAAAAGGGTTAAAATTGCCTGATCAGTTGTAAATGTTTTAAACTATAGAGGATAACATCAAATTTTTGCGTAAAATGATTTTTTATGAGGATATATAACGTTATATTATTCCATATATATTATATAAGGTCAGCAATAGAAAATTAGAAGTTTTGAATAAATTGAGAAGATAATGAAAAAAAAAATAAAGTGGCCTCAATTTGAATAAATTGAGGTGACATTTTACCAAAAAAAAAAAAAAAAAAAAAAAAAAAAAAACATTTAATTTCATGTGGTTACGTTTATGTGAGATTATTAAACACTATTGTAGATTTAGATTATTAAGATTATTTAATATTTATTTTTATATTTATATTTATTCTTTGTATGTTTTAGAAATTATGTGTTGATTGAATTATGATATATTGGAGATTCATCTATTAATTTTTCATTACAAGTTAATGACTTTTTCAACGGGAAGAATTCAGTTAAAAATTATTTTCAATGAGAAATTGTGTGCAAAATAGATAAGTTTTCCATATGAACTTTACTTAAATTTGCATGTTTTTTCTTTTTTTCGTTTTTAACTATTTCTTTATCATTGGTTATGTGGTATAAATATTTACATATTTTATTTTACATATTCTATTATCTACATCAAAATTTTTTATAATCATACAGGACGTTATCATAAAATAACTTAAATATGATCTGAACAGAATCAGATGAATTTCATTATTAAACGTGTAGAAAAATATATTCAGATCTGAAATGAGAGTTAAATTAATAGCAATGTAATATGAAAAAAAAAATTATTTATTTTTTAAAACAAAGTATAATAATAACACTTATTTATACGATATTTGTTATTGCACTCCCTCCCTTAATATGAATAAATATATATAGAGAGAAAGACGTGTATACAAAAATAGAAAAGCCTGTGTCTCCCACCCATTTTCTACGGGTTACCTAAAATATATAAATCTGGTTTCTCCAGCCTTCAATGATAGATTATTCTAAATCCTCTCTCTATAATATTTCTCGCTATCTCAAACTTTATACCTTTTGCAGTTAATTCTCAATTTAGATTAGTCTTTGTTTATACTTTTCCTGCAGACTGAAAGCAGATTAATATTCCATCCGACTGTTTGTTATTGGTTTTACTCGACGTCGTTTCCCTCTTTACATTTATTCTTATTTCTTTGGGCTGTGTTACTCTTAAATATATATATATATATATATATATATATATATATATATATGTGCGTGTAATGACTATTCTACTAAACATTATTTAAATATCGATACCCTAACTGAACTTATCTACTTCTTCCTTACTTCTAACTGTTTAAAAGTTAAAAAATATTTCTGCAGGCAATTAAATAAGACTACTAAGGGCTTTTAAATTTTTTGTTTGTATTCCTAAAATTCTTTTGCAATTCACTGAAAATAAAAATAAATTTGTTTTACTAGATAAAACCTATTTATAGCATCATCACATCGATGATATCATCACTGACGTTTTTCATATATGGTATAATTAATATTGTGCTAATTTCTTCAATAATTTGCTTCAATTTACCTTTGAACTATAAAATGATAATAAACCTATATTAATCGAAAGTTCTTCTTCTGATACAAATTCTATGTTTATTATTTCTGTTTATAGAAAGCCCACTTTTTTAAGCCATTATTTTAATTTTATATCTGGAAGAGTCGTTACTCATAGATATACCGGTTTCTACACTTTAATTCATCCAGTTAAATCTTATTAAAATACCGGTGAACATAATTTTATAGAATTAAGCACCAAATTTTACTAAAATATCTGAACATATTTCAAACTTTTTGAGCGCTGTTAATATATTAGTAATCTTTAAGTCATAAAATAATTTGTAACATTTTAAATTGTTTTATCGCACTTTTGATCAAACCGCTGTTGTTTATAACGTACCTTGTAAATCATGTAACTGATTATTTCAGAGTAACTCGTTCTCTACCTTACTCTCGCGTTCTTGAAATTCAGAGAATTTTTAAAAACTGTGAATATTAGATCAAAAGTTGTAAACATGTCTTAGAGACAGGTCGTTTATATGATTCCGATTAAGTTAAATTTATTGTTTCAAATTACTCCAATTATCTTTCTAGAATTTACTTTGAAGGAGGGTTTACAAGACTTCAGCCTTCTCCATTTTATGAAGCCTGTGCAGTGACTGCTTAATATACTGCACTTCTATAATGAGTTGTCTTTTTTCAGTTGTTTAAAATATACAATTCAATCACTGATTGAAGAAACCAGACATGTCACAAAAACCTAATTTTAGAGGAGACACAAAAATTTGTTTTTACAAATTTTGAGAGAATTTAAAATTCTGAAAAAATTACACAGCATTTTTATTTCTATTCTTGTCATAAATAAAACATTTTAATCAAAATATAATAATACATACGTCCATGGTGATCATTTTTGCAATGTGGATATGTCTTCTTTTCGAACTTAACAATCATTTTTCCCACATGTGATGGAATTGCTTTACGTCATTCATTTACTTCAAATGTTTTCATTGAAAATCTATGTATTGCTTTATATAATATGGCACAGGTAGAAGAAACATAAAAATAACTAAATTACACGTTATTACAGTGGTTGGTAAAATTCTTAATATGTTGGCCTTTCTTAAAGTTTTATACAAAAGGCACATATTTTCTCTTCCAGATTGAACTGTTTTAGAATTTTAAGGTCTTTCATTTTATTGATGTTTATAGAATTTCTCTGCAGTTACAATTTCGTTGACAGCATTTTGAGAAGACGAGAATCATTACACTTTCTGAAACAAAAATGATTGAGGACGAATCTAAAAATAAACTCAGACGTTACAATAGTACCGGTATTTTCGGAAGAACATTCAATATAATTATACGAAGAAAAAAAAATCCTGTCTTTGATGGGCAACCTCTTTGATTAAAGTGACGTGGTACTACTGGCGTAGTAAGTAGGAAACTAAGATAGTCAAGAATTATTGAGGAATTGAATAAACACTCTGACTTCGCCTGATACTTTTGAAGCACTTGCCACTGTATTAATGTACTCGTCGGGATTAAACATCTTATCAATATTTTTTTTTCCTCTTCATTATCCAATTTTTCCGTGGTAAGGCAAGTAAAAGTGACCTCTCATTAAAAAAAATATATATATATATATATTTTAATCTTGAGTTCCACCAATGCCGTTATGATCCGAATGAATGCGGGGAATTTCTTCTTCCCCCGCAGTTGTCACGGAAAAGATAGATCTCCTCAACTTTTGTGATCTAAAATCTTTAACTTCCTGCAAAAGATATTATATCATAAGGATGTCTTCTTCAACTCCCTCATGATAAACACAACTTGTCATGGTATTGTCACGCGAATTATGAATATAAAAGTTGTTGACACCAAACTGTCGATGTAATAAAGATTTTTAACGGGTATTTTAAGCAAATACAAAAACGCCATAAAGTCCAAAGCTAAAACGTTGCTGCCCTCAGTTTGGGGAGAAGCAACAGTTTCTTTAAGAGATTTGTAAAGCTTGTGGTTTTACTTTTGTATTCAATTAATTAGATCACAGAAACTTGTTTTGTAGTTTCATTTAATGAGTGACGCTTAATTTTATTGTTTTGTTCCTCACACGTAGCACACGTATCCTCGAAACTACCTTGAAGTCCATTGAAAAGTTCTTACAAAGTAGTACCAGTAGAAGTTACTTCACTTTCCCTTGAAGATACAGATATATATTGAAAAAAAAAAAAAAATGCATTGTTTTGTCTGTGAGGTTTGACGCTAGATACTTCGTGAACATTTAAGAATTTTGCGACTAGCTTAAAATGAAAGACGGAATATGCTCATGGATCAAAGCACAGTCTTCAGAGGCATCGCATTCATACTATGGGCGATACCACTTAAACCATTTAGTGGTTCTCGCTTTGTCAGTAAGTCTGCAATTCGTTCACCTCGTTTCCTCCAAATGTTATGCATATTCAATAAAATGCTCGACATACTTGTAGGCGTTGTTGCTGAATAAGAATAGAGAATTTTCTTACTTGTATATTTGAGAGATTAAAATTAGAAATTTGCGTAACTTTTTTAGCTAACGAGTTAACATTTAAACAAAAGTATATTAATTAAATAAATGAATAATAATAATAATAATAATAATAAAACTTTTATTTAAATGGAGATTTTTTTTTCAGGAATAGCATTTTATTATAAAATCAAATTTTAATAATAAATAAATAATAATACAACCTTATTATGTTACATGCATTTTATCAAAAAAAAAAAAAAAAAAAAGATAAATATAATTTTCGTCATTTTTTTACAATATACATAAATAAGTCCACTATTAAAAGCTTTATTCTAAAAGGTTTTCGTTTCAGAAACATATATTTTAAACATTATTGACTAAAGAAAATTAATAAAATACGCATTATTTTAATGTATTTTTCATGTTTCTAAACGAATCTGTGTATTATTTTCTATTATAAAGCCTAATTTAAATTTAATATCTTAGTTTGCGAGGTTACATTGTCTAGTGTACCTCATGAGTCGATATATTAATTCTCTAAGTAATTAAGGACTACGAAGTAGAGATGAAATTCAATATAAATAATCTGGTGTGTCACTCACACGACATTCTCTTACCCTGAAATTTAATACTATAATAATTTTTTATGATAATGCAGACGATTTCCATATTAGAGAGGTAGTGTAACACTAAATATCCAAAAAAGTCCATTTTACTCTCAATATTAAAAAAAATACGATTTTTTTTTTCGTTAAAATTAAAAGAAATCTATAACTTTGTTTTAAATTATCACAGATTTATAGTTCAACCATTCGTTTTAAAGGTATTCGCAAGCTCTTTTGAATGATACCCATCATGAAAATTTACTCCCCTTGAGGGGGGACTTCTCCCCCCCAGGGGGGAGGCGAGGCTCCTACATACACAAAATTTTTTCCCAGTTAATTATCTCTATTACAAAAAATATATGTTCGTTTCATTTGGTTCAGTGCAGTCTATAGACGTTAAACTCTACTTACCTGCAATTTCCCCCATAGACGTAATGTATTAGAATTTTCTTGATTATCCCTGTACACGAACCATTTGCTTGATCTTAACGAAAAGCTTACTGTAGCATCCCTATATGATACACATTTAGAATACCAAGTTTGAACTTTCTGCCATAATTTGTTTTTGAGATATGCTGATAACAGACAGACACACACACAGACACCCACACAGACACACAGACACACAGACCATTTGCTAAAAACATGATTTTCGTATTCAGGGAACCTCAAAACATGTAAATATAACAAAATCTCGCGTTCGAAAATTTGACCCAAAAACAATACTTTCTCTACCTTATGGGTAAGAGAAAGTAAAAATTCAATATGGATTTATTGAATTTATGAGTGAGGAACTAGACTACTCGCTATTTGCAGTGATTGTGTGGTTGCAATGAAGAAACCAATTTTATTACTCGGGAGTATAAAATCATTGTTATACTTTTAGTTTAATTTTCCCAGAAGCATGCCACTCTCAGAATTCTACAATCTTCAACTGACTATAAGAATAACTATTATTTTCTTAACCCGTTAGTAGTCGCTAGTTGGTCGATTTGCCGCCCATCTTTCAGTGTTGCCAGAATTTTTTATTCAATAGCCACCAAAAAGTTTTAGAAGTGTCATTTGATATACATAAAACACGAATAAAATCGATGAGAGGTCGGTCACATCACTTCTTAAAATTATTGGTGACATTTAAATAAAAAGTGCGCAATCTGTAATAGGTCGCGCTGTCTATAGCGACTACTAACAGGTTAAGCATAATCACTGCGTGATTTCTTTTACATTTCTCGAAAAACAAGTAATCAAAAAATTTGTTTAAAGTAATACATATACAGGAATTAAAATAGCTATTCATACAGATTTATATATAAATATAATCATTTTATCGTCGTAGATATAGTTCATTTAAATCTTTTTTTTTTTCTTTTTTTTTTTTTTTTTTTGTTAGAGCTTGAATTAATATTATATTTTTCTGTACAAGATTTCACTAAGTTTGTAAATTTACCTGGTATATTTTCGGATAAAATATCTCAAAAATTAATTTAAACTATATAAACTATACCTTTTTATGAACTGGCTTGATCTCAGAAATTCAAATATGTAATGAAAATGGGGTGTTACTATTAAGTTAATTCAACTTTTAATATCTATACCACCCCCTGAGCAAAATTTAAAAATACTATTCGTAACCGATAGCATTAATAACAATAGTATTAATTATGAATTGATTGACACAGGACACCAGCTGCATATATGTATGATAATTGGCTTTATATATATATATATATATATATATATATATACAGTCGGTAACAAAAATGTCCGAACACTAACAAAAGTTCCTATGTAAAAAAAGTACACTTCATACGGTTTTGCTACATAAATACTTGTCGAATCATGTTTTTACACTGACTAAGAACAGGATTCGACAAGGATTTATTTAACAAAACCGTATGAAGTGTACTTTTTTTTTTAATAGGAATTTTTGCTAGTGTTCGGACACTTTTGTCACCGACTGTATAGATATATATGTATATTAGGGATGGACCGGATATGGATTTTACCGGATAACCGGATACGGATATCCGGCATTCCGGATATTTTTTTTTACTTTGCCGATCCGGAAATCCGGCCGGATATGTCATCGGATATCCGGCAGTCCCCTTCCCCAGTTCACATGAAATTTTCAGTTTTTTAAGAGCACACAATAATTAAACTAGTATATTGTGGCCACCACAATACTTTCTTCTATATTTTCCTATACAAATTTACTAAGGGCAAATAATTTATTAAAACTATTATTCATTAAAATTATCTAACATGAAGAATGCAAATGATTTTTATCTTGGAGAAAACTAAAACCAAATATCCAAATAAGGACAGTTTTGTTGCCTATAAATAAATCTTAAAAAATGCGTATTTATAATGGTTATCTCATATATCATACAAGTTTAGATATAGTCTTCCCGTTATCGAGGAAATTTTCAGTATAGAAGCGCCATCTGTTGGTCTATAAGCATCCAACTTGAATCAGCGTAATGTCTCATAATGTCCTTCTCACATATCAAGTTTTGTTTGATTATACGCCATAGAACCTGAGATATAGTCTTTTCTTAAATTACAGAAATCTCTGTGTGGCAGCGGCAGCTGTTGAGCGGCTGACATCAAAAATTGATAGAAACTAATTTATGTGAAGATTCAACTACAGATAAATTTTAATGCAATTATGTGCATTAGTTCCTGAGATATAGCCTTCCCTTAAATTGCAGAAATCGCTTTTTTAGCAGCGCCACCTGTTGGCCGATAAGCATTATTTATTAAAGTTACCCACCACGATAAATGCCGGTGATTTTCATCTTACAGCAATTTAAAAAAACTGCACTATAGCAGCGTAACCTATTGGTAGATATACATCCAAACTGAATCGGCATAATGTTTCATAATGGTCTTCTCACATATCAAGTTTTGTTTAATTATACCCAATAAAACCTGAGATATAGCCTTTTCTTAAATTGCAGAAATCGCTGCGTGTGCATCACCTGTTGAGCGGTTGACACCAAAAGTTGACGGATACTAATATATGTCAATGTACATCTACATATAAATTTATATTCAAATCTGTACAGTAATTCCTGAGATATAGCCTTCTTTATATTGCAGTATAACAGCGCCATCTGTTGGACGATAAGCATTTAACTTGAAACAGCATAATGTATCATAATGACCATCTTACATATGAAGTTTTGTTTGAACACACGCAATAAAACCTGTGATATAGCCTCCCCTTAATTTGAGGAAATCACTGTATTGCAGCGCCACCTGTTGAGCCGTGACACCAAAAGTTGATAGGCCCTAATTTAGGTCAAGGTGCATCTATACACGAATTTATATACAATTCTGAGTAGTGGTTTCGGAGATAAAGTTGCCACAAAATTTTTGTCTCTCTCTCACACACACACACACATTTTCTAAAAATTGTAAATTCATGTTCTTAGACCTCCCAAAACGTATAAATCCTTCGAAAACCGGAAGTCGAAAATTTTTACGCATCCCATACTTTCTTCTATTGCATATAAAAGAAAGTAAAAAAGATATTTGCATTTCGTTTTTATACAACTGAATTTCATTCGCATAACTAATATATGATATGGCCACCACATGAATTTCTTCTATATAATTTTACACAACATTCATTGAACATACTTTTTTTTATTAAATTATTAAATTATTTTTTATTATAAATGCAGATGATTTTTATCTGAAAGAATTATATCACTACATAGTGAAAGAAAGTAAATTTTTTTGCCAATATCAAAAGAAATAAGATTTTTTTCTAATTTTTTTTCGTTAAAAGATAAAAAAATCTATAACTTTGTTTTAATTTATCACAGATCTATACTTAAACCATTTATTTTAGACGAAGTCTTTCGAAACAAAACACCCATATTGAAAATTTACTCCCCCCCCCGGGGGGGGAGGGGGGGTGTTAACTCCCCATCAAGAGGGTGAAGCTATGCTGCAAACTGCACATTTTTTTTTATGTTAACTATTACTATTATAAATAATTCATATTAATTTTACAATCACACGTTTAAAATAACTCTCATTAAGTACATTTATACAAGATTTTGTCCCATACTGGCATGTTAAAAATTTAGAAAATATGCGATCACAGCACCACCTATTCAGCAATTGTTCCACAAATCTAATCAGCACCAGTTTATGTCAGGGTTCAACTAAATACCAAGTTTGGTTAAATTTCGTTTATTGGCTCTTGAGTTACAGCGTCCACAAAATTTGTGATACGCACACACACAAACTGGCAGTCAGACAGACATTTTCTAAAAACAGTCAAATCGTGTTCAGGGCATCCCAAAACGTGTAAATCCATCGAAAACTTGAGTTCGAAAATTTTCACGAATCCAATACTTTGGTAAAAAATTTAAAATTGTAAATATCATTGGGATAATAAAGCCATAACAGAGTTATTTTATTTTATTACGTTATTCTCTATTCAATAGAAGAAAGTATTGGATTCGTAAAAATTTTTGACTTCCGTTTTCGATGGATTTACACGTTTTGAAAGGACTAGAATACGATTTGATCATTTTTAGAAAATGCTTGTCTATCTGTGTGTGTGTGTGAGAGAGAGAGAGAGAGAAAGAGAGAGAACAAAATTTTGTGGCAACTGTATCTCCGGAACTACTGCTTAAAATCACAAATAAATTTATATGCAGATGCAACTTGGCCTAATTTAATGTCAATCAATATTTGGTGTCAACTGCTCAAAAGGTGGCACTGCTATACAAAGATTTCCTCAATTTAAGGGGAGGCTATATATCTCAGGATCTATTTCGTATAAGCAAACGAAACTAATATGTAAGAAGGCCATTGTAAGTCATTATGCTGGTGCAATTTGAATGCTTATCAGCTAACAGGTGGCGCTGCTATAAAGGAAGCAATTTAAAGGAAGGTTATATCTCAGGAACTACTACACATAAATGCAGATAGTTTCATACCCAGATGCAACTTGACCTAAATTAGTGCCTGCCAACTTTTGTTGTCAACCGCTCAACAGGTGGCGCTGCTATATCTCGGGTTCTATTGCGTACAATCAAATAAAATTTAATATGTAAGAAGGCCATTATGAGTCCTAATACCAGTTCAATTTGAATACTTATCGTCCAACAGGTGGTGCAGCTGTACAGCGATTTCCGTAATTTAAGGGAAGGCTGTAGCTAAGGATCTACTGCACATAATTGCATATAAATTTACATGTAGATGCACCTTGTCGAAAATTAGCTCATACTTAATTTCCCCCATAGACGCAATGTATTTGAATTCTCTTGGGTGTCCCTGTATACGAATCATTTGTTTGATATATATATATATATTAATATAATATATATATATTAATATCGTACCAAATAAATATGAGCGTAAAATATGTGAAAGTGAGAATATGTTAAAGTACGGTATAATTTACCCATATGACTTAAATAATTTATTAAACAAGAAAAATTTCTTAAATGAATTTAGAGGGATGGATAATTTTGATTCAATTTATGATAAGTTAAACCATTATAAAGACTATAAATCTATATCTAACGTTCAACAATTTGAAGCTAAAAATAAGTTAAGTAGTCCTATAGAGAGGCATTGGTATAATTGAGAAATGTATTAAATGTAACTGCTTTAAAATTTCCGTCAACAACATATTTTTTAATATCAGAAAAATTTAACAGGTAGAGTTGTTTCATAACTTAAATTCTAGTGATAAATTGGTTAACGTAGCATTTCATATGTGTTTAGATTTATTAAAATACAGGATAAAAAAGCAAGGTTTAATGAATTATTTTCATAAAAGAGCGATAGAAGTAAAATCTCACGATAAAATTATTTTAGTCTTGGAGTATAATGGACAGCACTAGAAAAAGTAAACCTTAATATTAAATTATTATTTAAATTAAATAATATAAACAACATTTTACCCATTAAAAATGTAAAAGATATTAAAGCTTTTAGATATGATAAACCCATTTGTAGAATTATATGAATTTATAATAATTTTGCAAAAATTTTGAGAGGGGGCACTGGAAAAACAATTGTTATTGTCTGGAAACTAATTATTTTAAATACGTTGATAAAGATTATGGCTACGTGCTTACTGGAGATTTTAGTTATAATTTCGAATATTTGACTGCTTATTTACATGAATTAGGGTACAAAGTACAGATTAAAAAGAATTTTGTCTAGAAATATAGTATATAAAAGAATCGCAAAAAATGTAGACATTTTCATAACGAAAATAGCTTATACATACAGTTTACCCATTGATGTGTTCAATGAATTGAGGTATCATACACTGAGAGATTTAAAAGATATTTATATAAAAAATAATGATGGAATCTTAATTGATATTTATGCACATTTAAAAACCTCAATTACAGATTTACAAGATAAATGTACTGTTTCATACATCGACAAAGCTAACACAGATTTTGCAATCATTTCAGTGTTGCCAGATTGGGGACTTTTATTATTCAACTCTCACCGATAATTTTGAGAAGTTATGTTTGATGTACATGACAGACGATTAATCTTGAAAATGATTAGGCAATTACTGCAATTAATATTTATTGGTGGACACTGAATAAAAATGTCTCCAATCTGGAAAAACAGAGTCATTTGCAAAAAAAGAAAAAAAAAAAAAAAAAAAAAAAAAAAAAAAAAAGCTGAAAAATTTTATGATAGCTAAAATATCCATAATTATATTCTCCTGAAATAGAAAAAAACAAGAAATTAGCGATAGAATTAAGGCATTTTATAAGAAATTAAAATTAAAACAAAATATTCAAGACTTTCCGCATTTAGTTCTTGTAACCAAATTTCATAAAACCCCCATTTCATTTAGAGCAGCTACATGTGGTTTTGGTTCTAACATAGTTAACACCAATAAGTCATCACTGAATAAACTAAATAAAATGTTTAATACAGTTTTACAAAATAACAATACATTTATAATTAAAAATAGTTATGAACTTATTAACAATTTAAAATGTTTAAGTAATTATTTGCCTATGATTTTGAAGATTTCTGAAATATTTGCATGTGAATCTGAAGAAGAATTGTGTAATAGTATTAACTTTTCAGATCTGAAAATTAAAGTTAAGTGTTTTTTTTTGAGACGTATAATGCATTGAATTTTGATAAGGATGAGTTTTTTTTCTTTATTTCATTTTTTTTGTTCAAGAAAATTATATATACGATGGCGATAATATTTACAGACAAGTTCAAAGCAACGCACTGAGGGGAACTTTAGGAATTTTAAATTTCAATATAAAATGTTTCAGGTATATTGACGACTTATTGTTTGTTAAACTTAATGCTATTGAGGAAATGGGAAAACTTTAGCTTTTATCCAGACTCTTCAAAATTAAAACTTTCTTCCAGTAATCCTATTGATGTCGAATATTTAGATATTAATCTAAAAATGAAGGATAATAAAATAACTTCTTTAATTTATGATAAAAGAGATCACTTTAATTTTGATTCAATAAAACTTATAAATTTTTCTTCAAATTTACATTTATCAGTTTTTAGAAATATATTTTTAAATGGAATTAGACTTGAACATAAACTGAGTTCTGAAACCTCCAATAAAATAAATGATATATTACGTGTTCAGAAGCTAGCTATTTATCAAAGTAATCAGGTTAAGGTTAATAAATTTTTGCTCAAAGGTTTTATAAGAAATAAAAAATACCTAAGTTAAGTGATGTCAGTTATCGAAGTTGGTAGTGTTTGAGTTACAGAATGGCAACTAGTATTTAAGGAATAGAGAGTAATTTTTTTTTTTTTTTTTTTTCGGTCTTGGCAGGTGTGGGAGATTGTTGTTGGCATAAAACTAGTTTAACCCCACGGGCAAGTCATGTGTCTTTCCGCCTGTTTCTTTACGCTCTTTACTTTCTTAAATTACTTTTCATAAATTTTGTTTGTGTTTTTCTGTTAAGATTTTTGTTGATTTAGTTTATCGTTTCGTTTGTGTTGCTAGTTGTTAACTTATAAACTTTGATGTCTTTAAATATATGTATTTCAATATATATAATTACATTAAATAATAGGAAATAAATAAAAAATATCTGTTCATTAATGAATAATGCAAATGGGACTTTTAGGATTATGATCGGCACATTTACGTGCTAATATTCGTTATTTATTTTATGTTCAGTTATTTAAAATAAGGCCTACATAAGAATTTTCATTATTATTATTATTATTATTATTATTTATTTATTTAGCATATATATTGGGGAATAATAAAAATATTTATTTCTAGCGTAGGTACTAAAAATAATGCATAACTTTAGTACACATAATTCAAATCATCTTTATTAAAAATATCCAATTAGTTCAAAAAATTACTTCTGAGCTTTCGAATCATATTCGTAGCGTCTTCGTGAAAGTTTAAAATACTATAAAAACATTTTCGTGAAAAATATTAGATAAAAAATAATTGAAATATAAGTCCATAAATATAATGTTCATTTAAAAAGTAGAATTTTAAAGGAACTTTATATTTACTTTTTAAATGAATATTACTTTTTAAATGAACTTTATATTTATGCACTTATATTTCGATTATTTTTTATCTTATATTTTTGACGAAAATGTTTTTATAGTATTTTAAACTCTGAAGAAGACTCTACGAATATGCGTCGAAAGCTTAAAAGTATTTTTTTTTTTTTTTCAATTTATTGGATATTTTTACAAATAAAAATGCTAATACTTGAAATTTTCGTAATTTTGAAGACTTGGATATTTGAGCTAAATTTGCATGGTGAAGTTATGTACTTAATTTAATCGAATTTAACTTTTACTTAAATTATTAAAAACACCTTAATCGTAGCTTTTTATCAATTAAAAAGATAAATATACAAATAAGATAAACAATTATTAATACATACATAGTTCAGGATATATTATTTCATCTCAACATGCATCTGAGAAACATGAAATCTAAAAATAGAAATAATAATAAACTTAGAAATATAATTTTGATTCTGATGGAAGTCTGCATCAATAAATACAATGATTTGTATCCTTGCAATTTATCCTTCAGAGAGAAAGAGAAATAATGATACATTTCATGGCCTGGACTATAGAATTTTTAATTAGGATTTGCCTAAATGAAGGGATTCGTCTGCATGGTTAACTAATTTAGAATGTATATATATATATATATATATATTATAAGCATTTTTATGGTATCTAATGCGTAAATCAGCAGAATAACAGTCTCATTAATATAGATAATTACCAGCTTTTATATGGAATAAAATGCAATGGGATGGAATTCAATGAGTACACTCTAAACGCAAAAGTCTTAAATTCAGTTTAAAAAGTGCCTTAAACAGATGATCACTTTTTAAGCGAAAATAAGTCTTACTTTTTAAGACAAATTCTGCATCTAAAATTAAGACATTGTAA
This sequence comes from Salticus scenicus, assembly GCA_963930645.1. Lineage (NCBI taxonomy): Eukaryota > Metazoa > Arthropoda > Arachnida > Araneae > Salticidae > Salticus > Salticus scenicus. The sequence continues at coordinate 274,903,492 of OZ005649.1, read as the reverse complement.
ATGACTTAAAAATCCACCATCTGTTTTTTTTTTTTTTTTTTTTAAGTTTAAAAACGTACCCGTGTTATGCTAAAAAAATCTGACATTTTAAAAGCTTTTTAAGAAATAAATAAATAAAGATGGCGTGTGATTACTGTTTTCTGTTAAAAATATACTTTAGAATATTATAAAGCATTAATAAAATATAATAATTTATTAAAAAAAGAAAAAAGAAAGAAAGAAAGCTCACTTCCAACCCAGCGTGTTGAACTCACTATCTTTGATAATGTAGACGAGTGCTCCTACCGATCACACCACGACGTTACACAAAATTCCATTGTAATATACACTGCAATATTCACTAAATGAATTCTAGTGTTATAATTAGTATTTTCGCCCTTAAAACTATTGATCTTAAATCTAAAGTTCAATATGTATTAATTCTATAAAATTTTATGTGTAAAGGTTTAAAATTTTGTAAAACATAAAGGAATATATGAAAACAAATATATCAAAAATATATACAAGTTTATCTTAATGCTTTTCCATTTAATTAAATGAGAGAGCTTTAAATAAAAAGTAACATTATTCATTTATTTATTTATTTATTTAACCAAATTATTTTTGCGCTTAAAAATGTTTTTTATTAAGTATTTCAAACATAATTCCACGCAAATATGATAACAGCATTTACCATTCATGCACATTTGTTACCTTAAATCTGAAAATTTTCTAATAAGATTATTTAACTTTCACAAATAAGAGCTTTACAAAAACGCGATTTTTGAAATTTATTTAATTATTTTAAGCTTTATTTGAACACATATGTAGACAGCATATTTAATTAAATAATAGTAATTAAAATAAATATTTCCATGGGTTATTTATTGATATTTGACATATATAAAATATTTCACTTGATGGAATTGAGTAAGTCTAAATCTAGGAGTAAAATAAGAGTGACTAGTCTTTTCTTATTTACAATGATTTTCAGAAAATTCTCATAAATAAAAACACTTACTGAAAGTTATTATTTCTTCATTTGTTTTTATTTATGTATTTTATTTTAAAAAAAAAGAGAGAGAGAGAGAGAGAGAGAGAGAGAGAGAGAGAAATTTAAATTTTTGATATTTGTATTATATTTTCAATTTAAAAATATTAATATATATTTTTTTTTCTGCTGCTAAGTTAAAAATTCTAAAAAGAAATTATCATTTATTTAAACTGTATCTTGATATGAAAAAAACGAGAGGACGAAAATGATTTTGATTAATTTAACACATGGCGCCAATACTAATAGTCAACGATGAGATGACACAATGATTTATTTTAAGACATTTTATTTGTCTTATTTTAAAACATATTACTCTATTAAGACATTTTATATTAGTTCATTTGCAACTATAGATTATTAAGACGCAAAAGTGTCTTAAATAAAGATATTTATTTTGTCTAAGCTTCATATTAAGACATTTACGTGTCTGAAATGTATTTTTTGAAATTTTTTTTTTTCGTCTTACTTTAAGACACTTTTATTTACACTGTACCTGTACGATTTAGGAAGGGGGAAGACATATTTCATGTCAATACTATCAAACACGCAAACTAAATCTTGAATATTTGGATAAGGCAAACATAAAACAGTGCCTAGAACGAATTTTCATTTGATATTTGAATATTTTGTACAAAAATATAGATTAAAGAACGATATCAGAGTATATATATATAATTTTCCCTGGAATAAAGAAAGGTTATGTGCTAAAATGACTTTCATTTCTTTAAAATATGATTTAAATATATATAGGTAGACGTAACTGTTAGAGATTTAGTTACAAGTAAAAAAGTGTCGAAATGTGTAAAAAAAAAAAAAAAAATCTCCACTATGTATATATATTTTTTTCATGTAAGAATAAAAGCGTTTTTATGCGAATATTTATGCTTTTGAAAAAAAATGCCGGTGCACATTTTCTAATAGTTGTAAGATTATATATTTATTTATTGAAACAAGGTGACCAGCGACATTCACAAATACGATAAAAATGTAGAAAGAAAACACCAAAAATTCGTTATTATTTCTTCGCATCTATAAAGAAAACCCAAGATAAGAAATTATTTGATCTTTCCCCCAGGTATTGTTTATTTTTTACGGCAATAACTTCCGGCAGCATAGAAAATAGATAATGTTTATATGTGCAAATACACCATTTTGTTGATATAGCTAGATACAATATTCAATAGATTTGAGAAGAGCAAAGCAAAAACAATGCATATTTCTCTCATCACATTATTTAATAATTTAATCATGGTGCATTTTGCATTTTTTCTTATTTCATATAAAGATAATAATAAGTATTATTTCTTAAATATTTATGTATCTAATAATTAGGTTTAGTCCGTTGAAAAGGTACAAAGCAAATATTTATTAAAATTCCTTATAGTAAAGATCCAATAGGCGGACTTTTTACTGGGAATTAATATAATGAATAAATTGTAACCTTATAAAAGTTTATAATAAAAAAGTTTTTAAATGTACTGAATAATACATTTTGCTTAAAAACAATTCATTTCTATTTCCCCAGTCTCAGAGTTCTCTTCTTGCTGACCGAAATTGTTATCGTTCAAAATCGATGTCCGCATAGCTGCAAATGGTGCTTCATTTGTGTAACTATTTACAATGAGTAGCCCGTAGAACCTCTGATTTTTTTTCTTCTTTTAATTGTTGTACTTAAGATCTCGCGTAAAATTTCATCTTAAAAATAATTCATTGAAGGTTGATAAATAGTTCATAAAATAACATTAATTTGGTAATATTTTACTTTTTTTTAAGAAAGTATTATTTTTAAATATGTTTTTTATTTAAAATATTACATGAATTTAATAAATAATTTTTAAATAATGTGCCCCGTTGATAATATCTAATATAGAAAAAATAAAAATTAAATAAATATTTAGAAAATGCCAAAAATCTATCTTTATTCAAAATTTCAAAATGCAAGTTTAAAATTGTATTTCGCAGTAAAATGCCCTTGGGTGTTTAACAAGATAATAAAGATGACAACATTGCATAGCAATCTATAAATAAAATAATCAATAATTTTTACATACTCTTACTATGCATTCTCAAATGTTTTTGAGATTCTGTCCGGATCAACCAATGGCAATTCTTGTGTGAATTGCATTTTATAAGGAAGAAAGTGGTGTTTTATTAATATTCGACGTATTGTAGGTGGTGAAAAAACACGTTTCTAGCTTGGCTAGAAACGTGTTTTTTTTTTTTTTTTTTTTTTTTTTTTTTGCTAGATAGATAACGTTTCGTCAGAAAAGTCTCATATCCCAAGTTAAAATTCATGCTAGTACCAGCAACAAAAATAGGCTAGTTATTGCTATGTATTGCTATGTCTGCTAGATTTTCATGCTATTATATGCTTTATATTGCTAGCCAGCATCAGATGCTATATTAGCTAGCTAACACAGCAAAAGCATGGCAAGCTATGTACAAGCATTTTATGCTTATTTGTTGTTTGAGCTTCTTCCAAAGCATGGAGAGGTATGCACCTTAACAAGCTATTATATGCTTTTTCATGCTTGCCAGCATAACATGCTATGTAGATAGCTTAGGTAGAAATAGCATGGCATGCTGTATCCCAGTAAGAAGTGCTAACTTGCTGCACAAGCTTCTTCCAATCATGGCAAGGTATGTACCTTAATAAACTATTATATGCTTTTTTATGCTTGCTAGCATAATATGCTATGTAGGCAGCTTAGGCAGAAATAGCATGGCATGCTATATCCCAGTAAGAAGTGCTAACTAGCTGCACAAGCTCTATTCCAATCATGGCAAGGTATGTACCTTAACAAGCTATTATATACTTTTTTATGCTTGCTAGCATAATATGCTATGTAGGCAGCTTAGGCAGAAATAGCATGGCATGCTATATCCCAGTAAGAAGTGCTAACTAGCTGCACAAGCTTCTTCCAATCATGGCAAGGTATGTACCTTAACAAGCTATTATATACTTTTTTATGCTTGCTAGCATAATATGCTATGTAGGCAGCTTAGGCAGAAATAGCATGACATGCTATATCCCAGTAAGAAGTGCTAACTTGCTGCACAAGCTTCTTCCAATCATGGCAAGGTATGTACCTTAACAAGCTATTATATACTTTTTTATGCTTGCCAGCATAATGTTCTATATAGGCAGCTTAAGTAGAAATAGCATGGTATGCTATATCCCAGTAAGAAGTGCTAACTTGCTACACAAGCTTCTTTCAATCATAGCAAGGTATCTACCTTAATAAGCTATTACATGCTTTTTTTTTACTTGCCAGCGTAATACGCTAAGTAGGCAGCTTAGGTAGAAAATAGCATGGCATGCTATATGCCAGTAAGAAGTGCTAATTTGCTGCACAAGCTTCTTCCAATCATGACAAGGTAGGTACCACAATGAACAATTGTGTGCTTGTTTATGCTTACCAGCTTCAAATGCTATGTAGGCAGCTTATGTAGAAGCAACAGGATGTGCTATGTGGCAGTAAGATGTGCTAATTTGCTACGCAAGCTTCTTCCAATCATGACAAGGTAGATATCACATCACAATGAACCATTTTTTTCCTTTTTAATGCTTGCAAATATCAAATGCAATGTACCAAAGTTAAGCAGCAAGATGCATTAATTTGCTTTTTATGATTGGAACAAGCCCTGTAGCATAGATATATTTCCCAACGTTGGCGAATTACGCCGTTTATCGATCATTTTTTATCAATAATGGCCAATATCTGTAATGCAAAATTGAAAGTTCATAAAAGTTTTTATATTTAGGGTTTTAGCTCATATTTTTCTTTTTATTAAATTTATAAAGTATAGAAAACTGATAATTAATGCTTTAAATTTTGGGAGTGCACCGGAAAAAATTTACCAATATTGATAAACATCACACCGAAGAATGGCAATTGCGATTCAGCCAATCAGAGACAAGCCGCCATCTTGGCTTAGAATTGTAAATAAACAATCTATTACTCCGTGCAATCTACTAATATGGGCCTCACGTTCTCTGTTCCTTCCATGGATGTACTTTACCCAAACTTTTGCTATAAAAGATAAGTAATATTTAATTGATTTCTTTATATATATCGTAGCATTTTTTTATTTTTATTTTTATCATAGCCTATTTAAATTTATATAACGTTAAATTTGATTACAGCGTGGAAGAATTCTTTCCGCAATGTAGGCTTAAGTAGAATAAGCAATTTATTTTTTCCTTTTATAAACAAATTAATATAAGACTTCGTATTATTTTGCTTGCCATTATTCTGATTTTCTCAAATATCAATATTCCGAATGATAATATGACAAGTTTGAAATGATCTACTGTTTTTGTTTTATTATTTAATCAACACTGTTTGCTTTATTTACGCATGTTAAATATAATCGTAGTACTAAGAACGGCGATATTAGAAATTAAAATATTAGAAAGACTAAGTTTGCTTTTCATAAGTATTGTAATGTGAGCGATAAGTTAAATCTGCTTTGATATATTCATATCAGTTATATGTTGTATGATTGCTGACATTAATTCAGTAAAGTGGAAAATGTACATATTTCAGTAAAAATACCTTTTTCTTGTAATATTTAAGTAGATATTCATGTTATTACTTAAATTCACTCTATAGTATTTAAAATTTGTAATAACTTTTTAGATACTAAAAAAAATTCTAATTTTTAAAAACAACTACTTAGAAAAGTATTTACTTTGTTCATCAACTATGTGTTATTGCCTGATACTTTTTTTTTTCAGATGTGTTGGTATAAATAACACAGCAAACACTGAGCTTTCATGCTGCATGTAACTGTTATTATTATTATTATGATTTTTTTTTTTTTTTTTTTTGTATTTACGTTGAAAGAGGTCATCAATTGATAATTCTACAGACAAAAATAGTGCTATTCAATACAAAAGTTACTTATCATTACAGATGTAAACATATAGTAATCACATATGAAATAGCATAACTATACGCAATTTGTGACTTTAAAATTTGTTAATTATAATTTATTATACTTATTAAATATATGAAGAATAGGAAGCATTTGCATATGATATTGATTTTTAAAATTTAAAGAGAGGCGTATTTAAATATTATATATTAAAAAAATATATATATATGCTTTTGAGTCTCTTCATATCAGGCATAGGTTACTAACACCCTCCTCGTCCTTCAACTCTCTCTGAAAAAATTTTTAATTTTTGAAATTTAGGGTAATACTTTTACAGTGAAACATCGATAATCTAAAAACCTATAAATCGTCACTGATGACCTTTTTTACACATACACTTTTTTCTTCTTCACCCATAAACCGTAATATTCGAGTTACTTTGACCTTGGCACAGCATAATGCTGACTTTTATGTATTGTCAGTAAAGTTTATGGATTTTCATTTAATTTTACAGATCTAAGTATCAATATGTTTTTTTCATGTATTGATCAAAATGTCGATAAAAATTCTAAAAAAGAAAACTAATTTTTTTTGCCTCAGTATTTAGTATTGCAAATCTAAAAGTTATATATTTAAAAGAAAAAGAAATTGTTCCTGTTTTTGATTAGGCCGCTATTCAAACTTTCGGTGCAATTAGTGTGGAGGCTATTTGGACTTCTTCCTTGTTGCACTGGTAGCGCCATGGCCCTACTAGATCACTCCTCGGCACCAACATCGTGAGAGCGGCCATAACAGTTGACGATTTTTCTGAAATCAAATGCATTGGAAGTTAGGGTCGGCGCACAACGTCACCACGGCAGAACTAACTTAGTTTTGTATATGAAGCTGCATAAGTTTTTTCCGTTTGCAGAGCATTTAAATTGATTTAATTAAATTTAAAATGCAGTCTTCCGATACTCAAAAATATATGAATCATAAAAATAACTGTGGCAATAATTTATACCAATTCATTGAAAAATAATAAATGATATTAGTCGTTTTCTTCTAAATAAAATATGCTCTTCTTCAAGTTTTTGTTTTGCATGAAAGAAATGAAATAAGGACCAGAAAGAAAGAAAAAAATTATTTAACAATTTTTTTAAAGGAAACAAATTAAGAGGAGACCGATCCCTACCCCTTCTTGATAAAATTGAAAATAGCAAGGTACACAATAGTACACCATTTTACAAGATACAATGCTTAATGTCACATTTGTTTACAATTGGAATCGATAACACAAACTGATTTTCAGGGTTGGCAGCGAGCGCCATCTACTTTATTCCGCAGCATGCATTGATATTTGCAGTTTTGTTACGATCACTTACGACGTTGGCGCCGAAGAGTGATCTAGTAAGGCCGTGGTAGTGCTTACTTGGACCGTATCTGAATATAATCTCAATGCAAACATCAGAATATGAAAATCTCTGTTTCATACTAATGATTTTGCTTGTTTCAACTGCAAATTCAAACATTTAACATTTTGAAAGTGTGTAATGTGACTGATCTGCAATCTATGTTATAAACATTGCCGTTAGAAATCATTACAAAATAAATACTAAAGTCATTTTCAGAAAAATCATACATATATTTGTATGGAAAATTGGGTTTGATTTGTATCGAATTATATTTAAATGGTTTAATTGTTAAAGAAAAAAGAAATAGAAAAACGAATACATCTATGTAGCTGAATATACAGATTTATTTATACATATTCATAAACAGGCATATTGCGAAGTTTTTTTTTCATAGATTGAAAATACTCAAACTCATACTACGATTTGTTTTCATGTTGCATTTTTTGGTTTTACTATTGAATTTTCGAAAGCTTTATTATTTTCATTTTTGCTTTTTTAATATTATTTTGAGTTATTGCCCTTTTATGAAGAAGTTGAGCATCATTTAGAGTACAAAATTTCTGTGAAAATAATTAATCTCTATCCCACCCACAAAAAAAAAAAAAAAGAGAAAAGAGAAATTTTATACGTGGGGACGAGACATGTATTCTTTCTAAATTTTACTCCTTTATCAGTGCTAACTTATTCTCCTTGGGAAAGATTGTCTGAATAGCCTGTACGCTAATCGCACCAATGGTCCGATTAGCCACTTCGTTTTGATAATGATGTTGAAATCAAAATAAACAAGAACACTGGAAATCTGTTTTTCTTTGTAAAACCAGCCCTGTAAGACAAACTATATGAAGATTTGATTTTTTTTTTTTTTTTTTTTTTTTTTTTTTTTGGGGGGGGGGGGTTACAAAAGAAAAATGCGTGATGGTAAAGAATCAAACAGTTGTTTTTACATGGACTTGAAAAGTATGTTTTCATCATCGACAGTACACTGATATGTTAATCAACAATAACAGATATATCTTTAATATGTTATTGAACATGCATGCAATCAATCAAATACAAACTGAAAAATAGAAAATAAGAAAACAAATGAAATTGAATGATATTTGATAGAATATATGTAGCACTTTGCAAATTCTTGATCTTATATGCTATGAAATTAGTATTAATTTTAATTTATTATTTGATCAAAACTTAGTGAACTTTATTGCTGTTTTATAGATTATTAATAAAAATTTTTAACTCATTTCAAACATTATTTTAATTATTTAAGTTTTTGATAGGGATTTGTATACAGTTTTCAAAATTATTAAGAAATTTTCCTGTGGATGTTGTTGATGATATGACATTTTCTGATCACCTGTAATTAAAAAAAACTGATAATCTGGCAACGTTTATTTCCCCTCGTTGCTGGATTATCAATTCTTTACTGTATTTAAATGTAATCTGTGAATATATATATATATATATGTATTATTTATTTTCAGGACTCAGATAATTGTTTGAACATCTGTGGACCTCAGATGCAGATGTTTGCAGTTTTTGAAAAAGATTTAGGATATGAAGTTAATATGTAAGTACCTTATTGTTTTTCTAAAATATTTTTTTTAGTTATAATGGAGTGTAAGGTTGATTTTTTTTTTTTTTTTTTATGAATTACCGTAATTTTGGGAGTAAGCGCCACGGCACTTATGAGTTAAAAGTTATTAAATAGCCGATGTGGCGCTTCCACCGGGTGCGACGCATATGATAGATAATTTATTTTTTAAAGTTTTCTACATAGAATGTCGAAAAAAGTTAAATTTGCCGTCAATAGATGGCACTATGTGAAAGGTGAATCTTTCTCATAGAATCGCTGATTTCACGTGTTTACCCGCAGGATTGCTCTCACCCCTTTCCTAAAAATAGGTTGCTCCTTATGTAGTGGTAAAGCGATCTGATTGGACCTTGTCTCTCTCTCACGCTGCTTACTTACAATCGTTGCATTGCGCGTAGTTTCTTTTCAAGTGTGTTTTTCGTGTTGCTATTTTTTCATTTTTTTTAATAATTTGATTATTTTAAAATATTTCACAATGGCTCCTGCTCCTAAGCAACTTAGGAATTATTCTGCTGCATTTAAACAGCCAAGTAATCATGAAAGCCGAGAGTATTGGTAATCGTCTGGCTGCACGAGAATTTGGCATGGATGAAAGATGTGTTCGCCGATGGCGATCAGAAAAATCCGTGATCGAAAGAATGCTGATAATGAAAAAGGCAAGGCGTGGCGGTACAGCCCATTGGCCGGAGTTGGAGATGAATTTAAAAAACTGGATTTTAGAACAGCTTGATAAGGGGCTCTCAATCTCAACTGCAAGAATTCGCATGTAAGCTACAAATATTGCTGCTGACATGGGAATTTCTGATTTCAGAGGAAATGCTCATTGGTGTTTTCAATTCATGAGGAGACATAAGTTTTCCATAAGGCAGAGAACGACTGTGGGGCAGAGTCTACCTGCTGACTGGTTTGTAAAGAAAAATCAATTTCTTGATTTTGTAATGAAATTAAAAACCGAAAAGAATTTTAAGCTTTCCCAGTTAATCAACATGGACGAAGTTCAGCTAACTTTTGATCCCCCCCAATAGAACTGTGACTTCAACTGTAGAGAAGAGTGTTTCGATTTCCACCACAGATCACAAAAAAAAACTTCTTTTACTTGTGTTTTATCATGTACCGTGAGTGGGGAAAATTTTAAGCCGATGTTGATATTTAAAAGGAAAACGTTACCCAAGGAAAATTTCTCATCGGATGTTGTTATAAGATGTAACAAAAAAGGATGGATTAATGAAAGTCTAATGATAGACTGGTTTAGTGAAATTTGGAGAAAAAGAAAAGGTGCTTTTTTCAGCAAAGTGGTATGTTGATTATGGATTGATTATGATTATTTTTTGAGGGGGGGGGGAGTGCTATATTTTGTAAGTGATATATTTCATTCAAAAATATAAAAAATTTCCAAAATTGTTTCTCATGAAAATCTATAGTTTTGTCTTGGTACATTCTATGATATAATCTTACCTGTACAATCTTTTTTTTTTTTTTATATCTGATTTTTCTTTTCTTTTTAAATTTCATTTATTTGTTTGTTTATTTATACCTTGGATACATTGCTGCTAAAAAAAAAAATAGCAAGTTTTTTTTTTTTTTTTTTTTTTTTTTTTTTTTTTTTTTTTTGGGGGGGGGGGGGGGGGGCTACATTTTGTAAGTGATATATTTCATTCAAAAATATAAAAATTTCCAAAATTGTTTCTCATAAAGATGTATGATATTGTCTTGGTACATTCTATGCTATACTCTTATCTGTTTTGTTTTTGTCTTTTAATATTCACATTTCACATTATATATTCAAGTTTATTTCCTAAGTTATTAAATTACTGTACTACTATATCTCTTTTACTGTATCATATGTAAGAGATTAATAATGCGATTGTCAGGAAAACTTTCTAATTACAATTGTTATTGTTAGTTCAAACAAGTTTTGTTCCTAAAAAAGTATAATGAATGAATATTACATTAACTTTTTCTCCTAAAAATTAATGTGAAATAATAAGTTCTATTTAAGTTGCATTAAATTTCCTCACTCATTTTTTTTTTTTTTTTTTTCCATAATCATATTTTATTGCTATATATGACATAATAAAATATCTTATTTTAAACTTGTTTTTTTATTAAGTCATGTAATCAGATTCAGTAACCCAAATATTTTGTAAAGATGATTTATGCTGTATATTCATGATTTTCAAAAATAAAGTAGTAGTATAATTTCTTATTTATTAAAAATAAGTCATCTTAATCTATTAATTGCTTCATTAGGTTAGGATATAAGCTGAATAACATTGTTTATTAAGAGAGATAGGACTATGATTTGTATGCTTGTTAGCATAGAGAACATCTGTTTTGAACATCCATGTTCAAAACTTGTATGATCATTCTGTGCTTGTTGTATACTATTATATACTAAAAATTCTTTCAGTTCAATGAATTTATCAAATTTTGTAATTATATTCAATAAATCTAAATGTTTTATATGCCATATATTCATTTTTCGTATTCATAATTAAAGTAGTTCATGCAATTATTTTTATTAAGAATAAATCATTTTAATACACTTTCCAAAGCATAGCTGAATTATATTGTTCATTAAATATATATGCTGTCAAAAAAAGTCCTATTTTCTTACAGAAAGTTTCTGCAATTCAGAAAAGTACATTCTATCAACGAAAAAATTATGTTGGTAGAACATATTTTTCTGGATTACAGAAAATTTCTGGCAGCAAACTGCAGCAATCAGGACTTTTTGTTGACAGTGTATATATGATTTGTATACTTAGAAATTCTGATTCAAAAACAGGACTTAAGTACTAAACTAAATTCTACTTAGGCGTTCTTCCCCCCCCCCCTTTTCTTTAATATATTATAATTATAATTTAATAGTTGTCTTTCCATTTAAATGTACCAGAAGCAGGGGGGGGGGGGGGAGGCTTCTTTACTTTAAAATAGGAAGTTAATTCCTTAGCAATAGTATATTAATTTAAATGAAAACTAAACTCACTGTATATTGGAATATATATTTATATACACACACATTCTGCTTTTATGATTTGTATATAGTTTTTCCATTATATCACATTACGTCATGAATAAGAATCAGGGTTGGCACGGTTTAAACCAACTGGGTTTTTTTCCCATAAAAACCAATTGGTTTTTTTAGTTTTTTCCTTTTCAAAAAATTCAAAGTTTTTATTCTGTTGTCCCTTTTTTTAAATGAAATTTATAAATTATTTTTATGTAAATGATGTTTACTTTTAATTCAATTTATTTCACTTGTAATATTGCTTCAGAGAAGGTTTTAGTTATGTGTTTTAAGTTTGACTGGCTGGCTGTATTAAAAGTTATGTATGTAATATACAACAATAACAATAAAGATATAGAAATTGTAAAAGAAAAATTTCTATATTAATTATCTTAAAAAAATATAAATGAAATTGTCTAAGGCTAAATGCAGTAAAGTAAAATAAAATAAAAAACAGTGGAAAGCACACTTATTTTATACAAGACATAAGGTGAAAAATGTATAATTAAAAAAAACTGCTCTATCTTTCTTTCATTCAAAACTGAACAAAGTAGTCTTTAACTGGGTATTTGTTATAATACCAGGGCTCGAAATTTCAACCCATCTTTCACTCGCCGAAAAAAAAGTTTTACTCGCCACAAAATAGCATTTTTTTTTTTTTTTCTTTTTTACACATTTTGGGTTTTTTATTTTTCTTAACTATTTGAAATTCTTTTACAAATATGCCTAAAATTATATATATTAAAAGTGTGTCATAATGTCTCATAATTATCTATAATAAAAAATCATTAACATTTGAGATTTGAAAAAGATTAAAATACCTATAAATGCAAAGAATCATTATTCATTTTCCTTTTTACATCAGAAATGTCTTTTTCGTCCGTTTTATTTTTGTAATCAGATGAAATGTCGATGAGTATAACTTGTTCATTTTTGTCATTTGAAATAGCCATTTCGGAATTACTTTTTCGATAAAATCATTGATTACAAATTATAACAGTGGACTCATGTATTTTCGCTCTGCTTGAAGAAATCACAATGGAAGAAACGAAACTGCCCTAAGAGATTAAAACTTTTATGCATGCACTAAGCATTTCTCCTTTTCCAGGCTGGGCAGCGCACACACAAACTCGGCACTCCAAGAAGAGAAAAAGAGAGGTTAAATATGAGGTTATAAGATGGCAAGATTTTGCCATATATAAATCTATAAAAAGAGTTCTGTCACATTATCGTGTAAGAATTCTGTCTATAATTAGACCAAATTTTTACTCGCCACAGTAAAAATTTCACACGCCAGTGGCGAGCTGAAATTTCGCACCCTGATAATACGGTAATCAATAGCAGCCCATTTTCTTATCTATATAGTAAATCTAAAAGCAACATATGCTGATTTTGAACTATCAAAAAAAAAAAAAAAAAAAAAAAAAAACCTTTGATTTTAAAATTTCAAACAAAAAGTTCTCCATTCAAAGACATTTTGTGAATTATTTTATTAAAATGTGACAGTAGTAGAATTAAAAAAATGACTGTAAAAATTTTAATATCTAACTAAGTATAGAAAAATGCTGAAATAATTCTAATCGCAAAAGATTCTACAACCGGTGTAGTGTGTTTTCTTAAAATAGAAAATTTAATTTGAAGAAAGCTATAAAACTTGTAATTTTATTTGAAATATTAAATGTAAATTCTATTCAATAATTAACTTTCAAATGGATCACAATATTCCATTACATAATCCAAAATTGCACCTGTGATTGTTGTACATGTGCTGTGCACGTATATTCCTTCCCAACTCAAACTTTTATTATTAAGAAAATAAAATTAAAAAAAAAAAAATCTTTTATCATTGGGTAAAAACTTGTACCGGGTCCCAAACCCATGTGCGGTGCATGCACATATTCTGAAATCAAACTTTTATTCTTAAAAAAAGAAAATTTAAAAAATCATTATGATGTATTACTTACGAAGTTATTTTAATTAGTAGCTGAGATACAAAAGAAAACCTAATCAGGACATCTCAAAACGTGTAAATCGGGTGAAATCTCGAATTCCACTTTCGATAATATAAAAGTACTTTAAAATATATTTCGAATGATGTATTAAAAATAATTTAATCATAATTAGAATTTGAAATATTGAAATTTTAAAATATTACAGTGCCCTTTGGCAGTAGGAATTTCTGTAATCTACTGTTCAATTCCAAATCAACAAAGCTTTCAAATGATACCCTTCTCAAAACAATTAAAGGATATTGTAAGTCTTATATAAAATAACAGTATAAGCAAAAAAAATTTTTTTACAGTAAACGGAAGAAGAGGGTCACAAATACAAATTTTCCTCGTTTTCAAACTTCGGAGTATGCAAATTTTGAGTTTGACCTCAAAAGTGACGTTTTAGCGGCAGCGAATGAAATTTGGCTTTACTCTAAATGAAAGATAAAGCGGAAAAGAAAGGTCAGTATTCAGTAAGTGCATTATTTCGATGATTGAGATGTCTTAACGAAGGGATTTAACCGATTCAATAGCTTGGAGAGCTGTTGGTCGGTAAGAGGGGGTTCAAACACAAACCAAAGTAACCGAAACCACTGGATTTCCGCAAAGGGAGATTTCCACGATTTGAAACCGATTTTTGGAGACTAGAAATGCAGGCTGAAGATCAGGGCAAGATCATAGAAAGCAACAAAGTCCAACGAACATCGATATTTAACGTTAACTGCTCGGAGATAGCAAAACATGAATGCCTCTCTTCTTCAACAATTACCTTTTCCTCGCTACTAGCTCCACGTTTTTGACCCAAACTGTCCAAAACCGGCTCCACGCTATAGCAATAGGTCTGATGATCTCATCTTTATATCGACGACCGGTCAGAGCTCCATTTTGAATGATGTGAGGATCAGTGCACCCATGAATGGTCCCCGCCCCCTCCAACTGCCAAATCTGATACTTATGTGCACAAGTGCAGGATTGTTTCAGTGCGACTTTCCTTACAAATGAAAATATGCCTATTATCGTGATGAACAGAAAAACGAGACTTGCCAGAAAAAAAAATATTGCGCCATTCATTTCTCTCCACTTTACATGCTCTGTCTGCGAGCGCGACGATTTCTTACTGTTAACGTAACACACATTATTGGTCGGTAAGCATACAGACCTACAGCATGGAGCCGATTTCGGACAGTTTGGGTCGAAAATGTGGGGCCGGTAGCCGAAAGAAGGTAATTGTTGAAGAAAAGAGGCATTCATGTTTCGGTATCTCCGAGCCGTTAACGTTAAATATCGATGTTCATTGGACGTTGTTGCATTCTATGACCTTTCCCTGATCTTCAGCATACATTTCCAGTCTTCAAAAATTGGTTTCAAATCCTGGAAATCTCACTTTGCGTAACTTCAGTGGTTTCGACTACTTCGGTTTGTGTTTGGACCCCCTCTAACCGACCAACAACTCTCCAAGCTATTGAATCGGTTAAATCACTTCGTTAAGACATCGCAATCATCGAAACAACGGACTTACTATATATTGACCTTTCTTTTCCGCTTTATCTTTCATTTAGAGTAAAGCCAAATTTCATTCGCTGCCGCTAAAACATCATCTTTGAGGTCAAACTCAACATTTGAATACTCCGAAGTTTGAAAACGAGAAAAATTTGTGTTTGTGACCCTCTTTTTCCGTTTTCTACAAAAAAAATTTCGCTTGTACCATTATTTTATATAAGACTTACAATATCCTTTAATTGTTTTGAGCAGTGTATATTACTTATGAAATTATTTTAATTAGTAGCTGAGATACAAAAGATAACCTATTCAGGACACCTCAAAACGTATAAATCAGGTTAAATCTCGAATCCCACTTTCGATAATATAAAAGTACTTTAAAATATCTTTCGAATGATATATTAAAAATAATTTAAATAGAATTTGAAATTTTAAAATATTACAGCGCCATATGGCGGTAGAAATTTCTGTAATCTACTGTTCAATTCCAAATCAACAAAGCTTTCAAATGTTGTATTACTTATGAAATTATTTTAATTAGTAGCTAGCTAAGATACAAAAGAAAACCTAATCAGGACATTCTAAAACATGTAAATCACATGAAATCTCTAATTCCATTATCTGCGGTAGTCGGTTAATGGAAGTAAAAAGAAAAGTAAATATTTTTAAGTCCCTAAAACCTATATATACCACGGTAGTCGGGTAATGGAAGTAAAAAGAAAAAGTATTTTTTTAGTACCTTCAAATGTATTTTGTTGCTATGGGAACTCCTATCGTCTATTGAAAGATAGATTACTTGTTAGAATAAAATTTAATTTGCAATTAAAATGTAACTGCTTTGTTTATTAACCAAAATTGTTGAAATTTGAACTGCAGGTTGGTTTTGTGCTGCATAGGTTGTATATTAAGTGTTGTGTACGAAAAAGAAAATTTGAAGAATTTTGAAATTTGCAATTTTTAACCCCAGTTCAAGATCATGTGACATTAATGACTTCCAGATGTTTTGTTTCCGTTCCAGACAGCGGTTAAAATCGTCTGCTGATAGAATGCCTCTTTTTAAGCAATAAGCTGTAGATTTTTGGTCATTTTTCGATCGACATGGGTTGACGTTTTAATTAATATCTCCAAAACTAATTAAAATTTTTAAATTCTGTTTTCAGGAGCCCCTTTGGAAGGCTCCTGAGCATCCGTATGTCAATTTTTATACTTCTGCGTTCAATAGGGGCTGAACGTATAGAAGAACAGACAGACAAACCTTTCCTTTTATTATTATAGATAATTATTTTTATTGTGTTGTGTCAAACATTGCTATAAAATATTTAATTGAATGAGTTAATCTTATTATTTTATAATTGTTTATACTATATTGTTCTGCAGTAAAATTGTATTGTGCATTGTTGCACAAGATCACCACTGTTTTAACAACAGCCCCCCCCCCCCCCCCCCCAGATTGCTGCTATCATCTTTCAGGCTTTTTGAGTGTAAGCCATTTTCATCCCTGACTACGTGCAAATTTCGCAGACAGATTATGAAATTTTAAAAACCTGTTGCAGACATCTACAAAATTTTCTGTCACTGGGTGTAGGACCAAGCCACTGGCTGACATATGAAGCTTTTCTTAAGTTATTTATTAGGGTGTTATCCAACTGCATTTGTTAGTCTTAACCCCCTTCCCCCTTTCACTTACTCTCTTGCGAGTTTATATCTTACCACCCCTTCGCTCTGAATAGGAAGAACCCAAGTCTTGGGATGTTCTCCCATAACATCTTTTAATATGGGTATCTATTTCATTACTTTCAGTGGAAGGATCTAAATTCATAACGGGGGTGTTTCAGGTAGCAGGAAGCATTTGCATATCCGAGGGCAGTTGGTATTTTTTTAAAGTGGGCGAAAAATAAGCGAGTGAAGTTGGTAGTCGCCCATTTATTATACAGTCCTTAAATTAGCATCTTTTACAAATATTTTATGATGAACGATGAATTCATGACATGATTTAATTTAGAATTTTTAGCTTTGAGGACATCAAAATTGATTATTTTCAGAAAGTCATTCTTTAATCTTTAATTTTAGGGTTATTTTTGTTTTATTGTTTTAAGGGAAAAGCAACAGACCTATCGTCACTTGTAAACTTCCTAATGAAACATCTTTAAAACAAATGATCAAATGTATTAGGTCGTTGCGAAAGTTTGTGTGGTTTTTTATTGCTTCATTTCATAAAAATACATCAAATCAAATAACAATTTTTAATCAAAATACTCTCCATTACTTTCTACAACCTTTGCCCATTTTTCGGGTAACAAATGTATACCACGGCGATAGAAGCGATTGAGGCAATAAAATGATCCGCGTTCGCACGAACTTTTGCAACGACCTAATATATGGTGTTTACACAAAAAACTAATAGTTTTGAAAGTTCTTTTCAAAAAAGTATAAATTATGTGCATCGTTTTTGCTTTTTTAATCACTATTTTTATACTAAAAAAAGCTGACAATATTTTAACATATTCACTTTCGACCATTTACTCACTGTGATTGGTCAGTTAGTATTTGAAGCTGAAACTCACAATTTGACTTCCGCTCACAGCTTCCAATCAGTTCATTGTAGGGCCAAAAATGATTGTCGTAAACATTTTGATGAGATCTTGCAAATTCAATATAGAGAAATTGTCACTTTGAAAACATTACGACTTCATTGTACGACCCCCAGATCTGTTTTGAACTTCAGCAACATTTTTTTAATCGGTTTCTTCATCTTCTATTTCTAGGTTACTGTCACTGGTAATGTAATTAGTTAGTGTAACATTATTAGTCACATTTTGTTTTCCAGATTTAATGTGTCCCAAAGAAAACTGTCCTGAGGATCAGCTGTCTTTTTCTCTTTTTAACAGTAGGAACTCTGATTCAGTACAAGGTTTAAACAAAGTTGCTGGATTATCTTCATCCTGTGTTTCCCTTTGATACAGTTTATTACGCCCTTATCTCAAGGTTGAATTTTTGATAGGCATTTGATGGAAAATGATATAATGTAATGTTTTTAATCTGAATGCTTGTGTTATGGGCAGCACAGTTATCAAACACTTTCTCTTTTCACGTGCCGTTGAACACTCCAAAAAAAAAAAAAATAATAATAATTTTTCAATACTTGCATCGAAGAGAAACTGTGACTAATGACAGCTTACTAATACATTTCCAGTGTCAAAGTAATCATCACACAAGCCAGCAAAATGCACATGCCCTGAAGTAGGAAGAGCAGGTGTTTCTGAATGATGATAGAGGAAAAGACAGAAATATATCTCCCATTGTGCATTTATTCAAAGAAAATACATAGGACAACTGAAATTTTAGTTTTCAATTCAAATGGGAAAACTCGGCAATATCCGATGCTAATGTTTTTAGTTGGTTATTGTAACCAGTCTCAGACTTTATTAAAGCGTAGTAGATTCAAAGGGAGCAATAAAAGTTTGTACTAACCTATACTTTGTAACATCCAATCTCATTTTAAGAGGGCTTTTTTGGAATTATTTATTTTGGGAAGGGGAGGGGGTGGTGGTTGTTTTAAAGTGTGCCAACACTGTTTAAAGAATGTTGTTTAATGACTGAAGCTTTGGATATAGCACTTAATTTACAAACTGTAAATTTAAAATATACTTTTTCAGTCATTTTTTCTTTTTATATACAGTGGGTAATCAAATAATAATAATATTTTTTTTTTTTTCTGGGGGGGGGGGGACTTTTTTAAAATTTTTATTTTATTTTATTTTTTTAATACTAGATTTACACACACACACATATATGTATATTCATTTCTTGTGTCATTTTCATTTCAGGTCAAATGAGAGAATATCTGCTTAAAAGAGGGAAGGACATGTCTGGAAATGAGGCTGAAATAAAAAAAAATTGCAGTCAAATATGTACCCGATAAAATTCAAAATAGATGTAATTTGCTAAAATGTTGCAATAGCTTAAGCTCACTCACGATAAATTTGCTTAAAGTGTTTTTTGACTTTTCTTAATAAATAAAAAAAAGAAATTGTAATAAATCTTTTTTTAATAATTTGCTTTGTCCTTTTCTGTATATAAATACTGCAAAGAGAAAAAATGACTACTGATAGAAATATAATGCTGTAATAGCAAAAATTAAAAGCAACAGAC
The DNA here is from genome assembly GCA_963930645.1 of Salticus scenicus. Lineage (NCBI taxonomy): Eukaryota > Metazoa > Arthropoda > Arachnida > Araneae > Salticidae > Salticus > Salticus scenicus. The sequence continues at coordinate 274,883,940 of OZ005649.1, read as the reverse complement.
AGTAGAAAGGTCATTGCTGGTATTGGTAATGTAAAATATCCAGTTTTTTTTTTTAAGGATTTATGTATACTTGGGTAAATACCCATCGGTACTTACCTTGGTATTTATTTTTCAGTGAGCTCTATTCATATAAAGTATCTATGATTAGTGTATAGTATGATATTATGTATACATATTGAGTTTGAAGGTAAATTTAAGAAAAAATTGAAAGTTTTTACAGTTTTTTTTTTTTTTTTTAATAAAGGCTTAAAATGTATATTAATCTGAAAAAAAAAAAAAAAAAAAAAAAATGCAGTGTTACAGCATACATTTTTTGTTAATAATTTGATTTAAATAACAGTACTTAAAAAAAAAAAAAAAAAAAAAAAAAAAAAATCTTCAAATATATTATTCAAAAAGTCATTTTAATTAAATTAATAAAAATTTTCTTTTTCAATATGAGAAAGAGATGATAATGATTACAAAAATTAAGATGCAATAGTACTAGTAGGGTTGATTGATACCAATTAAAATATCTTAAAACTTATTGCAATAGTGTTTGCTACACATTTCTAAAATAACATTCAAGAAAAGAAACATTTTTTTTTTAAACTTAAAATGGTTATAATTATCTTTGAAAGTAATATAAATAAAAAAAAATTTCTCCAAATGTTCAAAACCAACTTAATATAAAATATTCTTTTTTCCATTGTACAACACTTATTTATTTTTTGTTAATTCTTCGAAAAGTAATTCTAAGAATCCTTGAGGCTGCTCTCAAATAAAAACTCACGATTTTTTGACATGATAATAAGGCTGTTTTCAATGACTGAACAAAAGAAAAAAAAAATGTAGATATCATTTTTAAACAGTAGGAAATAGGTTAATGTTTGATGTTTTTAGAAGTTTTTTTTTAAAATCTAAATAACCTTCTGGTATAGCTTTGTACCATTTTAATTTGTGAACTCGTAATAATTGAGATATTATTTACATACTACAAAATTAAAGTCTTTTCATTTTTGTAGTAATAAAGAAATACATTATATATTTATATACCGTAAAATTCCGATAGTAACCCCCCCACACACAAATACACCTTCCTCTGTAATTTTTAAATGTTTCCCTTTCCACAAAACCTTTCTTTCTTTCGGCTATTATCTGAAGTTTTTCCTAAAATTTCAGCTTTTTAAAAGTTTACAATAATATCACACCTTCGGATTTTAATGATTTTTATTTATAAAGGAAAGGGGAATTATAATCGGAATTTTACAGTATATATATGTATATATTATATATATAAATTTTAAAAGTACATCAAAGTTGGCAATTTAGCTGATGATTTTCATCCCTTTTTTGTGATGCGAAAGTTTACAAATTAGGGTTTTGAGAAGTATTTAGAAAATAAAAACTTAATTCCCTTTTTAGGAACTTCAATGATAATGTCAGTAAAAGGCATACATTTTCATAAAAAATTAGTTCTGTGACTCTGTTGAAAATTTTACATTATTGACCACAATGTTATCCATTTAAAAACAGCTTTAAAAATGCTTCTCACCATTTCCCATCAGTTTCAGAATATCGTGTTAATGAGTGGGTAAGGTAAAAGTAAGATAACTAATCTTCCATTTTAACATCCTTGCAGCATAAAATTTACTTATAGAAATATTCACATAAAAATTGAATGTTAATTGTTCACTAGTCAAGATCAGGGTTCCCACGGGTCAGGGAGAACAGGGAATTTGAAATTGCGAAAAAAAGTCAGGGAAATATCAGGGAAAATTGTAAATATTGCTCAAGAACCTGAAGAAGGATGATACAAACCTGGAAAAGGCTGTTTGAGCATTCATTTTATATCGCAAGTCACATTACTATGATGTCTTTTATGTTGCGAGCTATGTTCTGTTTCATACCGTGAGCTATTTTTTATGTCACGAACCAAATTTTGTGACTGAAATTCTCTAAAAATAGATCTGGAAAAGTCAGGGAATTTTATTTTTGAAATTAAGTGGGAACCCTGCAAGATAAGAATTCATTTACAGCATAACATTCTAAGAAATCACTATTAGAAGCTTTGCAGGTGCCATCTATATGATAAAACAGAGTTAATAATTTGTATTCCGTTATAAGTACCATTCCTTACATCCCTTTTTAGTATTTTATATATATATATATAGATATTTAGATAAAAATTGATTACTACTGATTTAACTTTGAAAAATACCTAGTTTTGTGGTATTCACCCAGGCCGTAGGTAACTACCCCAAATCTGGCTAGTATAAGTAAAAGTACAAGCAGCTGCTGGTAGAAAAGTAATGTTATAAGAGCAAAAATTTAAAGTAACAGATGGTAGGAAAGTCCTGCTATAATAGCAAAAATTAAAAGCAACTGATGGTAAATAAGTAATGCTAGAATAGCAATAAAAAAGCATCTGTTGGTTGTGAATTACTGCTAGGCCAGCAACTTATTCAAGCGACAGAAGTTGGATTATGTATGCTGGACAAGCAATAAAAGGGGGGGCGATACACACCATGACATGCTGGTAATTCTCATTGAAACAGCAAATGTTAATGCTAGTTTTATGCTATTTTACTTGCTGGGATATAGCATTTAATGCTAGTCCAGCAACCAGCAAACAAATACCAGCATGAATAGCTTGATTATGTATGCTGGCAAGCAATAAAAATGGGCCAAAACACACCATGACAAACTGGTAATTCTGGTGCAACCAGCAAATATTAATGCTAGTTTTATGCTTTTTTTTTTTGCTGGGTTACAGCATTTAATGCTAGTCTAGCAAAAAAAAAAAAGCATCTGTTGGTTGTGAATTTCTGCTAGAATAGCAAAAAGTGCAAGCAAGTAGTGGTTGTGATTGGCTGCTAGACCAGCAAAATATTCAAGCTACACAAGCTGGAATATATATGCTGGACAAGCATACAAATTGTGCCAAAACACACCATGACATGCTGGTAAGTCTGGTGCAACCAGCAAATAATGCTAGTTTTATGCTATTTTACTTGCTGGGATACATCATTTAATGCTAGTCTAGCAAAAAAAAGCATCTGTTGGTTGTGAATTTCTGCTAGAATAGCAAAAAGTGCAAGCAAGTAGTGGTCGTGAAGGCTGCTAGACCAGCAAAATATTCAAGCTACACAAGCTGGAATATATATGCTGGACAAGCATACAAATTGTGCCAAAACACACCATGACAAGCTCGTAAGTCTGGTGCAACCAGCAAATAATGCTAGTTTTATGCTATTTTACTTGCTGGGACACATCATTTAATGCTAGTCTAGCAAAAAAAAGCATCTGTTGGTTGTGAATTTCTGCTAGAATAGCAAAAAGTCAAGCAAGTAGTGGTCGTGAAGGCTGCTAGACCAGCAAAATATTCAAGCTACACAAGCTGGTAATTCTGGTGAAACCAGCAAATATTAATGCTAGTTTTATGCTATTTTACTTGCTGGGATACAGCATTTAATGCTAGTCAAGCAAAGAAAAAAAGCATCTGTTGGTTGTGAATTTCTGCTAGAATAGCAAAAAGTGCAAGCAAGTAGTGGTCGTGATGGCTGCTAGACCAGCAAAATATTCAAGCTACAGAAGCTGGAATATATATGCTGGACAAGCATATAAAGTGTGCCAAAACACACCATGATTTGCTGATAGTTATGGTGGAACTAGCAAATATTTATGGTAGTTTTATGCTATTTTACTAGCTAGGATGAAGCTTGTAGTGCTTGCCTAGCAAACAAATACCAGCATGAATTTCGACTTGGGATTTCATGGCTAGAAACGTGTCTTTTTTGGCTAGATAGTCATCGTTTCGTCAGAAACTTCTCATATTTCATTCCCTATATGGGGGAGCTCCCCTGAAGAAGGCCTTCATGTGTTTTGGGATTAATTTTCATTTATCCTTAGTAATTTGCTTATTTATTATAGTTTTATATTTCCTTTCGCTGAATTTGCGCATAGGATTATAAATACTCTGTTCCAGTTCTATATTTAAAAATTCAAGTTTTATTCCATCTTATATTTAAAATGTATCTTATATATATGTGTGTGTGTGTGTGTGTGAGTGTACGTGTATATATATATATATATATATATATATATATATACCGTAGATATTTTAAAAATTCATAAAAAATTAAGGAATTGCTAGAATTGAACGCGGTTTGCGAAAAATGTACTATCGTGAAGGGATATTTTTCGGTAAAGAAAAATAATTGTTAAATTTTTCGTCGGTAGAGGACGCTGCATTGTCAAATGACAAGAAATATTCAAATCAGAGTCCTATAAATTGCACCGATTTATAATTAACACATCTTATTTCTTGTTTTGCTTCCCTCTTATGCATACATATTTTTTTAATCGTGATGTTGACTTAGTGGATAACGCGTTATTGTTGAAAGTATTTTCCATGAGTTAAGAGCCGCCGACTGAAGCTATAATTAACAATGCAATAACTTATTTGCGATGTAACTTATAATGCTGCAACTAATGATGATGGTAAATATTAGAATAGGTTATATGCTTGTAAACATTTGCATGGAAAAAAATATACTTTTTCATGGAAATTTGTGATTCATTCACGAACAGCACTTCTATATTTGATCTTTTTCCAGCGTTGCCGTAAATGAAGTGTAAATATTTTTCATGCAATATTCTATGCAAAGCATGATTTTGTTGATAAGAAATATATCTCAATGTCATATTCTTTAGCGCAGTATAAATATGTTAATCTGTACCGGTGAGGAATTTCGTCCATAGACGTAATGTATTTGATTATTTTTGAATGACCTCTTTATAAACACTATTTTTCAAATTTAATACATTGTTTTAAGTAACATTACTATCTAATATTGATTTAAAATACTGATTGTGGAGTTCCTTCCAATATCTGCTTTACAGTTTGTCTGATGAGATTCAAAATCTCTGATAGATATACACAAAAAATCCGCTATAAATTTAATTTTCGACATAAAGCCAACTAAATATATGAAAACAGGGAATAAACAAACACTCGAACATTTAAACCCAAAACGTTGATTTTTCTATCATATATGAGAGCCAAAACATAATTTATATACATATATTATTTCTTACATTATACACGAAATCGTGTTGCAGGAAAATGTACTGAACAATACTTAAATTCACAGTGCTTTTATATACACTATCTTTCATAAATAAAGACAAGTTTATTGTTACATTTACCGAAAAAACTGATTTATTCTTTATTATAGAAATAAGATTTCCAATTTAAAAAAAACTGAAGCACATACAAATTTTATTCATTTATTTCAGCTTTTGCATACATACTACATGCATACATACGTAAGGGAAGGAAATAATGGGGATAGAGTACTTATATAATTATTTTTAAAAAATTCTATAGATTTATCCCAATACAAATTTTAAGATTTTTATTTTCTTTTTTAATTCTGCAATAATATATGTGTTTTCTAATAGAGATTTAAAATAACAATGTATTGTTTAATGTAATAATTTCTCATATTAAATTTAGATTTATGCCTGGAACATACTTAACATGCTTATTTAATATGCATAATATTTACAAACTTTTCACATTCAAAATATTATTTGTTAAATTTATTTAAAAATACATTTTTATACCACAATTTTGTAAACGAGACAGTAAAGTATTTTTTTTTATATATAAAATCTAATCGTATTTTGTTTCTGCATCATGTAAAATAAATATATAATAATTACGAGTGTCGTTTTACATTGACTTTCAGGTATTATAAAATACAATTTAATTCAAAACAGTAATGAATAAGCATGTTCAATTCCCATTTTCTAACAAATTTTAAGAAAAATACTGAAGAATCCTTTTATATCTGCATTTAAAAGAAAAATATTTCAGCTTAAAATTGCTATAAATGTATTTTTTTTAGAAACAAAGGAATAAATTCTGTAAATAATGTTTTATTGAAATCTTTAATATTTCAAAAATGAGGTTTTCTAGAAAAATGATCGTTCGATTTCGACCTTGTTTTCTCATAGATTGCATTTAAAAAGGAAAATATAATAACAAAATTAAAAATATTGTTATTTATTATGTTTTAAACGTTAAATTCTAGAAAATTATATCATTGTACATTGTTACAATTATGAATTTTAAACATAATATTGTATACAAGATAGAAATTCTAAATATACAAAAATGAATAACATTTATAATAGTCATAAAAAAAAAAGAAGGACGGAATAATAATGTTTTTAATTTTTAATTTTTTTTTTTTTTTTTTTAAGTTTTCAGAAGGACACTTTTAGACAAATTAGTATAAAATAGTTAGTGCTACAGAAGTGTAAAAATGTTTAGTAAAACAGATGAGTTTTAAACGGTGTTTAGAATATATTTTAACATTATGTTATTTTAATTCGCTGCTGGGTTTTTTTTTTTAACATATACATACATGTATAAGATAAAACAGTTTTTTTTTTTTTTTTTTTTTTTCAAAAATCTGTTTGTATGTCAGAAAAACGATAACTAGCAAGAATCATATAGGAAAATACGCTCGCAAGCGTATGCAAGATGCACTACATGCACACAAGGCCAGAGATAAATGATAGGAGACAAGTCACAATTAAATATAATTTATTACACAAAGACGAATTTACAAAGTTTTTTTTTGTTTAAAGGAAAGCTTTAAAGAAGGTGTCAGAAGTTCTGTCTTTTAGTTGTAGCACACGCCTCGAAACATGACACACCAATCAGCGAACGTTCGCAAAAATGCACAAATGGCACACATATCAAAAGCAAAAACTTCGCTTTAAATAAACATTTCTTCCACTAACTTAATTTTAAACTAAAAAAGAATTTAATATATTACGGTTTTTATGTGTAAGGTTTTATTTTTCCCGAAGGAAAATGAACAAGAGTGTACACCGTCAGATCAGGTTAAAGAAGTCAACTGCGCTTTATACAGTTCGACAAATCTATCACACCGAAAGTGTAGCGTGCAGATATGCGCTGGAGTTCAATGATGTTAAAAACACATACCTGATGCACAATGAGTGGTACATCGCTCAGCAATTCCGGTAGTACAGGGTGATCGTAATTAAACTTGGCCTATTCAGTGCTCTCTACAGCTGTAACTTAAGACTTTTTTCATGAATCTCCGTGAAAATCGATCAGCACACAGAGTCTAAACAAATTCTAGCCAACTAGTAAATTTCTATTTATTTATGCAAGAAAATTAAGTGTTGGTTCCAAGCATGATACGATATTTTAAACAAAATGAGTAATGAATCTAGATTAAAGAATAGCTCAATCTAATGCAGCTTCTTAAAATGTTTTCTAAGTATAAGCTGCGAATCAACGAATATATTGTCCATACAAAGCATATCGCTTCAAAAGAGATTTTACTGCACAGCAGTTGAATGGGTCGAAATTAAAAAGTTTACCGCATGAAGGCTGAAACCCCAATGAGAAAGATCGACGCAGAAGGTTAATAGTTTTAGTTCCCTCAGTTCACCACAGTATATAAAATCCAAGAATAGAACATACCGAAATTTGTTGCATTGTCATCCGGTATCAACAACCACATCAAGATGATAAAATAAGCATTTTAAATGTCGTGATGTTTGAAAATGCTAAAATAGACCCCAGTTATTTATTGAATATAATTCTGTATTTGACTGTATTGCACCATCTACATTTTTTTTTTTTTTTTTTTTTTTTTTTTAATGAAAGAATCTTTCAGTGTTTCCTTTAAAATATTTATCTTAGAAATTTTGACTCAATCTGCATTATAGTTACAGATACATACAGCTCTGAATAGGATAGGTTTAATTGCGATCCTCCTGTACATGAATCAGAAATAGTACGATAAGACTCTCCAGCCATTAGAGACGGAAGTAAGTAGGAATAGATCATTCTGCTATCATAAAAAACTGTCCAGACATCGATACTGCATCTACAATAAGGAGCATTAGACACTATGGTCCTTGAAGTTTCATGAGTTCATTACATATTCATTATACACATTGCACAATGAGTATGTGATGTTACATTTTCAGTTGGCTTGAATGTTGGAGACAGATTCAATCTGCTTTGCAATCCAACGTGCCAATCGATAGACTGCTAGTAATCACTGACGTACAAAGCCTACACAATTTGTAATAATTAATAATTACAAAACTTTGAAAAAGCACCATAAAATGCAATGAAGTCGCAAATACTGTTTTGGTTCGAAAGAACACACGACCCTTCATCAGGCGAAAAATGTAGGCACGAGGGCTGCAGCCAAAGCGACAATGCACTATTATTATTTTAAAACGCCAGTTCTGTGGGGCTTTCTTATTACGTAACTCGTCCTTGCGTAAAATAGGACAACCACTGTAAACGTGGTGCCATACTTCAAATACTCAACACTGCGTTGTTTTCGACTTATGACAGTATGACTTATCCCAGGCTAAGTGTACGCATTTTCAGTCGACACCAGTATGGTTCATTTGTGTTATTAAACATTCAGTTTCCTTCAATAAATTAGTCAATTTTTCTATCCAGGTATGTGCACGGATATGTCTGGGTAAAACCTGGGAAAGCGACTGTCCTTAGTGACTGTCCACTGGAATATCTGCCCCATTATCAACATGCATACCACCATTTTTATAATCGTGCTGCGATTCATACTTCCTTACGTTCATACACCCAAAATACGCTTTCGTCCTGTCATCCTGGCAAGCTTTCTTTGGGACTTTTAGTTTCCTCTTTCACGTCTGATTTGCGCATGCCCCTATACGTTTTTCAATGATTCACATTCTTGAATACCACTTACATTTTGAAACTATAGTTTTCAATCACCCAATTTACATATATATATATATATATATATATATATACATATATATATATATATATAAAGTTAAATATTCGTTTATGAATATTTTAATATCTGATCAGACAGATATTCTGATCTTTTTATTGAAATCAGAAACGTTTTTTTTTGCCTAAAACATTATAAAAGATAAAATTACAAACAATCATATCCCTATAATATATATCAGAATTTCATGAGCATCCTAAAATGACTCGTAATTTGACATGCTACGAATATTTAAGAGGAAACATTAAAAATAATGTATTAAATATATATTCAATTTTTTATTTATCTGTTTTATTATTATTATTATTTTAAGCCCTAAATTAATTTGTCACGATTTAGAAATGGTTGAAATGATAATTTGCACTAATGTGATAAAAAAGTACAATTGACTTTTTTCATTTAAAAATAATTTAAAGTTTTCTTTGATACGAATTTTTAATCTTCGGACATCCATACAAAAAAAAAAAAAAAAAAAAAAAAAATTAGTGTTGTTTTTTTTGTGTACAATTTTTACAAGTTGCTAAAATAATTATTATTTCAATGGGAAATAAAAATTATATTTGTACATTTCAGGATAATGATTGTGATTATTATATACATGATACATAACCTTAAACAATGTACAAAAAAATATTAAATATATAATTTTTTATAGGCATATTACGGTTAGTTAAAGTTGGTGTTCGAGTCAAGGTCAATTATCTTCTATAGACGAAAGGACGAAAGGGTGAATGCCCTCCGTGAGGATATTTCTAAGGTGTCCTAGTGCATATTTTTGCAAAGAATACCTCGGAAAGTTGCAAATTAGTGAGCGGATATGTACAATCCGATTTTCAGAGGTGTAAGTTAGGACATTTAAAGATGATAGAGAAAGTTTGTAAGATTCTAAAATTTAAAGTTGTCGCAAAAAATGCATTGCAATGCTTAGCTGAAAATACGTTACAGAACTCATTATTTAATGGATGGAAAAATGCTAATTTAGTGATTGTTTTTAATATGAATACGCTGATTTTAATATTAATTTCGAGTAAATAAAAAAAAAAAAAATCCTTGTTGTAATACTGGTATCCGTCTTACTTATTTCTCGAAAATTATTAGGTGCTCTGAATATGTCGTTAAATTTTAGGTCTCACCAGTGCATATCTCAAAATATGGTCTTACGTTTTTTATCACTCTCCATATTAACCAATTTTTATATATCCTAATAAAATATGTATTTATTGCGACTACAAGCAGAGTCGTGATTAGCTGAATCAATTTTATTTCTTCTGCACATTTTCGCGAAAGAGATTTTATAATATGTATAGCAGTGTGTAATTAAAGGCATGTGGTGGTTATACACTAGTTTTTTTTTTTTTTTTTTTTTTTTTTTTCGTTTATAGTGACTATTTAACAGTAACATTTATTTAAAATATTAAATTTTGGCTATCTATAGACAAAACGGTTTCAGTAAAGGCCGTAAATTAACTTGATAGTTTTTTTTTCACCAACTGTTGTTACGATATAAATTTATGTATATCTGTGGAGCACGATGTCCGAGACGTTTATGATACCAGAAATTATATCCAATGTCTCCAAAAACACTAATGTTAAACCGTGCATATCTAAAGTGTGGAACACTTTGTTTTTCTGTTTTGCATTGTGTCCTTTTGACGGCCCCCCAAAAATTAAAAATAAAATTTTTGAATATATTCCCATAATATACTTAATATAAATTTAAAAAATATTTTTTCCTTTTTTTTTTTTTTTTTTTTTTTTTTTTTGGTACTCATTTTGAAACTTATAATGCATGTTTAAGCCATATATTTATGTATTAGAAAATGAAGTGAAAGTTATTTTACCATTAGTGGCAGCTCGTGAATGACGCTTTTGGTCATCTCTATGCGAGTGGCTGGAAACAGTGCATTCTAATGGAATAGGTATTTATCGTATTGGTTGATTCGCATTTTTCATAGAGCAACGTAGGTATGACGGCATTCCAGAAGGCAATCAGATGAATGAACTTTCCATGTTAACGGACTGTTTCTAACCACACATATGGAGATAACCGAAACATCACTCAAGCGACGCCACTGTTTACCATGTTCAATATATATATATCTTTACGACGCCTTGTATAATTATTATGATTCTATCGTGAAAGAATTAATAACTGATGCCGTGATAATTTACTTACATACTTTTATAACTATGCCATCTAATTAATTTCTAATGAAAAAGGAATAATAATTAAATTTATAAATACACATTTTATGTTTTTAAATTTGTAAAATGGTGAATTTTTGTTTACAGTACATTTATATCATAATAATATTTTCATCTCTATGAAAAGTACATTTTTATATTCTATTTTTCAATATTTAATAATTTTTTTGTTAAATATTTTCAGTGGCGATGTTTAAAGTAATAATATTCATTATAAATATTTTTCTATTATGCAAAACTTTTCTTTTGCGTATTTGTATTTTAAAAAATGTAATGCAACCATTTTATAAAAACGTCATCTTCTAAAACTCAACTTAAATATCCAAAAAATCAGCATTAAAGGACATAAAATTTATGCTTTTGACTAAAAATACTTGTTTTTATCTTCTATAAATGTTTTATAAATAATATTTCGAATGTTTCGCTATAAAATATAATGATTGGCAGAGTTCAAAATTGTCTTTGTAAAAAACAAATATATACTTTACTAGAGAATAGAGATATTTATTTAACCAATTTATACATTTTGAAATCACTTACAATTCTGCATTTCGAATTAACTAAATTTACTACAAACTAACTATAAAACTTGTTCAATCAAAATCAACTGTTTATAATAATAGATTGTAAAAGATGAATCCTCAGTGCATTTAAATCACAAAGGAGTATTTTGTGTTAGAAACAAAGATCATATGAAACGTGAGATAAAGTTTTAAAACTTTTAGTTTCTTCTTAACTATTCGCTTTATCATTTCCACAGAGAGAACGATTTACTTAAACTTATCTTTAAGCATATAATAAGATTTTTGAAAGTTATAGGAAAATTAAAATGTGAACTACACAGCTTTTTTAAAGAATGTTTTCTTTATTGTAAAGTTATCTATATTCAAATTGAGATTTCTGTATAAACTCCAGACAGCTATAACTATTTTGTCTTCGTTTACAATATTTTAGAAAAGATTTCTGAATGAGCTATTCAAATATTTATCTGATCAACGTTTTTCCTTTGTGAATTATGTCAGTGAAATGCACAATTTAGGTGATTTTATATATAAATTCAAATGTATTCTTACCCTGTTACAAATTATAGTTCATCTGAAATTTGTTCAAAGGTGATTGTGTCACATAAAACACATACAAGCACACAAAAATTACTTTCTAATCCTTACTTCTCTCGAAATATTTTAGTATGTTCAATTACATTTTGTTTCATTTTAGCACGCAGTATGAATGAGAATGCATGAAGGTTAATTTACTTTACATACTTAGAAAAGGAATTAAAAAAAAAAAAAAAAAAAAAAAAAAAAAGTTTTTTTTTTTCCACAATACTATTACACTAAATTAAATCATTAGTTAAACTAGAATGATGTAAATCATTAATGAAAGTGAATTATCCATTTCATCATACTATTACACTAAATTAAACCATCAATTAAAATAGAATGATTAAAATCCTTAAGTAAAGTAGAATCATGTTAATCATTAATTAAAGTACAATGATGTATAGGCAAATTATAAATAGAGTTTTCTTTTCCATTGTTCAAATGTCTAGTTACTTATTATGAATTGTGTTGAAATTTAATTTATATATATTTTGAAACCTGAATTCACTACATTTGCGTCTAGAATGTCTAGAATATGCAGTAATTGATAGGATTGCACCACAAAAAATTTAAAAGACTCACTTTTACAGTTAAACTCCCCAAATGCACTCTCCCTATATAGCGCTAACATAAAGGCCAATATTAATATATAATATTGTACAGTATAAAATGATCTCTCTCTAAAAATATTTACTGATATTATTTTCTGATATCATATTTAGTAATATTGCCAATATTTTCTTACATTAATAAATACCATTTTTGGACATATCAGACGCGACGCAAGCTTAAAAGGCCGCGTTAATTCTTTTCTCAATGCCTATAGATGTCCTCCAATATCAAACAAATACACTCATGCCAAAAATTATCTTACAACAGTTCCATCGTTTCGAAACTGTTTCCATAATGTAGAGACTGCCTGCCTTGAAATATTCAGACATCTGGCTACTTCCCTGATAGGCTGCCCTGCTTCTAACGGCCGATGAGTCGCCACTTCATAGATTCTTCCAAATGATATTTCGAAGCCATAGCAAACCGATTTTAGTCCTTACACACTGAAATTAAACGCTATATCGCAGAGATTCACTAATTTATTCTCTATGCGCAAAGCGCTTGATTCAGCGTCGGATGACGTAAACCTAGATTTGCATATCACAGAATCGTTTGATTACTTTTGATTGGATAATGCTAATTAGGCTTGTTTTTCACACATTTTCTGCAAAAATGGATCACATTGATTGGATATTTCATTGAATATCTTTAGTTTTGGATATGTAAAGATAATTCCGGACATGAGTGTGTATTGTTTTTTTAGTGTCAGACATCGCAGATTTTTATTATACAACATGATTTTGACGACATTGGCTAATATTAAGAAATATCAAAAGTAAAGTATTGAAAAATTATATTTAGCAAAAAATATTATTTCATAAAAATTACGAAATAATTTCATAATAATTTCAACAATTTTAAAGTATGGTCGTCATATATTCGAATGCATTTGTGTGGCTCTATAAATGAAATATAAAAGGTTTTAATATCATATCCTATGCTATATACGTTTTTTATGAATATAAAAATATATTTTTATTTTCATTTAGTTCGGTGTTGTCTAAAAGTATTAAACTGTACCTATGAGGAATTTTGCCCACAGATGTAATATACTGGAATTCTCTTGCATGTATCTGTACACGAATCATTTGTTTAATATAAACGTAAAAATATTGCACCATACCAGAATGATACTAGATTAAGCATAACAGTTTTGGACTTTCTACTACCCATGTTTTTGAGATATGATGATAACATTCACACAGTTTAAACACTGATTATCAGATTTTCAGATTCAGGGAATTCAAAACGTCTAATTGTCGCAAACATTAATTTTAAATCTTTATTGTAAAACCAGTATTTTATTTTGCATTATATGGATAAGAGAAAGAAAAAAGAATAATCATTACTTATTGCCTATATGTACCTTTTTTTTTTTTAATGCATTCTAGAAAAAATATCTAGATAGACTAGCATATTTGGTTTATTTTATTTTATTTTAAAGATATTTAATCTAAACATTAAATTAGAGATTTGTGTTATTCTGTTATTTTTATTTTTATCCAATAACATCTAATAACGTATAACGTATCTAATACCCAATAACGTATTTAAAAATTATAAAGTTCTATTTTTTTTTTAATTATTATTTGTGTTTCTGATAGCATTCACTCTTCAAAATGTTTCATATATTTTTTGAACTTTATTTATTTTACCAAAATGCTTCTAAAAGTACTTCTACATAACATACAAGACACAGGCGATAATATAAGCAAAATTAAGGGTTAATACTGCGAGTGGAGCATAGTAATAAAGCAATATACTATACATAAAATATTTCTTCGTTGTATTTTGATATTTAAGTAGCCTTTGTACTGGACATTTATTTGACGATTATCTGCAGGTTGCTACACCAAAACAAAATATATATCAACTGGAATACAAAATGAATTTCTGAAAAGAGAACTTGAATGCAATGAATGACTATTTCTAGGAGGAAATCACAAGATTAGAAAATCCTGTATTTCAACGTTCTCATATAACATATGTAGTTATGTGATTTATCAATTTGCTTTAATGTAATTAAATTCGAATATTTAGCACATTCACCTTTAGCATGTAATAAAATACAACTATGTCATGACGTTAAAGATTTAAAAAAGGTATTAAACTAACAAAACATGATTAAAGATTGCAATTTTCTGTTTACTTATAACATAAACTTAATATTTTGTTATGTAAAAGCCATAATATATTTATTTAAATAGATTTTTTTGAAGCTTTAAAATATTGGAAACTTAAAAATATAAAACAAATATGAGTAAGTATTTCGTACCCAGGTTTAGTAAATAAATTTATCTATTATTTCTGATTTAAGCGCTATTTTATTCATTAACATAATACTGTTTCAATAACATAATATTAAAGAAGACAAAAATTATCGGTACATTTTTAACATAGAGGAAGCTTAATATAAAAAATAATATAGTGTTACTTTAAAAAAACTATTATAAACAACGAATTTTTAACATTATTGATAAATGCATAGCTGTCAACATTCTAATTAATAGTCCGTTACTCAAATAATTAAGTATAAGCCGTCATGTATCTACTATTTTGAATTTATAGTAAAAGTAAAAAGTTGTAAAAGCAATTGCCATGAAATTAAATTCACTTATGTATGTGGTATCGTCTGCATCTATGTTTTTATGTCTAATTATTATTATTAATATTACTGAAATTCTTGAAATAAAATAAGCAAAAAAAAAAAAAAAAACATTATTATTCTTATTCTTATTATTTTTTTTTAATATTAACTTAAATTACGAAATTTGACATTTTACAAATCGTTTTCTTGCCCTTGTTAGCTCTCTTTGAACTGTATAATAAGTCAAAGAGAAAAAAAAAAAAAAAAAAAAAAAAAAAAAACTTGTACTTGTAATGAATATTGGAACGATTTGCTCAATTTTAATTTTTCTATTAAAACGAAATACTGCAATTTCTTAATGAACTCATTGCTTACATTGTACTTAAATAAAAGTAACAAAAATATTTTTTGTGATATTATTTAAACTATCAGTCTAATTAATAACGCGAGGTGAGAAATAATAAAATTAATAATATGCTTAATCATTCCTAATACTTATATGATAAATCAGAGAGACATTAATTAAAAATGATATTAGGGAAAATATTTGAAGGGATTTTATAATAGATTTAGATATTAGATAAATTAACAAATACAAATATCACTTTATTATATGCTACATGCATCATATATGTATTGAAAAAAGACAAAGAATTATATTAACATAGGTTGAAACTCTTGTAGCTAAGTACTTATAATTTTTATACATAAATTATGTATTTATCTTTCACATATATATCTAAATATAAATATTAATGCAAAAAACGAATTCTTGTTTATATGAAGTAACATAACTGGAAATCAAAAAAAAAAAAAAAAAAGAAGACTGTAAAGACACAGGCTTTTCCAGTATCTTTTCCAATAGAAATATTCTTCAAGTTATTTTTTTTTCTTTCAGAGGAAATTATCTGCGTTTTTACAATATTTTTCTCTAGAGAAAATAACATCGAAAATCAGACTAAACTTACAAATAGCAAATTTAGTTTTTTTATCATGCATGTATTATTTCTGAATAATTGATGGAGATGAAAATAATCTTTTCTTAAGATCAGGTTCCTCTTACGAAACTAAGTTAATGCAAGCAGAATAACTTATTTCCTTTACAGCAATATTTTTATTCCGGAACAATTATTTTAATACCATATAAGAAAGTTAAATATAGAAATGGACTTGTAAATTTTTATTTAAAGGAATTTATTTTTGATTTTGTATACTGAAATATATAATTTAATTAATGGTGAATTATAAAATTTACAGTGAAATATATTACATAACAAACAAAAATAATGTTAGTAAAAAAAAGAAAGGATAAATGATGTTAGATTAAGATAAAATATCAATAAATGCAGGGGCAACTTTGTCCGCAGGGAGAATACTGCAATTATATATATATATATATATATATATATATATATACAATTTTAAATTGCAGTAAAGCATAAGGCTGGTCAAATATATTATCGATTGTTATCCTACACCTTAAAGTGCAACAACCTGAAAAATACTTTATACAAATGTAAGGTAAGAAAAATTACTGCAAATAATACAATGGATTCCTTTTTTGTGTGGTTTTACGTGTTTCAAAAGCCTGGATGTACCAAAATATCTCAAAAGGTAAGCAATTCATCTCAACACATTGATTTTGAAAGTTACATGCATTGAAATAGACTATCATACGATGTAAAGCAGTTGGGACCCCACGTGACAGAAATTGAAAATTTCACAAGTAATAATAATAATAATAATAATATAATAACATATTTTTTCTTAAAATAATATTGTTAAGCGGAAATAAATCAGTTTTAAATCATGCAGAGCTTTTTTTACTATTATTATAATTATTTCTGTATACTACATCTCACTGGGACTCTGATTTTTCTGTTGTAACACAAATCTGGAAATCGTAAATTATCTCAATAAAAAGCAATTTCGCTTAACAGAATGATTGCAAAAGTGCAGTTCATTAAAATGGTCTATGAAATGAGGAATCATAGGTGGGTTCCGGACTCCCATAAGCCCTACGTGACACAATATCAATTTTTACAAATGGAAACCATATATTTTCTTTACAGAATCATGTTAAATGAGAAAAATCTGTTTTAATTCATGTACTATTTTTTTCCAGTATAGGGGTCACCGAGGCCTCGAACTTTATGTTCCAAAAAACAACCGAAAATCCTGAAATGTATCAAAGGAAAAATAATATCACTGAATACATTAATAACACAGTTTCTTCTATTTAAATAATCTGTCAGATAAGGTATTATAATTGGGACCCGGGGGTTCTCATGAGCCGCATGTGACACAAAATTACTTATTCCAAATAGACATCATATTTTTTTCGTATTATTCTGTTTAACTTGCTAAGCGGAAAAAAACCTGCTTTAAACCATGTATTGCTTTCTTTACATGTTGGAGAGTAGGGCCTCTGGTGCTTCGATTCATATTTGTTAGAATTAAAAAATCCGAAATTCTGTAATATCTCAGTATAAAAGGAATTTCCCTGAACTGAATCATTACAAAACTGTCTTGCTTAAAAATGATCTATCAGATGAGGTGTCAAAGGTGGGCCACCAGGGTCTCCACGTGACACAAACTCTACTTTTCCATATGAAAACTATATTTTTTCTTTACGATAAACCATAACTTTTCTGAAAACCATACTTTTTTAATACTTTATTGTGAAGAAAAAAATCATGTTTTCTATTTGAAAGAAACAGAGTTTATATCACATTGAGTCTTGGGGTCCCTCTGGGCACAAATATGTTCCTTTCATCTAATAGATCATTTGAATGTGCGACATATTTTTAATCAAAAAGTTTAAATTTTCGGCATTGTTTAGCAATTTCCTTAGTTCTGCATTGTTGCTTTTCTCATCTGCAATTTTGTCGTAATCGATGTCTGAAATGGTTTCAAATCTAGACGCCGAGGCTGCAACTATATTATCTTCCCCAATTACGTATTTTATATTGGTCGGAAATTGAGAAATATAGTGGAGATGTCTTAGCTGTCTTGGTGATGCTTTATCACTTTTTTTTTGTTTAAATGCAAATGTAATTGGTTTATGATCTGTGAATATTGTGAATTCTCGGCCCTGTGACATGTGTTTAAAGTGTTTGATTGTAAGGTAAATGCTTAATAGTACTGTAAGATTTTTGAGTTTCATTTAACGTTTTGGAATAAAATGCTATTGGTTTTCAATGTCCTGCTTCATATTGCTGTAAAACAGATCCAATGGAAATTTAGAGGCATATGTGCATAAAGTTAATGGTAAATCTGGATTTGGAAACGTTAGTAAAATAGCATTGGCTAAATCCTCTTTGCATTTTTCAAAGGCCTACTCCGCTTCGTTAGTCCATAAAATTTTTCTTCGATCTTTTTTTGTTGAACCTTTTAAATATTCATTTAGGGGGACTTGGGTCTGTGCTGCATTTTTCAAGTATCTTCTATAAAAATTACCATTCCTAAAAAATTACGAAGATCGTAAATAGTTTCAGGAAGCTTGTAGTTTGGTTTGGCTTGAATTTTTTCTGGAAGAGGTTTTCAGCCATTTGGCGTTATTAAATATCCCAAAAATTCTAATTTATTCACTCCCAAAACTGATTTTGAAAGGTTAATGCGTAAACCATAATTTTGCAGTCTTTGGAATACTTCTGTGAGAGGTTTTTAATGCTGCTCCTCAGATTCTGAAGCAATAAGGATGTAAACCAGAAATGGAAAAGTAAAATTTAATCCACTGAAAAATTCGTTTATAAATCGTTGAAAAGTTGACGGAGCATTTCTTAAGTCAAAACTCATTACATTGAACTCAAAAAATCCGAATGATGTTATAATAGCAGTTTTTTATTTGTCTTCTTCTGCTATGGGAATTTGGTAATATGCTTTAAGTAAATAAAGTTTCGAAAATATCATTTTGCCTTTTAACAAGTGGTGGAAGTCTTCAATTCTGGGCAAGGGGTTTCGATCTGGTACTGTGACGTCATTGAGGCGTCGATAATCTTCGCATGGTCTCAGACTGCCATCTTTTTTTTGTGACTAAATGGAGTGGACTTGCCCATGGGGATTTAGATGGTCTTATAATATCATTTTCAAGCATAAAGTGAAACTCTTGTTTAGCTATTTCTAATCTGTTTGGATCTACCTGCCTTACTTTAGAATAAATTGGTTTACCATTAGTAGTGATATAGTTCTTAACAATGTGTTTTGTTTTAGAAATTGATAAATAAGGTTTTATTATGTTCGGAAATTGTGCCAAAATATTAGAAAGTTTACCACTTTTATTCAAGGTGCTTACATTTGGTTCATTGATCGATGATGTAATTTCGCCAAGAATGCTCAGTTTAGTTACACCATTTTTTCTTTCTTTTTTTTTTTTTTTTTTTTTTTTTAATGTCAATCAATAAACTGTAGCATTTAAGGAAATCTGCACCCAAAATGCCTTTACCGACTTTGGCTACAATAAATAGCCATTGAAAATTTCACCTAAGTCCAAAATCAAGTGTTAAAATTTTGTGAACAAAACACGGAATTTCATTACCATTTGCGGCATAAAGTTTGAAATCGCTAGTAATTTTGTCATTATAACTGGCTGGAATCAGGCTAACATCTGCGCCACTATCAACCAAAAATTTTATCCCAGTATTTTTATCTATTACAAAAAGTCTATAATTTAGTTCAAGGCAATTCTTTGAATTTTCATCAGCAGAACTGGCCTCTAACTCTGATTCTGCTGCGCAGGTAAGTTTCCTGTTTTTTTCCACTCACATGGTGGTTTACATTTCTCCGAGAAGCATCGTGGTCCGAAAGGGAAGTGGTAATAACATCATTTCCCTCGGGTTGTATCTCTTCCAACTACTAATTCTGCCTCTCGACACAGATCTATTGTTTCTTCCTGTACTACGGCTTCGTCTTGATTGGTTATTTAAATGAAGCTCTTCAATTCATTGTTCTAATGAGGATATATTATCCAATAATTGCGACATAATATTTGGCGGCAGTCTTGAGCTCTTAGCTTCCGTTGAATGAGTCTCATATACTTCAATTAGTAAATGCATGTCAAAAATTGTATCCGCCATAATCTCCAATTTATCAATATTTTCATCACTATCTGCTAATATATGTTTGATATGATGCGGCAGTTTTTCCAACCATAATGTTTTTAATACCATGTCGGAAATATCATTTGTCGCCAAGGATTTCATTTTTTGCAATTGGTGGCTTGGCTTCATGTCGCCAATTTCAATACCAGTAAAAAAGTGTTTATTTTGCTTGTTTTCGCTTTCTTTAAATGCATTTAACAAACATTCTTTTGCAGATGAATATTTATTTTTAGCCGTCTTATCTGTTATTATGTCCCATATAGTATCGATGTATTTTTGGCTCTATTTGTGCGACAATGTAATTAAACATAAGTGTCTTCATTAGTTATGCCATTAATTTTTACTTCCATTACCCTACTACCGTAGGTAATGGAAGTATTGTATTCGGTCCAAAAATTCGATATCGGGATTTCACCTGATTTACACGTTTTAAGGTCCCCTGAGTCCAAAAAAGTGGTTTTTGGCAATTGGTCAGTGTGTATGTATGTGTGTGTGTGTGTGTGTATGTATGTATGTGGAGAATCTTCTGGCTATTATAGCTCATAAACTAATAAAGATAGAGCTACGAAACTTTAGAATTGAAATACGTCTGGCCTACAGATGAAATTTCCAAATTTTGGTGAAAATTGAAAAACCGGAAGTGGGACATCGGAAACCGGAAGTTGGACCGTAAGTCCGTATCTCAAAAACGGCTCTAACGATTTTCTTCAAACTTGTTATATAAACACTCTATTAGATGTCCTTTCGAATGATATAGTTGGTTAGTTCAAGAAAATTGATAGGCGTCCTGTATAAATAGCTCAATTTCAGGCCTCCCAAGGGCATTCCTTTAAAAACGGTTGTACGGATTTTTTTCAAACTCGCCATTTTAACTCAATTTTAAATATGCTTTTGTATGTAATTATTGTTTTCCTGTCAATAATTGAGTTTAACCGGAAATGGGACATCGGAAACCGGAAGTGGGACCGTAAGTCCGTATCTCAAAAACGGCTCTAACGATTTTCTTCAAACTTGCTATATAAACACTCTATTAGATGTCCTTTCGAATGATATAGTTGGTTAGTTCAAGAAAATTGATAGGCGTCCTGTATAAATAGCTCAATTTCAGGCCTCCCAAGGGCGTTCCTTTAAAAACGGTTGTACGGATTTTTTTCAAACTCGCCATTTTAACTCAATTTTAAATATGCTTTTGTATGTAATTATTGTTTTCCTGTCAATAATTGAGTTTAACCGGAAATGGGACATCGGAAACCGGAAGTGGGACCGTAAGTCCGTATCTCAAAAACGGCTCTAACGATTTTCTTCAAACTTGCTATATAAACACTCTATCAGATATCCTTTCGAATGATATAGTTGGTTAGTTCATGAAAATTGATAGGCGTCCTGTATAAATAGCTCAATTTCAGGCATCGCAAAGGCGTTCCTTTAAAAACGGTTGTACGGATTTTTTTCAAACTCGCCATTTTAACTCACTTTTAAATATGCTTTTGTATGTAATTATTGTTTTCCGCTCAATAATTGATTTTTTGTGAATGTTGGTATCTCAAAAACGGCTCTAACGATTTTCTTTTTTGGTCACTTTTATGTTTTCTGATCACATTCTCTCTCAAAAATGCATATAATACATGTAATAGCGGGTAATGGAAGTCGTGTGGTTGTTTTACACCAGATTTTTAATTGTGCTTCTATCTGATAAAATCAAATTTCAGGTTTATCTATCCAAAAAGGAGGAAATTTTACACTAATCTTCATATCCACCGTAGAAATAGCACCAGTTGACAGGTCTTTTGTCTCCTCGGTATCTGTCGTAATATTTACAGTTGAAAATATGGGTCACCAAAAAAGAATGTAGCGGTTATTACATCCAACACATCATTTGTCAGTTAAAACAAATAAAATTGTACATTTTAGTTTCAGAATATTATTATTTATTATTTTTAAAAGCTATTCTTTTTTCCAGCATTGTTTTACATGGATAACTTTTTAATCTCCTTTGCCATTTAGTACAAAAATAATGTTGTGGAAAAAAAGATTATATATATGGAGCACAGAGGTTATATCATGAATAAAACTTTATAAGACATTGAAAAAATGAAGCTTTTTTTCTAAGCTATCTTTAACTAAAAGATTTAAAATTTAAATAAACTTTTTAAAACTTTAATTTAGTTACATTATCTTACATAGAAAGACTCAAACATTTTGAGAAATACACTCTTACAAACGTATATTACGGGTTCGTAGTAAGATGCATCATTTGTACCAGCACTAGATTATCGTTCCATATTTACGAATTTTACACACAGCTTTAAAAACATTAAAATGGTATTTACAATTTTAAAGGGGTTTCTGTTGCTGTATAAATGAATTAATTTACTTACAATCTTACAAAATAAATAAGTAAATAAATAAATAAATAAATAAAAAAGGAAATGGACTGTTTTAGTAATCATAATTTTTAAAAACAGAACCGTTTAAAAGCCACATAAACCTCATTTCATTTATTTTATATCAATAAAATCCCTTAAATATGCTTTATTGAAATAAAAAATACAGCTATGTAAAAATATATCATGATTTTGAGGTAGTAAGAATTTTTATGCTTAAAACTAATCCTAAGGCGTCTGATTAATAAAAAAATAAAATAAAGAAAGAAATAAAGAAAATAAAAAAATAAAAACGAATAATTAAATTTAGAATTAAATTTCGTTTATGCAATATTTAAAATAATTTAAATTACTTTCTCATTCGTGAACTTACACTTAACTTGCTTACCTTGAACTTACCTTGTTTCAAATACTCTTCATACCCCTCACTTGCTGAGCTAAAGGTTGAAAATTTTAAACACTCTTTACACAACTTGAATTTACTTACAATGAACTTACCTGAGTAAACTACTCTTCAAACCAGTCACTTACTGACGTTAATGACTAAAAAATTTAAACATACGCTTTACTAACATTGAACTTACTTACTTTGGGTAGGCCCTACCACAAGGCCGAGCGGTTCTGCGATCAAAGGTAGTAGATGGAAAGTGCCAGCTTCGATCCCAGACCTAGTTCGTCGATCTAGCTGTTCGATGTTTTTTTTTTTTTTTTTTTTTTTTTTTTTTTTTATCAAAATTCGCGTAATTTTAGGCTAGTACCACTTAGAAAAACCCTCATAAAGGGCGTTCCACAGGCTTAGGATTTGAGCGTAGTCACTTGGCCTTAACCCCCACAAACAAACAAACTTATTCTGAGTAAACTACTTTTCATGCACATCCCTGCATACACGAATTAATTTACTTGCAATCTTAGAAAATAAAAGTGCAAATGAATGTAAAATTATTAATACAGGGAAAATAGTGCGAAGAGGCTGTTTCAGTAGACATAATTTTTAAAAACTCAACGGTTTAAAAACTACACCAATCCCATTTAATGTAATTTTGCTGTATAAAACTCCGTAAACATGCTTAAGTAACGTAAAATATATCATGATTTTGAGGTAGTAAGAAGAATTTGTTTGCATAAAACTAACGTTAAAGCATTAGTTTTATACGTAATAAAAATAAATAAATAATTAAATAAAAAACAAATAATTAAAGTTAGAATAGAATTTTGTTCGTATAATATTTGAAATAACTTAATTACTTTATTTAATTTACTAAATAGGATCTTATTAAATTTAATATCTTTACAACAGTCATTTATTTCATACACTTTGCTTTCTTGTATGGGAGGTAAAAAAAAAAAAAAAAAAAAAAAAAAATGACTTAAGGAAAATGTTTATAAATATTTCTAGAAAAAGTTTTGTACGAAAGAAATACATTACAATGGAAATAACAGTAAAATAAACAATAATCATTAGTGAACATACTTTGAATAATAATTAGTGAACTTACCATCTATTACAAGAAGTAAACTCTTGTTGTGAACTTCTAAGCATGTATGTTCATGTACGCCGCCATTAAACTTCAGTGATACGGCTGATCACTCTGTAGGGTGCCTCATTTCACCCTATACGTATTGCATGGCACCGTTATTAACTCCTATCTCCCAGTGGTAGGCCAATTGGCACCGTTATTAACTCCTATCACCCAGTGGTAGGCCAGTTGGCCCCACAACCATATTTCCGAACTCTAAAAGGTACTAAATGGAACCGTTTTTTCACTCCGAGGTGTCAAATGACACCGATCTGTCCCAATCAGTTTTAACAATGTACAGATTATTAAAAAAAAAAATAAAGAGTGTTTTTTCACGGCGCGAGGGATATCTCAATTACAATTTCTTTTACACTTATAAATTTTACATTAAATGAAACAAAACAATCAAGTTAAGAATATGAACTAAAAGGTTTTAGTTATTTTAATTAATAATATAAAGTTTATTTTATAATTAAATCGAACTATGAAATTACCATTAAGATTTTTATATTTCCACAATCATCATCTTTTTTTTTTTTTTTTTTTTTTTTTTTTTTTCTTCTTCTATTGAATCGAATTTCTTATTTTAATTCATTTAATTCATTATGTTAACATATACGTTTGAGAAATATTTGTTCACGTTTGAGAAATAATAAGTTCATATCTCAAATACTTTTTAAAATATGACCCTCGCAGTGAAAAATCACACTTGAATTCTTTTAAAATTACTATGAAATAAAAGATTTTTCTATTTTAAAGTAAACCAAAGTATTTTTTTTTTAAATCAATAGTGTACTGGCATACTGGCATATTAATAGTTAACACACACGCACATACACACACACACACACACACAAAAAAAAAAAAAAAGAAGTTTTTACATGCATGCATTCATTTATATTTACTTTTATTTTATTTATAATTTTTTTAATTCTGAAAGTTAGATGAAAATTTCTTAATTTTTTCATTTTTAAAAGTAGTCTTTCCCCTGAATGAATTTAATGGAATAATTCGAGAAAACAATGTGACGGATAATTCTTATAGGTAGAGGACGTACACCTGTGTCGGAAATAATATAACAGACGTTGTAACAATCGTCGTTGGATCACAGGGAACTATTGCTCATAATAGCAGCGCTCGCATGTCGTATAACAATTGAATATGATTTTTTTTTCACGACATATTAAGTTTGCAGGAGTTCTTCTCTACTATCCACACGAAATCAACTGTTTACAGGAACTCAAACAGAGTGATTCTGATAAACGACTAAAATTTGCTCTATAGATTTTTACCAAAGTTTAGGATAACGTTAATTCACCACATACAATTTTATTAAGAGATGAGACAATTTTCGTGTAAATGGGTCTATTAATGCCCAAAAATGCCGAATTTTGCCCTCTTAAGAGCCCTATGCAAAACGGGAAATCCCTATGAAATTCAGCAAAAGTCACCATTTGATGTAGTTCAAAGACGAATACGTCATTGGGCCATTCTGTTTTTGAACGTCTTTCGAACAAGACCAGTAATGCGTAATATTACTGCACAGAGACATCATAATATTGTGACAATTTTTTCTTTCCAAACCGTCAGCAAAGAAAACGAATCATTAAGGAAATCTTTATGCCGCATGGTGAACCATCATACATTGGTGTTTAATTACAAAACGATGTTCAACCAACACGGCACTGATGAAAGTGTTATCAGTAGCAGTATTTTTTTCCATGACTTCCTCGTTCTACTGACATAACTACATGTTATTTTTTAGCTATGGTGTTATGTAAAATTAAAATTTTATGTTGGTGGAATCACAAACTTGAGTATGTTAAAGTACAATACATCACAAAAGAGTGAAGAATATTCAGCGTGGCGTATTGCGTACAACCACACACACTAAAAAAAAAAAAAAAAATCATTGTGCAGATAATGCACTATGTAGCCTCTCAGAACGACAGAAGAAGAACTTTTCCGAAAGTTAATGTAGTAATTTAAGCTTGACATTTCACTATAAATTTGTTATGCATTTTTATTATTCCTATTGCTATTCCTCTTCTTCTTCATATTATTATTATTATTATGTAATACATTTACATTGAACAGTTCCATAAATGCCACTATTGGCGGCTTTTGATGCAATTTGTTTTTATGCAATCTATTTCTCATGTCAACATCATCCTCTATACAGTCGGTAACAAAAGTGTCCGAACACTAGCAAAAATTCCTATGTAAGAAAAGTACACTTCATACGGTTTTGCTAAATAAATCCTTGTCGAATTATGTTATTACACTGACTAAGAACAGGATTCGACAAGGATTTATTTAGCAAAACCATATGAAGGGTACTTTTTTTACATAGGAATTTTTGCTAGTGTTCGGACACTTTTGTTACCGACTGTACCAAATTCGATGTCGTTTAGGTTGTTTGATCGAATTACATGTAGCTCTAAATAGCGTCAGTTTAAAAATAATATCTTGTAGATCACTTAGATAAATATTGAAAGGGAAAAAAAAGCTAAATTTGCCACTCTAAAATTATAAATATTCCTTCGAATTCGTATTACAGTTTATTGTTACACCTCTTACTTCTAGAAATCAAAAAGCATATTTATGTTCTCATAAATTTCTAGTGCTAGACATATTATAATCATGTTAAAAGAAATGAATTTGGCCAAAGCTTGATACAGTGACAGAATGAAATCCCCACCTAATAGGCTATCCACAGTTCACTTCGATATATTTATCTTATTCTAATCTATTAATTTATTTTATCAGGGTCAATTCCGTTGTTTAGTTTTCATGCTACTATTTCCAATGCAAATAATCCTCAAATTTCATATTTATATGAAAAAATTACAATTTCGCTATGCTGATAAAATTGTAAATTACGAATAACTTACGAAAATTTCCTATTAGAATATTTGTATTCAATCATGTTCAAACAAATATCATAAATGTAATTTTGAAGTTGTCTAATGTATTTATGATCCTCAAAATGGAAGTTTATGCACAATTTTGCCTTATTCTGATATGTTAAGTAAATCGTAAATTCCATATAACTTACGAATTTTTTAAATTGCAAAAATCATAGTCTATGATATTCATGCCGGTATCCTAAATAATATTTTTGAAAGTAGTTTGACATCTTTACGATGAAAATATCCCTCATGATTGACATTTATGTGAAATTTTGCTCTATTCTGCCACGTTAAGAAATTCGTAAATTTCCAATAACTTACGAAATTTTTATATTGGAAAATTCATTGTTATTAATATTCATGCCAGTGTCCTAAATAATATTTCAAAAGTAGTCTGACATCTTTACGAGAAAAATATCTCTCAAAAATTGACGTTTATGTGAAATTTTGCCTATACTGCCATGTTAAGAAATTCGTAAATTTCCAATAACTTGCGAAATTTTCAAATTAGCATATTTATAGTTACTGATGTTCATTCCGGCATCAAAACTGATATTTTAAAACTGGTCTTACATTTTCACAGTAAAAAGTTTCCATTTAATGCACGTTTAAGTGAATTATTGTATTATTCTCCCATGTTAAGAAAATCGTAAATTTCTAATAACTAACGAAGTTTTTTAATTCGAATGTTGCACATGAATAGGGTACTTGCCAGTATCGAAAGTAATATTTTAAGATTGATCTGACCTCTCTGCGATCATTTGTACGTTAAATATCGTGTAAACAGACTAACAAACTAACAAACTAGCATACTAACGGACTAACACTCTAAGAGACACCCTACAGACAGATACTATAGAAATTTTGTCATTTTCGGATTCCTCACACCTAAAAACGTGTAAAAAAGTAAAAAAAAAAAAAAAAAAAAAAAACGAAGTCGAATTTTTTCCCGATTACCTAAGTCCCCCATACCTATTATATGATGGGGAATTAAAAACAGAAGAAAAAAAATAAAACTGGCGATAATTAAAATTAAAAGGAGCTATTAGCAATAAACCTACTTTTTATTTTTCTTCTGTACACACAAGAAGAAATAATTGGATGTATTAGAAGATACAAATTCTGGTTTTTGTGAAATTTGTACTTTTATGGTCTCTTGAATACGATTTCATTTGCTTTACAATGTCTATCTCTGTGTATATTCTCAAAACATTTTCCATGCTGTATGTTGCAAAAGGTGAAAGCAGTATTTAAAATTGTATTTTCATTTAAAGTGGCACAAGTTGGTCTTCATTACAGTTTGTCACAAATCGCACAACAACTTTATTTAATTATTTAATTATTTATTTAATTTATTAAATTTATAAATTATTATTTATTTATTTATTTATTTTTTGAGGAAAAATATATTTTTAATCAATTTTGGTTCACGTCACTCGAGGGATAGTGCGACATGTATCAGCTGTATTTTTTATGGCATGATTAACAGCTAACTTTCAGCTCCAGTACTAGAGATAGAAACATATTTCATTTACATGCAAGGTGTATATATTTATAAATCAGCCAGACTAAATTATGTGACTCATGGCAAAGATAAACTCAGCTGTTAATGATATGTAACAATTATTACGTGTAATCAACTGACATTTTTCAAAATCGATATTTAGTGGTTAATATTGCACGAATCGTTAGATAAAAATATAAGATGCATCTAATTTAGTAATATTGTATCAATTTCAAGTTTATCACCAGAAATGCTTCGCTGATATTAATCCTTTGTAGCAATTATTGAAGGAGATTAATCTTAACATTTTTTATTTAATATTACAGAAATTTGTACTGTGGAGTGTAGAGTGTTAACCATCTCACAATAGCTATGCATTGGGGTATTCTGGCAGGTGGTGTTGTTATATAAAATAATACAGAAGCAAGCTTTATGGTGGAAACATGATATTTGTGTCCTGTGGGATTAGAAAAAAAATGGATTTAAAAGTTAGTTTTTAGATAGGATTATATCCATAAAACTGTAAAGTACACTTTTATAAGATGTTTCGAGATTTTTCCATTACTGTTAAAGCTATATGAACTTGATCAAAACGATGATGTGGAATTAGTGAGAAAAAGACTTAAAAGGACACTGTCATTATAATTATAGTTCACATTTAATAAACAATTCTTTTAAATCATAACATCATAAGATTTATCCTTTTATTTAAATGTTTACGGAACGTGTGAAATTAGTTTTTTGCAGTGGTTAACAAATAAATGTAAAATAAAAATGCTCTTAATACTAAAATATCTATCTATATATATATATATATATTTGTTTTTTCACAAAAGTTTCACCAGACATAAACCCAAGGTAAAACTGGTTGAATACTATTCATAACAATGTTATAGAAAAAAAAAAATGCGTGGTAGTTAAAGGTGTAAATTTGTCGTCTCACAATAATGAAATATAGCTAGCTGTCCATTCCAAACCTTTATTTCAACTCGATTTTAGAAAGTAAGTTAACCCAAAATCAAACATGCGTTTAAAGTCATTCAGGAGATATTATGGTCAGTAGAGACAAAAGTGACCTTGTTGCAAATTGAATTATCTCTCATCCTCCCATACGGCACTAGTAGTCGTCTTTTTCGACGCTCCGATATATGATTACTGATTAGTTGAAAATGTGATCTGAAAGGAGTCGGTTGTGCTTGACCGCTTAAAATATAATCGTTTAATTAAATGTTTATTTGTGTTTAATTGTAAATCCGTGTTATATGTGTGATCTGTGACGTGAAAATAAAGTATAAAATGAAAAAGAGAAGATTACCTTCAATATTTATTTGAAATGGATTTTCACGAAATGTGTGTGAGTGAAAGATTATGAACTACTTTGGTGACCCAAGATCGTGATGATTACGACCTGCATTTTTTAAAATTAATAATGGAGTAAAAAGAATCAGCTGAGCGCCATCGGATATGGGAGGTTGGCCTTCTCTTTTATTATTTCATTATTTTGGTTTGAGTTTGAAATTTGGTTTCGTTTTAAAAGGAAAGCGTGGTTTTTGTTCTGGTTGGTTGCAGTCTGTGGGGGCACCGAATTATTTGGTTTATATTTAATATTTAATATTATTTATAATTTATAAATTTTTGCTGATATATGAAATAAATGGTTTCAAAATTTGAATAATTAATAATTAGTTTGGGTTTTGAATATAAATGGTTTCATTCAACATTTGAATAATTGAAATTTACTTTCGTTTCATAAAATGTTTTTTAAATGATGTTTCTTTTTGTTTCTTTGAAAAGGGAATTGTTTTTTTTTTATGGAATATTATTTAATTATTTTTTGTTTCTTGCAATGCTATTAAAATTGAGTTACTTCTGGTTTAATAAAAAATTATTTATTTAGTTTTTGTTTCATTAAATGCTATTTTAAATTTATTTACTTCTGTTTTAACGATATTTAATTTATTATATAGATAATACATGTTTATTTTTATATAATAAATATATGGATAGGGGTTATTATTAAGCAATTAGAAGGTTTCATAATTTTTTATTTTTGTTCTCTTGTTATGATATTGGGTTTTAAATGGATATAGAAAGATTGAGGGAAAAAAGAAGAGGTTTAAGAACCTCATTTACGAAATATTTGGGGAAAATCGAAACAATCCTGAACTCCGAAATTACGGAGGAATACACGAAATGAATGAAAATTGAGGAGCTTCTTAGATTAAAGGCTCAGCTCCTGGACAAAGCAGACAAGCAGAACTCGTAAACATCGATTATGAAATACAAACAAAAATTAAAGTTAAGGATATAGCTGAAGATGTAGCAGGCTGTGAGGAATACAGGGAAAAAGGGATCGATGTAAAAACAAAATTAGAAAGGCTAGTGGATAATTTAAATGAAAGGCCGTTGCCTGGTGTTATTCAGATCGCTAGATCAAATGATCAAACAGGAATTGGTTCAGAGAACCTAACAGTTAGAACTGAAACCAGAAGTACAGTTAAACTTCCGAAATTACAAGTTGTACATTTTCTTGGTGACTGTAGTTCATGGTTGGACTTCTGGAACTCTTACGAGGTTGCGATACATAACAATAATTCTTTAAGCAAAATTGAGAAATTTACGTATTTGAAATCTTTCTTAGGAGGTATCGCTTTGAGCGCTGTATCTGGGTTTTCATTGACAGAATCGAATTACGATGCATCAATACAATTACTTAAGGAACGTTTTGGACGAAGTGACGTAATTATATCGTCCCACATGCATAAGTTACTATTAATAGAACCGGTGAAATCATGCGCGAATGTTACTGAATTAAGGAGAATGTACGACGCGATTGAGGTACAAATTCGTTCGTTACAATCATTAAATGTAGCAACAGGCACTTACAGTAATCTGTTTTGCCCTGTAATATTACAAAAACTACCGGAAGAATTATATTTAAGTTATAACAGACAGCGTAATTCAGGTGAATTGTTTGATATTTCTAAATTAGTTGATTTTATACGTAAAGAACTAGAAATACGAGAAGCATCGATAATTTTAGCGAATCCCAGAAATAATAGCGCAAATGAAAATATTTTTCGGAACAAAATGACATGGCACAATAAACCTTACTTAAATTCTAAAAGGAGCGAATATCATCCCCCTAAATCATTAGCTTCCGTTTTAGCGACTCAGGCGGAAAGAAATTTATCTGGTTATCATAATAGGTATTCTTATGATAATAATAGGCCTAAATTTAATAACAAAAGAAATACGAGTCCATTTTCTCAAAATACAGGAGTTCAGGGCTGTTTGTTTTGTTCCTCGGCACATATGAATCATGATTGTTCTTTAAATGTTTATGATAAGAAAAAGGCTCTAATGGGCAAGGGATTGTGTTTCATATGTTTTTCAAATCATTTGAGTAAATTTTGTTCACGTAAAGATCAGAAGTGCAAGTATTGCGCGTCTCCCTGGCATAACTCATTAATACGTAATACAGAAAGAAATGAATCCCGCTCAGTTGAGGATAAAAAACAAATAAAGTCAGAAAGTTCTTTAAATTTAGTTTGTAATAAGAATAAAGAGCTTGAGGACACGCCGAATGATTTGGTGTTGTTGCAGACTGTAATGGCAAGTGTATTTAATGTTCAAACCAAATGCCATTTATTGAGGTGTCTTATTGACAATGGAAGTTCTAGGACATTTGTATTGCTCGAAGTATGCAATTTATTGGGATTAAAACCAATCGGGAAGGAAACCCTTTTAATTTATACTTTTGGCAATGAGAATACTGAAAGGAAAACCTATTATATTGTAGAAATAGTATTACATAATGTAAGAGAAACTAATAAGAAAATTAAATTAAGGGCTGTGGTTATTGATTCAATTACAATTGGGGAAATTAGAATTCCTTCACAATGGGTGCATAACATCGCACTAGAAAAGGGCATTGAATTGGCAGATAAGGGTAATTTAAGTAAAATTCATGTACTTATTGGATCGGATTACATTGGGGAAATTCTTGGAGAAAGGAATGTGAGAATTTCTAAACGATTAATGGCAACAGATACCTTATTTGGATTTGTGATACAAGGAAAAGAAAGGGACCGTAAAGCACTTAAGAATTGTCAGAAAGTGCGCGTTAATCATTTGCATGTTGTTAAGGAGGAATTGGACCATCAAAGGGTTAAAAATTTATGGGAATTAGAGGCAATTGGAATTAATCCGGACAAAGAACATTCTAAATCAGATGATGAAATTTTAGAGTTATTTAGGCAAACCACTACTTATAGAAATAAAAGATATGAAACGCGGTTGTTGTGGAAAAATAATGTTAAGGAATTGGACAGTAATTATGAGATAGCAAGACGACGCTTGTCTCATTTGAACACTGTTTTTGGTAGGATTCCGGACTTATATTTTAAATATAAGGAAATTATTGAGAAACATTTAAAGGAAGGCATCATAGAGGAAGTAGCGTCGGATTTAAATGAAAATACGAGTACATGTTATTACATGCCGCATCATGCAGTAGTGCGCGAACAAAAGAAAAGTTCTAAGGTTAGGATAGTTTTTGACGGTTCATGTAAGGGCAGGGATGAATTATCTCTTAACGATTGTTTAGAGAGCGGTCCTAATTTAAATCCAGATTTACTCAGGATAATTTTGAGGTTTAGGTTACACCCTGTTGCGTTTTGCGCAGACATACAACGAGCTTTACTAGAAGTAGGAATCGCGGATGAGGATAGGAATTTTTTGAAATTTTTATGGAATGATGGGGAGGGGTCCGATCTCCATTCCGATGCTGCCAAACGAATTAGGACATTACAATTCTGCAGAGTTCCCTTTGGGTGAAATGTTCCTATTTCTATTATCGGCAACAATCAGGCTTCATTTGAAAAAAATCTAGAATGACTACCCGGAAGCAACAGAAATGCTAAAATCTCTATATGTCGATGATCTCATCTCTGGCACTGAGGATATGAACAAGGCATTACAATTGTCTAAAGAAATGATGCATATTTTAGGTGAAGCTAGCATGAATCTCAGGGCTTGGATTTCTAATTGTTCTAAGCTTAATCAGTTGTGGAAGACAGACAATTTCGAATGTCGAGAAGATCCGGAGGAATCCAATGTTGACCTAAAAATATTAGGGATTTTTTGGGACAATACAAATGACGTATTACTGATTGACACTTCACAATTTAACAAATTACCGGAGGACAGATTTATAACAAAGCGATATATTTTGGCTGTTTGCGGAATGTTATTTGATCCATTAGGGATCATGAATCCATTTTTGATTCGCATAAGAATTATATTACAATCAGTATGGGAAAATGGTAACCAGTGGGACGAACCTGTTCCACATGAAACTGAAATGTTGTTTTTAGAATGGCTAAATGAAGCAAAAAAATTGAAGTTCACTGGAATTGCTAGGCTGTACTTTAACGAACTTTGCTGAAACACAGTAGAGGTACACATATTTTCCGATGCTAGCCAAAATGTTATGGTTCAGTGGCTTATTTTCGATTTACGAATTCTGAAGGATGCAAAACAAGTTTTATAATTTCTGAATCTCGACTAGCCCCTTTGAAGAAGATTACATTACCGAGACTTGAATTACTTGGCACTTTAGTCTCAGCAAAATTAGGGTCGTATCTTAAATCTGTTTTTCCTATGCTCGACCCCAAAAATATTTTTTATCGGACTGACTCTCAGATTTGCCTTCATTAGATAAAAAATTCAGCTAACGATTATAAGCAGTTTGTGAAAAACCGAGTGATGGAAATCAGGGAAAAAAACTGATCCAGAAAAATGGCACTTTTGCAAAGGCAAGGTCAATCCGGCGGATAAATTGACAAGAGGTGTGAAAGCAAATTCCTTAATGAATGACAAAGCATGGAGTCAAGGACCAGCTTGGTTGTCAGAATTAAGTATACCGTATGACTCTCTAGTGGAATTTTCCTGTGACATGGACAGTGTGGTTGAAGAAAGACATGGAGTTACAACACTCCAGGTTGACGTAGAAGCTGCAATACCATTATTAAATCTGGAGAATTACAGTAGTTTGAATAGAGTTTTGAGAACAACCGCCTATGTTTTTAGATTTCTAAATAACATAAAATCTAGGTCTGAAAAACGTTCAGGAGCGCTGACAGCAAATGAAATATCTACAGCAGAAAATTATTGGCTTCTATTTGTGCAGCAAAGTGAATTTAACAAAGAATATACTACATTAAAGGCAAAAAATTCAGTTTCTCCTGATTCTAAGTTATATAATTTGAATCCCATTTTGACAACC
The DNA here is from genome assembly GCA_963930645.1 of Salticus scenicus. Classification (NCBI taxonomy): domain Eukaryota; kingdom Metazoa; phylum Arthropoda; class Arachnida; order Araneae; family Salticidae; genus Salticus; species Salticus scenicus. The sequence continues at coordinate 274,848,897 of OZ005649.1, read as the reverse complement.
GAAGGTCTAATAGTATTAAAGGGAAGAATTCAAGGTTCTAATTTTTCTGATGAATCTAAGCATCCTATTATTTTGCCGAACAAGGCTCGATTTACTAATCTTTTGATAATGAAGGAACACGAAAATTTAGGTCATTCTGGTATATCTGACACACTCACTCAAATAAGAGAACGTTTTTGGAACATCAAGGGCAGGCAAGTTGTGAATTCCTGCTTGAGCAAATGTTTCCTGTGCAGGCGGTTTAAGGCCAAACAAGGACAGCAAGTAACAGCTCCGCTTCCCATATCAAGAACTAGTGAAGCTCAACCTTTTGAAGTCGTCGGAATCGATTTTGCTGGACCCTTATTCAGGAGAGACAATAACAAATCTTACATTGCATTATTTATGTGTGCAGTCACTCGAGCAGTGCACTTGGAAATAGTCTCCAGTCTCAGTTCTGAACATTTTCTACTTGCATTCAGACGTTTCATCTCCAGAAGAGGTGTGTGCAAGGTTGTGAATTCCGATAACGCTCTGACTTTTAAAAGTAGCGAAAAGGAACTAAAGAAACTTTATATGAACATTAAGAACTTTGAAATACAGAACTATTTTGGTAATAAGGGTATCAAATGGAAATATACAGTAGAAAGAGCCTCATGGTGTATTGGGAGCGAATGGTTCGCATGACAAAGGTCATTTTGAGGAAAATTCTTGGTAGGGCATTGGTTACATTTGAAGAACTGCAAACTATACTTGCTGAAATTGAATCTATTATTAACTCTCGACCTTTAACTTATGTATATAATGACCCTGTGAAGCCATTCCCTCTCACCCCAGCCCATTTCTTAATAGGAAAAAGATCAACTGCATTGCCACCACAAAGTGGCCGTTTAGTGATTGCAAGTCAATCTAGTTCTCAAAAACTGTTAATTAAAAGATACTTATATCGTGAGAGACTTCTTAACCAATTCTGGAAGAGGTGGAAATTTGTATATATTTTGCAGTTGAGAAATGCTAATGTTGTAAAACCTGTTAATCCAATTTCTAATTTTAATATAGGTGATATAGTCCTAATAGGTGATGACAAAGCCCCAAGACAAATTTGGAGGTTAGGAAAGGTGATCGAGACACATGTAGGACGTGACAATAAGGTAAGATCTGTCACTTTAAAAACTTCATCAGGAATTTTAAAGAGACTCATTCAACTTCTTTGTAACTTGGAAGTCCAAGGGGACTTACCTTAGTTAAACCAACTGTTCACCTATAAGGTAATATTAATATTGTTTTCATTTTTCAATTGTGTCCAGGTAACATTGATTTTTTGTATTTGATATAATTCCTATTTTCAGTATTATTTGGTTGTGAAACTTATTTTATTATGTACTGTGATTTTTTTATTGGTTGTATTTTTTTTAATTGTATTTGATTTGGATTTGTTTAAAATTTGTATTAAACTTAACTTACCATTTGGGGCGGGAGGATGTTGCAAATTGAATTATCTTTCATCCTCCCAGACGGCGCTTATAGTCGTCTTTTTTGACGCTCCGATATATGATTACTGACTAGTTGAAAATGTGATCTGAAAGGAGTCGGTCGTGCTTGACCGCTTAAAATATAATCGTTTAATTAAATGTTTATTTGTGTTTAATTGTAAATCCGTGTTATATGTTTTTGTGATCTGTGACGTGAAAATAAAGTATAAAATGAAAAAGAGAAGATTACCTTCATTATTTATTTGAAATGGATTTTCACGAAATGTGTGTGAGTGAAAAATTATGAACAGACCTAATTAATCTGACGCTTAATACAATACACCCTAATATTATACAACACCCTAATATTATACTACACGTCTAATATTATACAACATATATTATTAGTTTATGTATTCATCCCTAAACCTTTATTCCACCTCGATTTCAGAAGGTAATTTAACCAAAATAAGGCATGCTTATAATGTCATGTAGGAGATACTGTGGTCAGTAGAGATAAAATTTACCTAATTAATATGACACCTTAATATTATACACGCTAATATTATACTACACTCTAATATTATACAACACAATAATATTATACTACACGCCTAATATTATAGAACATGTATTATTAGTTTATGTACCCAGTCCTAAACCTTTATTCCAACTCGATTTCAGAAAGTAATTTAACCCAAAATAAGACATGCTTATAAAGTCATATAAGAGATACTGTGGTCAGTAGAAATAAAGTTGACCTAATTAATCTGACGCCTAATATTATACACCCTAATATTATACTACACGCCTCACATTATACAACATATATTAGTAGTTCATATACACATTCTAAACCTTTAGTCCAACTTAATTTCAGAAAGTAATTTAACCCAAAATAAGACATGCTTATAAAGTCATTTAGTATATACTGTGGTCAGTAGAAATATAATTGCTACAATTAATCTGGCGTCTACATAAATTACCACCTCCAGATGCAAAGTAATATATATGTAATTAAAATTAGAAACTTCTAAAAGTACACACACATATATATATACATATATTATATATATATATATATATATAATACTTATATATGAATATGTATTTTTATGAATACATATTTTATTCAGTAGTTAAAAAAAAAATAATAATAATAAATCATGAGAAAACTTGATTTCGGTTTTATTTTACTTGCTTTACAGCTTTACATAGGGTACTTGGGTAATGGTACTAATAACTGCGGTCTACAAAATATAAATTTATCTATTGTATATTAAAATTAAATAAAAATTATTAGACTGGATGTGTTGGTTAGAAATATTTACTTGTGCAAGTAATGAAGAAAAAAAATCCATTGTTACTTTATTAATGAATGATATTAGAAAATCTTGTTGCACTAAATAATTCATTTATCTTTATCCCAGCTATAAAATTAATTTACAATAAATAAATATATATAAAATCATGAGTAAGGGGAATTTTTCATTTGAAAAATATTTCTATTTCAATAAACGTTCATAATCAAATAAATATAATATCAAAAATCCTATTCTAGGATTTTATTGCATGTAATACCAAATAGAATATGTCCTCAATACCAAAAGAAGTTTTATGAAGTACAATCTCTCAAAGAAATAAAAAACAGAAAGCACTTCTTTTCATTCAGTGACAATAACTTTTTCTGAAAATGTTTTTCTAGAAGAACGTGTCTCTTGTACACTTTTTTTTTTTTTTTTTTTTTTTTTTTTTTTATATATAGAATCTGTTGAAATGTTTTTCTATTTTATAATGAAAGAAAGATGCATTTTTGTTTCTCATACAAATGATAAACTTCTAGTTTCTTTCTTATTTCTTTCTTATTTTAATTCATTTATTTATTTATTTTACTTAAATATTTTTTCAAGCTATAAAGTATCTGAAGTATCTATTCCTTCGCTTTTAAGATAAAGGTCTACTTATAATGCAAGGTATGCTACTTATAATGGAATCCGACAAAGATATTAGATTATTGTTCCACAAACTATTCTATAACAATTTAAAATCATTTTCCTCTTACAATATTATATTTATTTTTATCTTTATTTTATTCTGTACTATAAAATAAATATTAATGGTGTGAGATAATTGTCTATTATATGTAAATTCTCATATAGGAATGTGATGTACTAAGTGAGAGATTATATTATATATCTTGTTTTATCAGCTTTATTCCAGTAATACAAAATTGCTATATATTTATAATTTGCAAGTTCATAGATATTTTTAGAATTTGTCTTTGAATAAGAAATAAATAATTTCTAACTCTCTTTAAAAATATGTGATATGTTTATATAATAAATATAATTATATATATATATATATATATATATATATATATAATGAAAAAACTTTTAAATGCAATATAAATTTTACATTTTATTTTCTTGCTAAACATGGAAATGTTTAGATAATGATTAGAATAATCATTTAATTAGAAAGTTAAAAATAAATAAATAAATAAAATTTATGAATATTCAATGTAAGGTTTGTAAATATATAGGTGTGTATTATGTGCTGTTATTTTTCTATTTTCGTGTACTTAAATAAATTTTTATATTTGCGAAAGTTTAAACATTTATAGCATACCACTGAACAGTTTAAATACTTTAATTTTTGTTGTGCACAAATGTTTAATTTCAACTGCTCTGCATATCTAACACAATAATAAACTACAGCAATATATTTTTAATATCACTAAACTTAATAGTATGATAGTAGTTATTATTACTTTCTTCTATATGTAATATAGAGAAAGTATTGGATTCGCGAAAATTTTCGACCTCCGTTTTTTGACGGATCTAAACGTTTTGGGATGTCCAGAACACGAATTGATAGTTTTTAAAAAATGTCTGTCTGTGTGTCTGTCTGTCTGTCTGTCTGTCTGTCTGTCTGTGTGTCTGTCTGTGGTTTAGTGTTTTCACCGTATCTCACGAACGAATGAATGAAATTCAACCAAACTTGGTATATAGTTGGACCCTGGCGGGGCATTGTGCTGATTAGATTTTGGGATCAATAGCCCATCAGGTGGCGCTGTGATCGCATTTTATGTAAATTTTTAACATGGCAGTATAGGACAAATTTTCGTATTTTTCCCCGTATCTCACGAACTAATGAATGAAATTCAACCAAACTTGGTATATAGTTGGAACCTGACGGGGCATGGTGCTGATTAGATTTGGGGATCAATCGTTCAGCAGGTGGCGCTGTGGTCGCAAAATTTCGTATGTCACACCGTATCTCACGAACCGATGAATGAAATTGAACCAAACTTGGTGTATAGTTGGACCCTGACATGGAAAGGGTCTGATTAGATTTTGGGATCAATCGCCCGGCAGATGGCGCTGTGATCGCATTTTATGTAACTTTTAACATGGCAGTATAAGACAAAATTTCGTATAAATGTACATAATGAGCGTTATTTTAAATTTGTGATTGTAAAATTAATATCAATTATTGATAATAGTAGTAGTTAGCTACGAAAAAAATTTTGTGCATGTGGGGGCACCAGTTTCCCCCCTGGGGGAGAAGTACACCCCCGGGGGGGGGGTAAATTTTCAAGATGGGTATCTTTCGAAAGATCTCGTCAATACCTTTAAAACGAATGGTTGAACTATAAATCTGTGACAATTTGAAACAAAGTTATCGATTTTTTTACTTTTAACAAAAAAAAAACTTAGAAAAAAAAATCGTATTTTTTTTTTTTTTAACGAAACTTAACCAAACTTGGTATTTAGTTGGTCCCCGACATAAACTGGTCCTGATTACATTTAGGAATCAATAGCTCAACAGGTGGCGCTGTGATCGCATTTTTCTAAATTTTTAACATGGCAATATAGGACAAAATTTCGTATAAATGTACATAATGAGCGTTATTTTAAACTTGTGATTGTAAAATTAATATCAATTATTGATAATAGTAGTAGTTAACTACGAAAAAAATTTTGTGCATGTGGGGGCATCGGTTCCCCCCCCCTGGGGGGGGGGGTAAATTTTCAAGATGGGTATCTTTCGAAAGATCTCGTCAATAGATTTAAAACGAATGGTTGAACTATAAATCTGTGATAATTTAAAACAAAGTTATCGATTTTTTTTACTTTGAACAAAAAAAAAAAAAAAAACAGAAAAAAAACAGAAAAAAATCGTATTTTTTTTTTTTTTTTTTTTTAAATATTGTTACTGGTTGAATATGTATTACTTTTAACAAAAAAAATTAGAAAAAAATCGTAATTTTTTTTTTTTTTTTTTATATTGTTACTGATTGAATATGTATATAGGAAAATATAGAAGAAAGTCTTGTGGTGGCCACAACATACTAGTTTTTTTAATTATTTTGATGTACTTTATTTTTAACTAAAATTGAAATAGTTCTTTAAAAATCATTTTTTTAACTTTTTATTTAAAGTAACATTTAACTAGAATTATAATTTAGTTGCGTTACAAATTATATCTATCTATCTATCTATCTATCTCTCTCTCTCTCTATATATATATATATATGTGTGTGTGTGTGTGTGTATTTTAATTTATAAAAAAAAAGTTAAATACATTTTAAATATTTTTAAAAACTTTTCAAAGAGTTTGTTGCAACAAAATGGTACAATATTCTCTTTATTGCTTACCTATTACATATTAACAAATATCGTTTACGATCAGATTTTTTTATTTTTTTTATTTAAGACTCAATCATTCTTTCTTATCTTAAATGATTACATTCCACTAAGATAATGAGTACTACAATAATTAGATAAAAAACAATTCTTGTAAATTTATAAATAGTAAACATGAGGAAAAACTTCACAGTAAAATTACCTAAAAATACCCACTTTTTACTTTCCGAACATACATATGTAAGGAAAGTATTGCAATCATGTCATAAACCCAAATTAGAGATTTTGATGTTTCTATACGTTTTGAGATCTGCTGAGTTAGTTTTCACTATTTTTACTTTCCGAACTTATATATGTAAGGAAAGTATTGTAGTCATGTCAAAAATCTGAATTAGAGATTTTGATATTTCTATACGTTTTGAGGTCCCCTGAGTCCGTTTTCACTATATTTTACGATGATGTATGTATGCGTGTGACTGAACATTAGCGTCTAAACGCTTTGCTCGAATGAGCTGAAAGTTCGTACGTATGTTATAAATCACCGTAGCCCGAACCCTATTAATTTTGAGGAATCTAACACTTATAGATTTTTGTAGGGACACCAAGAAAAATTCTTTATCATTATTGCCTATGGGTCCAAATTTTTAAAATTGTGATAGCGTCTAAACGCCTTATTAAACTGAGCAAAAAATATATATATGCATATTATAGGTCACAGTTACACGAATTGTACAGATTTTCGTGAATTTAGCAGTTACAGTTATTTTACTGCGACGCAAAGAAAAGTTCTTATCATTATGGCCTATGGAACCGAATATTTAAAAATGTAATAGCGTCTAAATGCCTTATTCAATTGAGCTGCAAATTTATATTAATATTATAAGTCACAGTTGCACTAATTATAAGCATTTTGGTGAATTTAGCGTTTGTAGATTTTTACAGGAACACAAAAATTCGTTATCATTATGAACTATGGGCTCAAAGTTCAGTAGCATTAAATTAAACATCGGATACTGTATTGAGAAAAATACTCAAATGCCCTACTATAATTTTATCTCTTTTGTTTATTTAACGACTCCTCTTACTTTACTTTATCTACAAAACCATTAAATACTCAATGTTCGGAAAGTCGTGTGGAGTCACTCCAGATATTTTCACTCTTGGTTTCATTCTGCCGAGCGTTCGACTACCTTCAGAAGGGACTAATCGTGTTCTGTCCTTCTAGTTCTTCTTTCTTTTAACATGGTGCGCCATATATTATCCAGCTCTTCATCTGTTTGACGGTCATTACATTGCATGCTCGTTGGCCATTATTTCGACGCTTTCGCGCATGGTGGCATATTTGTAAAAATTGTAGTTAACCACTTTTCTGAGAATTTGAAAGTCGACATTCATACTTTGATCGTGGCCAGTTCTTTCTGGGGCTTTTGTTATTTTGTCATATTCGATGTCATCTTTACGTTCTTTAATTTGATTAGTCATTTTTCTTTTCGTCATTCCAATGTAATATCTAAAATCATTATTTTCATTTTTATATTTTATTTAGTAGATTCCTGCAGTTTGTAAGGGGTCGATGGGTTCTTTATCGTTACGTATTCGCTGTAAAATATTATTATTAGGTTTCATGGGTTACATTAAGATTAGCGACTTCGTTTTTTCATTTTAATTTTCAACCTTTATTGTAGGGAATCGCAGTTGTATTTTTTTATTAGTTTTTTGTGCGATTTTAATTTTATTTAGGATTTTAATCCTTTTTCTATACATTTTATTTTTAATTTTCTTATTATAGCCGACTCTTTCCGCGATTTCGTAAATTTCGTTATGTTCGTTTGTAAGTAAATTTTCGTTTGAACACATCATTATGGACCTATTGACATATGATTGTATGGCACTTATTTTATATTTATATGGAGTTTTACTTTAATGTTTATTATTTCGTTACTGTTATTTGGTTTTATATAGACGGTAGTTTTGATTGTATCGTTTTTTATAATTATAGTTACATCTAAGTAGTTAGTACGGTTATTTTCTTCAAATTCTTAAGTGAACTGTATATTTTTATCAATTTCATTGATTTTTTAAGTAATTCACTTTTTTTACATTTGTTGTCAACTATTCCAAGCACCTCATTAACTTACCTGATCGAAAGTTTTATTTTATCTTTAAATTGGTTATATATTGTGTTTTCAAATAATCGAAGTTTTAATTATCCGATAATACTGGATATAGGCGATCCCACTGGGACTCATTTAATTTGTTTGTAATATCGGTTGTTAAACTTAAAGCAATTTTCGTTTAAAATTAGGTTATTAGCTGCAGTTGTTGTTGGGATAATTTCGTTACCGTGGTATTTTTCTTTTGTTTTTTCGTTAATTATATTCTTGATTTCGTTTAAATCTATAGATGAAAAAAGGTTTACAACATCACAGCTTAAAAATCTATCGTTGTGGGTTATTTTAGTTTCTCTAATTTTATTTATGAAGTCTTTAGTCGAATTTAAACTGTTATTAGAGGGGGGGGGGGAGTAAGTTACGGTAGATATTTTTTCATGTATAATTCAAGTGGGTAAGTAGGACTTTCTCTTTTATTTACGTTCGGGCGAATTTTTTGGGGGTGGGTGGTCTTTATATTTCCCTAACATGCGGACAGTGTTAGGAGCATGGTTGGGGATTTGGTTGGGGTATATTATCTAGTCATTTTACGTTTTTTTTTTTTTTTTTTTTTTTTTTTTTTTATGTTTCTTGTAACTTATTGTTAGGATCTTTTTGGACTTCAGTTACACCGATTTCTTTAACTGCTTTTTCCGTTTTGCTATTATAATAATTTCTATTTAAGATGATATTTCACAAGTTTTATCTGTTAGAACGCACGCGATCTCTTTATTATTTTTAAGTTTACTTAAAGCTTTTATGTCTTCAATATCAGTATTATTGTTTCCAATGGCCTTCGCGATTTGATTCTGTGCAATATTGGGTATTTTATTTTTATGTTGGTTTGGAATGGCATTAATGACAGGTTCTAATTTAACTATTGAATTTTTTAAGTTGATAGGTTCGTCGAGAAGAAATTTCTGTACCATTTTAAGAAGATGATCCTGCTGTGTATTTAATTTAATGTTGTATAGATTTTATATTGGTATTCAGTTTGTTCTTGTATTCGTTTATTTTTCGTTTTCATCCACCGTTTAAGTTTATTATTATGTTAATTAGTATATAAGTTTCTTTCAATTTCATTAATTTACAGATTTTATCTTTGATTTTCTTAAATGGTAATTAAGTGCTTTTTCAATTATTTTCACTATGCAATCAATTATGTTTTTTTTAGATTGTAAATCCGGGAGGTATTTTGTTTGATAGTTTTACCAAGGATGTTATTTTTGAATGCGCTGAAGTCATCTTTAAATAATATATTTACAGTTTTGTTATTTATTATATAATTTGTTAGAGATTTTCTGAAAGACTGTCAACATTTCCATATCATTCACAAATTTATTAACGTAAATAGAAATTAGTAAATAGTAAATATTAAAGAAAACATGACACACTACCCAAGTGTTTGACGTGAGACAAGAGGTTTTTCAGTTCGATCCCCGTCGGGATCGAATTTTGATTTTTTTTTTCTTTTTAAAGCGTAATACCGATAGTTGGTTAAACATAAATTACCAAATCGTGGTAAAAGGTTGAACCATCGGACATTTGCAGCTACTTTAGTACCAATATTCTGTTCAAACTAACACAAAATTTTTAACATTGCAGATACTAATCGGGTGATAACACTTCTATAAATATCGGTGACTGTTCTGATGTCTGAGATTCTCATGATTCTACCAGAAATTACTTTGGTGGTGCCTGCTAATTTTCATTGCTGGGGTTTATTTAGGATCTCTTTAATAACACATGCTACCCAGTCTAGATATTAGAATTCTTCAGATTCCACTTTTACTTCCTCGACGCTCGTTCAAGTACTCTTTGCTTCTGCGCTTTCAGGATAAGAGCTTCATCATTTTGAAGTTGAATCCATTTAGAACAGAGAGGTAAAACCCATAAATTGATATTACTAACAGGAAATCTAAAAAGGAGGTGTAACGACTAGGGAATATAAAAGAGGCAACAGTTACTATCATTTGAAACGGAAGACAAAATGGGTAACGATCAATAATTCAGTACTGGGTAATCTGAGTAACTCTGCTCCAAATAATCTGTGAAAAACGAATTTATGGTATGTAGATTGGTTATATGTCCCTTATACACAGGATTAAATAATATTTTGAAATCTCCCTTTAATCCCTTTAGGGGTGGGAGAGAAAAATAATGTTTCTAAGTATAATTTCACAATACTTCAGGATGACGAGTTTTGTGTATGGATTTTTGTTAAAGTGTACGCAACATGCCGTATACGCAACATTGATGGGCGATTGCAAATTATTCCTATTTACCCGAGTAATGTGGTGATGTAAATAAACGCAATTTCAAGCTTAATTCTGTTCAAAATTACTCAAAGAAGGCGATTTCTGGTGTGTGGTTTTATTTTCGGATATGTGAATAAATATCAGTTAATTTTGACACTGTAAATTTAAGATTGGTCGATAAAGAAAGGCATGTGTAGCGCACGTGGGTGTGGTGCTACCACATGCAGTGTCGAGTGAAACCTAACATATCGAATTTGGAAAAGGCATGGTCGTAGTCTTTAGGAAAAACCAAGCTTTGTTTGTCAATCTGATTGTTTCTGCATTCGATTAAGGCGAGCATTTTATTTCTATTTTAATTTTTATATTAATAAGTTGTGAAGTCTCAGTTCCGACTTTTACTTGATTCATGTTACTTAACTTAGTGCAGAATACAGTCAGGAGACTTGGATTAAGGAGACTTATCTTTATTTTAAATTTAAAGTAAGGAAGGGCGTAGGAATACGAAAGAACTCACTAATGGACTTAAACTAAACAATTTAAACTATCATAAAAAATAGCTCACCACTTGCATTTTGCAATATTTTTAGCCAAAAGGGCCGAGGACTCTTTCAGAGTGCGAAGAGAAACACTTTACATCACTAGCAATAACACGTCGAAACATTAGTCACCAACAGCACATTCATCAATTCCACTATCAACGCACAATGCTCCAACGACACATCTGGCAATACACCTCATATATCAGAAATCCATTAAATGCTCTATTTATACGATTCATTTCATTTTACTAAGCTACTTCTTTAAAGACTATTCGCATTCAAATTTTAAACACCTTTCACAATCTACGTTTAACCTGCTTTCAGTTTTTCCAAATAACTCACCAATAACTAGACATTCCATGCTCACCCAAATTCACCTCTGCTCGACACCTTCAATTAGCTATTTCTCCCACAAAATAACTAAAATATACTAGATCCAGCTAGAAACTTTCCCAATCTCAACCAAATGTCCTACCTTGGCTCGACATTACCATCATGGGCTATTTTCATTACTAGGTTCAACTGGCGACATTCACTCTCTCAACCA